>OY856411.1:327024338-327624338 GCA_963693085.1 Alisma plantago-aquatica
CGGATTAGAGGATTACGGAACCCAAAACAGACCCCGTCAGTCCAGTTTCTGCCAAACAAAACAAGACTAGAACTGGGTTGGGCTAGTCGGGATTAGCGCCTACGTGGCACAAAAAGACAACACCATGTCCGGATCAGATTTTGAACCAAACAGCGCCTTAGAACCAGCGGAAAAACAGAAATCAAAGGCCTGTAAATTAAGAAGTACAAACCAATTTAGATGTATGTGTATGCATACAACTTTGGAGGTGTATATGTGGTAATAAACAGTGCAAAGTTATATACATGTTTAAGATGTCCAACAAGTATCATCAGTGCACTTTTCCGACATGTTTTTACCTGACTTTCAGTTGGATTCCAAATAGTTATTAACCCTTCTTTAAGCTGGCCCTTTCTTGAAGCACCTTTGCTTTGTAAGCCAACCACCCTGACTCGCATGAAGGAAGTGACATCTCTTTTAGCAAGACCAGCATCCTCCAGAGCTTTCTCAATTTTCTTGTGTAAATTGGATTGTCTAGCTATCTGAATTTAGAAAGTGTTAAATCCTTCTGTAGATGTGTTTATGGTAACAGTTTGCTTAACAAAGACATACCTCTTGCTTAGCCTGAAATGCAGTAAAGGAGCTCAGTTGCTCTGCACTCATATCAGACATCAACACTTCAGGCTCTGCAGCAGCCAGAAGAATCCTAGATATTTTTGCACCCTCGCAATCACCATCATCAGTGTAATAAAACATTTGCTCGGAAACAATATCCTCATAGATGTTAGCTCGCCTGTATAATAGAGCAATATAATGCAGATCACATATCAAGATAACATATAAAGCTGATTTAATTGCATAGTTCGATGAAGTCGGGTATTTTACAAGATATTTCTATTTGGTAATTTGGGCTTATACAAAGATATTGTACTGCTATTGGTACCGGCAGAATAATAAATGTTCAAACTTAGCTATCAATAAGTTAATTCAACTTACAAAGATATTAGGAATTATCAGACCTCTTTTATCTTCATTTATTTCCTTACGGAGTAACTTGCAAAGACGAGTATTTTTACTTTAGCAGTTTCCACATTAGGTGCTAACTGCTTAATACCCAAGTAATTTTTTGTGGGGAACTGTGTTACTAGGGAACTGCAAATCCTCATTCACCAAATGAAATATTCAACTTTGCATCTTGTAATACCGGCGTCAGGCCTGGGTATTTATATCTAATGAGTCAAAACTGTAATGATGCTAGTTGATCCACAAGAATTGTCGAACTAACATATAAATAAGTAAAATAATAAGCATGAGATATTGCAACTAGATCCCTCGATAGAAGACGGAATATCAAAAGATGCCTAAAGATGCAAAATTAGGTTTCTTTCTGGGGATTCTGTCCTACATCAACTCCCTTATCTTTCATAATACGAGCCCCCAATGAGTGAGTAGAAACTCCAAAATCTGACTCCATCTCGCCGTAGTTGATGGAGGACGAAGAATGTGATGGCTTGAAATCGAGACGATAGGTCTGTCTGTCATTATGACTACTAGTCAGGACTGTTGCACATCGTTATAATGTCACTATCGGATTGAGCGGTAGGAAGACAAGTCTCAGAAACCATTAATTTAATGATGACAGACGTTATATGACCAGGATCCCGCATGACGCTATGGTTTGGCTTCACCATTGTGGGCACAATCAAGGATGCCATGGTTTGGCTTCACCGTCGGGGGCACAATCAAGCAGGAGAGTTGATGCATCATTGCATGCATAGAGTGGAATGTCAGAGTCAAACCTATGTCTCAAACATGACCATCAACAGTGGAACACGTGGTGTGCCATCTACTTTGAAGCCAAAAAGATATTGAGTAGGTCATGCATCTCCAACAACAAAGGTCAAGTATTATTGAGGTCATCAACATGCTTTGCAACTTAGTCTTCTACCTTGTAGACACTACAATGTTATAATCCATGTGTATCATGGTGTCATTGACTAGTGTAAAGTGACGAATAGGAGGAAATCATCAGATCTTGATTTCAATATCTCGACCAAGGAACGAGGTATCCGATACCGATGCCATTTCAACAGCCTGGAAATAGGTATTTACTGATATACCGACGGAAATATCAACAGATGCAATCCTAGTCGTTTTGACGCCAAAATGAACGAATTAAATCATTAAATTTTACAGGTTTAATCTCTACACCTACATGCATCATTTTATGCAATAAAATTTTATAATGGGTATGCGAGGTTGGGGTGTCCATCATGTGGGAGGTAGGGAACATGTCCTGTTTTCTGGGGATTTCGATGGAGGATTTCGATGACAAGATGTAGGAATTAAGATTTGGATTTTACTAGCACAATCCATAAACATAAATACGCACACATATACAATAATATCCAATTTACAACACAGTAATAGCATAGTAACTTACTAACTCATATCAGTTGTATGTCGAGTTACGCATTGATTTTCCATACAGTATTGAGTTGATATGGTTGACATATTGCTCCCTTGACATGTACATTATTAAGGTTGGTTGTATGAAGTTCCATGTTGCTCATTCATGTGCAATATTGTATAAGTGAATAATACTCATTTGTATTATATTCACATTTTTCTTTGGTAAAACATCTTCTATTGGACATAAATAAGTTACTAATTATATCAATACTTATTGTAATATGATTAGATAAATTGCATGATAATAGTAATTAATAATGTTGTAGTTAGGTAGATCTAGTGATTACATTTTAGATCTACATAATATAATTATAGATGTATGTATAGTTCGCATAAACATATAAAAATTGGAGTAATACTAGGCTTTGGCGGTAAAAAAAACCCTTTTTTTAGGTGAAAGTGGAAGAAAAAGGTAGGAAAAAGAGATGGATAGGTTGCTAATGGTAGAAAATGAAAGAGATTAGTTAGACTTACCTTCATTTGGGTTGATATTAGCTCCAATAGCCAAAATCATCCAAATGCACCTTCTTTTCTCCTACCAAGAAGTAACAACAATCATTCTCGCAAAAAACGATATAACTATCGGTATACCACCGGTTTCAATGGGTACAGTGAAGTTTGTAGTGCATTTTGTACCGAAACCATCGAAACATGGTGGTATACATGTCGGTATTATCTATATTTGCGATCCTATCGGTACGCACACATGTATATGTCGGTACGCGTCGGTATTGGTATTTCGACCGAAATATCGCCGATACCTCATTCCTTGATCTTGACAGGAGGCCAGCAAGGCAGTTGTGTAGGGGTATGTCGTGGGAGACCCACTACATAGGCATCAACATCCTATGAAAAATTGACAACAACAGACGACATCATTGGTAAAGGTGCATGTGATGTAGGGCAAGAATCAAGGGCCTAGAGATCCCAAGCATTAATGAGGTTATTGTAGAACCCAAGGGTGGGCACTGCTACATGTTCTGTAACAACAAGGAAGCATCCCCAATGGAGTTATCCTGCTGCAGCAGCAAACTAGAGTTGAGGGAGGATAATGGAGGAAGATGTATAGCGAAAGACCATGGGACTTGTAGGGGGTGGGGTGGGGACAGAACCTATGTGGATTGGGTGTTGGCGACCACTAGAGTAGCAACACTTAAGGGGGGATGCAAAGGATTGAGGATAACTATTGGGAGCTAGAGTTTGTGACGACAAGAACTATGTGTGGGCATGAAGAGACGGTAGGGGTCGACGACAATTTTTGTGTAATGTAAGTGAGTATCTGCGTGAAGTGAAGGGTGGGGCAGGAGCTTGATACTGGACGAGAGGAGAATTGCTCGTGTTAGGTGATGAGATAGGGACAGCAGCCTCAATTGTCTAGCATTGCATCAAGATCAAGGTTTTAAAGTGTGTGAGGCAGATCGAGTGTTTGATTGAACGAAACGTAAGCCTCAGATTGTAACGATCAGACAGTAATGAGGCATACATGTATATGTGTGTGCGTGCGCGTGTGTTTTAAAATACATATACAAATACGTATATAACATACATATACGTATATACATACATACAAGTCTATATATATGTGTGTGTGTGCCTCCGCTACAGGCGTGGGAGAGGGGGGAGAAATCTTTCTCTTAATCCCATATATATATATATATATATATATATATATATATATATATATATATATATATATATAGAGAGAGAGAGAGAGAGACAGGCTAGAATACACTTGAGTGTACAAATTGCACGAATACACTCAAGTGTGTTTGCATATCAAGACTATTTTTTTGCAAAATATAAACCATTGATCTTCACTATCATACTATAACTAGGCTACATACAAATTTTGAGCCCATTTGGATGAGTGTAAGTCACTCATCCAAAGGCAACAAAATCGACGCGTGAAACTAATTTGAAATGCATAATTTTTGCGGTCTTTATAACATGACCTACAAATGTCCAAATGTGCTCCAATTTTGTATATGAGTTATTCCCAAGATGTTTAAGAAGATCAACGGATTAGATTTTTGAAAAAAAATATTACATCATGAAAAATTACTTGAGTGTATTCTGCTCCGAATAGAATGCACTCGAGTGTATTCTAGCCTAACTATATATATATATATATATATATATATATATATAGAGAGAGAGAGAGAGAGAGTCAGGCTAGAATGCACTCGAGTGTACAGATCACACAAATACACTCAAGTGTGTTTGCATATCCAGACTATTTTTTGCAAAATGTAAACCATTGATCTTCACCGTCTTACTATAACTAGGCTACATACAAATTTTGAACCCATTTGGATGAGTGTAAGTCACTCATCCAAGGGCAACAAAATTGAACCGTGAAACTAATTTGAAATGCATAATTTTTGCGGTCTTTATAACATGACCTATAAATGTCTAAATGTGCTCAAATTTTGCGTATGAGCTATTCACAAGATGTTTAAGAAGATCAATGGATTAGATTTTTGAAAAAAATATTGCATCATGAAAAACTACTTGAGTGTATTCTGCTCCGAATACACTTGAGTGTATTCTAGCCTGACTCTCTCTCTCTCTCTATATATATATATAGATACATATATATATATATATATAGTCAGGCTAGTGTACACACAAGTGTACCGGAGGCACCGTACACCTCAGTCATTTTTAAAGATGCAGTAACTTTTTGAAAATTTAAACGTTGATTTTCTTAAATATCTTAAGAACATACTATATAATAAATGTTAGTTCATTTCGATACTTATAGGTCATACATCTAAAGGAGGCAAGAATCATGCATTTCAAATTAGTTTTGTGCGTCGATTTTGTTGCCCTTGGATGAGTGACTTACACTCATCCAAATGAGCTCAAATTTTGTATGTGGCCTATTATTATTGTAACCATGAAGATCAATGGATTGGATTTTGGAAAGACAAGGTCTAGATAGGCAAACACCATTGAGGTGTACAGCGTAATCTGCACACTCGAGTGTATTCTAGACTGACTATATATATATATATATATATATATATATAGAGAGAGAGAGAGAGAGAGAGAGTCAGGCTAGAACATATATATATATATATGGGTATATCTTTGCTACCCGTGCGGGTAACTAAGATTCGCCTATATATATATATATATATATATATATATATATATATATATACCCGTGCATCAATTTTGTAATAGGAAGGCATGCATTTGTAATGAGACAGTCCAAATTGTAATAGACAGACTCATTTTGTAATACAAAGACTCGTTTTGTATTACAACGTTGTTACAACGTTGTAATAGGCAGGCAGATCCGGATGTAGCGTTTAAACCCTCAACGTGCCAGAACTGGAAAGTGTCGGGGCTGTACGTAACGGATTTAGAAAATGAACGGAGACCGAAAAGGGAACTTGTGGTTGTCTAGGCCACAAGGATAGAGATGGTGAGGATGTGGGGGAGGGTTGTGGGTGGTGTAGGGGCCGGGAAATTGGTGGTGGTGGTGGCTGTTGGTGGCGGACAGCAAGTACTGTAGCGTCGCGGTACTATAGCAGCCGCGGTACTGTAGCAGCGGGAAGAAAGGAGATGGGGCGGTGGGCAGGGAAAGAGAAGAGAAGGGCTGCGGTGGTGGTAGGGTAAGGAAGGAAGGGAGGAGGAGGAAGAAGGACGGCGGCGGCAGGGAGAAAACCGCGGTGGTGTGGTGGTTGACGGCGCAGGGGTAGGTTAGGGTAAGGGGGGGGGGGGGGAGAATTAGGGTGGATCTTGTTGCTCTGATACCATCTGGATAATGCGGAAAAAGGTCTTGTATTATTCGATTATAAAAGAATATACAAGAGTCTCTATATAATACACAAAAGAACCACAGGGTCTAGAGATAACCCATGTGGGATAAAACATAAGTGTAAAGGAAAAGAAAAATAGAAAATAGACTAAGTGTAAAAGAGAAAAACACAGCAAAGTCTATCTACTAATAGTTACAGTCATAAATATATATTTTACTGTTTCCAGACGGAGAATACAAACATTACGTTGTATTTACTACACACACATGCATATATATATAGCGAAGATATGCATATATATATACACACACACACATGCATGTATATATATATACACACACACATGCATATATATATATAGCGAAGATATGCATATATATATATATATATATATATATATATATGCATGTGTGTGTATATATATACACACACACACACATGCATGTATATATATATACACACACACATGCAGATATATATATATATATATATGCATGTGTGTATGTGTGTGTGTATATATATATATACACACACACACACATGCATGTATATATATATACACACACACACACATGCAGATATATATATATATATATATGCATGTGTGTGTGTGTCTATATATATACATGCATGTGTGTGTGTGTGTGTGTATATATATACACACACATGCATATATATATATAGGCTAAAAGAATTGTGTACTCGAGTACATGCAGCTTACATGTACCCACCTTCATTTATGGTGATTGTAAAATTCAACTAAATAATCCAACCTTATGGGTGTAATGCATACCCCTCAGATAAGATGTGTACTAAAAATCACCACAATCTGACATTCATAGATCATTTAACAAAAGAAAATGTGTATTTTCTAATCAACGGTAAGTTGCAGAAATTGTAGAAACCATTGAATGATGTATTGTTATATCTCATGATCTATATGAGATATGGTTATGATTTTTTAAACACATGTAATCAATATAGCGTTGAATCAATCCATATGGTTGGATTTTATAAACATACTCCACATGTGCTACTTTAATGGCCGGTACACGTAAGTTACATGTACCGGCCGGTACACACTTCCTAACCTCATATATATATATATATATATATATATATATATATATATATATATATATATATATATATATATATATATATATATATATATATATATATATACGTATATATGCTATTACTAATACACATGTATATATAGATACATATTTATACATAGATACACAGTTAAATTTACCCATGCATATACATACACACACAAGAGTGTGTGTTTACATTCATACAACATATATTGATATAAGTATGTAATATGACTAATAGTTGTCAACATACATAAACAAACACATATATAGATAAGCACATGCATATATCTATATGCATACAATTTTGGGTTAACTTGGCTTCTATTAAGCCCAAAATAGGGTAATTAGTCTATTTTTAGATACAGTTTGAGGCGGGCATACTGAGGCTTAAGCCTTGAGGCTAACCAAAGATCGCATCGCCTCGAGGCGTGTTTTTCAAAACCGTGGTCAAGATCAGGCAGGGTGAGGAAGAATGGAGGTGGGTGATGTTTTCGTAGTAAGGAATCAAGGAATGCTGCGAGTCTTCTAACATGAGAGCAATCCAAAATCTGGATTGGAGGAAGGCTTGGATCTAGATAGAGAGTCGCAGTCTTAGACTCTAATCCCAGTAGATGGGGAGTCGTGTTCCTGTGGAATTACAAAACCCAATTCATTAACCAAATTAATATTCAACTCTGCCTCTAACGATGCCCTACGGCTAGATGTCTATATCTAGTATTTTAAAACACGGCAAGGCAGCTGCTTTAGCGGTCCAGCCCACAGACAGCCTAAGACACTCCTTAGGTGCCTGTCTGAGCAGTCCTGCCACATATGCCTGCTTAGAACGCTTAAACCCCAGCCTCTCACTTCAATTCTGACACTCCCCCTAGACCTACTTTCTGTGAATAGCTTGGAAAAGGTCCTATTTCACTACAACTTTAATTAGTTGTGGTTCAACATGCGTGTATAAAACTATGTCTGTAATGTTATACTATTGTATAATACCATCGTGTTGTCTACTTAAATATTATAGAAGCTCAATCAGATGTGGATCAGCCTAACGTGTACAGTATTTTTGTATTGTATACTAAGTATGCAATTATGTAGTATACATTTAAATACTGTATTATAGTTACATTATGATACTATCATATAACTATGTACTTATATATTAATGACATTGTATAAGTAATGTACAATACTATATTATTGCATAAGACTAAGTAGTGGTGGCATATACTAGTGAAAACTTCTATCGAATGTAATAGAATAGAATATAATTGTGTGTACTTATGCATTAAAAGTATTATATAACCATTGTGTGGTACAACAATATTGTATAATATCGTGTAGTAGTAATATAGTACAATATAGTTATGGTATATATTAATGTATATGTTATATTTTACACAATTACATGTGTTTACACATGTATAAAAATTGAAAACATAAGATTGTCATACATATACATAATATATGGAAACTTAATCATCCGCTTTTCCAAAAACCTTCCATTAGCTACAAATACAAGGCCTTGTGTATCCGGTATCCCCCTTCCGCTGCAGGCTTTCTAAAACATTGTGCAGAACTCATACAATGTATACTCTTTAACATACCAATTTTATGAATCCATTCATGAGAACGTATGAACTTAGAACAATTTAGCATCTGAGCATGTTGTCCTTTGTAATAGCTCTATCACATCATGGTTCTAAGCAACTAGGCAGTGGCCTCTATAGGACGGGGCGTCTAGCTTCTAGGTGGGACAAACAAAATTTTATGTTTAAAACTATTTCACATATACATGTAGTTAATTTACAAATACATTTTAGATATACTTCCATATAGTTCTACAAAGTTTATATATGTTGGTTTTCTAATCTCTAACAGACCTGTATTTTTGTATAACTGCCCTAAGTTCACCTATACTACTAAAATAAATCTAAAGGTCAATCAATATTTTGATTTATCTTCAACCTAAATCGAATATCCTCAACCTGATCAAAATGATTTGGCCTAAATTGACCTAGTTCAAATACAAATTAACCAAAATTGACCTATGTTAAGCAACACCACACCTAAATTAACCTAATTAAGCCCGAGATGACCGAAATTGGATTCAAAAGGGGCCAAGCACTTATATACACAAGCCACCTAAGGATCTAGGGGAGCACAATATGACCCCCACTCCAATCAGTCCCTAGGCAAACGCCTTGATAAATATTTCTTATAGAGAAAGACTTTGTTATGTTTTACATAGTAAGAAGGACGGACACTTCCCGGAGGCTGCCGTGTCTGAGTCCAACGCGTGTCCAACATGGACACACCTTGGACACGCTTGGACGCAAGGCGGACACGCCTCCGGCGTGTCCACTTTTAATTTTTTTTTATTTAAGTGTTGGTCACGGCTTGGACACTCCATGGACACATCCAAGACCACCACCATCTCAAAATCACTTAAGCCTAAGTGTATGAAAAAAACTTCAAGCCTTCTCTAAATCCCTGCCTCCTGTCCTCTACTACTCCTTGCCCTACTAACATTAGTTAATCAAGCTTCAGTTGCTACATGCAAGTTGTTGACACCCTTCTTTAGTTACTGTAGCAGTCAACATCAGCAATGTCATCTCCACCAACCATTGCAGCATCCATGGACTGCCACATCAACCACGAGGAGGAACTCAGTTGGAGTCACGACCTTCTCTTCCAGTTCCATGTAACTCCTCCTTTACTGACCCTCTTCCTCCTCTTCCTACTTCCTGTACCCCTCTTTTTTTTCCTACTTCAAAGCTACAATAGCTACAAAAATGTTCCTTCACCTCCTCTTTTTTCTACTCTGTCTACTTCTCCCTCATCTACTTTTGATTCTCGCCCTCTTGCTTCTCTTCTCATTCTTGACCCTCCTCTTTTTCCTATTAGAATGTGGCAACAGCCGTAAGACTGGTTCCTATCCCCTTTCTCTTATTTCACATTGGTCCTCTGCGTCTCTTTCTACCTCCTCTTGCAACTCCTCCCCCTTCTCTTCTTCTCGCTCTTCCAGGTAAGAGTAGCAGAATACTGTCCTCCCTACACTCCTACTCTTTTTCTTGCTTCTCTATATCTACACCTCCCCTCCTCTTCTCTTGCCCCTCCATTAGTTCTCCAATGTGTTCTCCTTCCTTTTCTTCCCTCTCAACCTCGAAGACACCTTCATTTTCCATTTCCTCCACCACCAGCAACAGCATATTTCCTCACCCCTCCCCTTCTTCCTCATGATTGTACATGTTGTTAACCATTACTTTCACTAAAACTATTGTCTCCAAAATTGTACAGCTCTTGATTTTTACAATCATATAAATCTTTACTACAACATTTTATTATCAAGCTACTTAATATTTGTTGTGATTTAATCCATATTGTGAGTCGTGTATATAATGTTATATGTTGATTGCTTGTTTGATTTCATTGTGATTGCACATGTAATAATCTATTTAGATCATTTTGTGTGTTTGTACATATAGCATAGTATATGTCATAATATGTTCTACAAATATATATATATTCATATATTTTCCGTGTCCAGTGTCGTGTCCTATATTTTTGGAAATTGTCGTGTCCCGTGTCCGTGTCTGTGTCTATATCCGTGTTTGTGTCTGTGCTTCCTAGGTAAGAAACCACAATTTCACAGGAACTTGGAAAGCGTGGAAACCAAAATACATTTGTATGGACTAAAAAACATAGTGCCATAGAAGGGTAAATACGTAGAGAAGAGAAAGGAATGGAGTAGAAACACACATATCTCCACACCTCCCTCAAGCTGGAGCATAGATGTCTATAATGCCTAGGTTGTTACAAAGGTCTATAATATTTTTGCTGGTGAATGGCTAGGTGAAGATGTCGGTTGTCTTATCATGTGTCTTGTGAAGAGGCGTGGCGATTTTTTTAGAAAACCATCACAGAGAAGATTACAATTAACCTCAATATGTTGCTAAAACCATACATGTGGACTTTGTTTTAGTCCATATATAGCTTTACAAAATTTGCACCACTTCCATCTACCTTGCCCCTGAGTAGCATAATCAACGGTTGCTCCATGTAAACCAGTGTCTCAGATATCACCGTACATGAAGGTGTAAAATACTAAATGGAATATCTTGAGATAATAAAATAGTTACAAGTCCTCCCTTATATAGGATAAGAAAGGAGGATAATCACATTACTAAGCAATATGGGATAAAAGACAAGAGAGTAAACACATATAACATAGTATATATTTAACACAAAACACAAAATATATTAGAGCAAAGATGTTTTGTATGCCTAGCTTGTCCACCATGGCAATAAATTGTCTTCAACAGTGGTTTTGTGAAAATGTCAGCAAGTTGATCCTCAGTCCTGATATAAGGAGTAAGTATGCATCTAGACATAATAGACTCCATAACAAATTGACAGTCCACCTCAATGTGTTTGATGTCTTCATGGAATGTAGGATTGCTTGCAATGAAGATTGAAGCTTTATTATCACAGAACAATGGATGAGGTTCAGAATCACAGACATCAAATTGCTTTAGAAGACCTTGAACCCACATCAATTCGCAAGTGGTATGAGCTATGACTCGATACTCAACTTCAGCGCTAGACCGTCCCACTACGATTTATTTTCTATTGCGTCGCGTAACAAGATTTCCTCCTACAAATGTGCAATAACTAGATGTAGAATTGTGATCAATCTTGTTGTAGGAATAGTTAGAGACAAAATAGTCAATAATTTTGCAGTGTCAATATTGTCTATATAGAAAACCCTTTCCATGAGAGCTTTTTACATATTTGAGAATATGACAGACAGCATATCGATGACATCATCGAGGTTTGTCTAGACACCTACTGACAATTCTAACTGCAGACTTGATATCAACTCTCACAACAATTAAGTAAATGAGTTTACCAACTAGTCTTCTATGTTTCTTATTATCAGAATATGGAGAGGAATCACCATCCCGATTCGTGTTAGAATCAAGAGGAATATTGGTTGGCTTAGCTTCCAACATGCTAGTTTTTCATAAGAAATCAAGTACATGTGTTGGATAGAAAAATCCAGACAGGAATATTGATACTTCAATTCCTAAAAAGTAGTGAAGTTTGCCTACGTCTTTAGCAATGAAATGTTTTCCCAGACATTCATTAGTAGCTTGAATGCCATCATGATCACTACCCAAAAGAATGATATTATCCATATACACTAAGAATTACTAGCCTGCATAAGTTTTTTCATGAACATTGGATGGTCAAAATGCACTCTTATCAAAACATGGCTGGACACTGAACTGACACCCCTATAGGTTCGGTCATTGTATATGTTGAGAGGTATGGGGGAATAACCCACTTGTGTTGTTGTTATATCAGATGGCACACCCTATCCTATATATAAGAGAAAAGGTGGAGACTTACAGACTTGAGACTCAAGGCAGGCTACATGGGCTTGGACACTTAAGCCCTCTAACAAATAAACATATCACTAAATAGGCTAATAATATATTCTAACACTCCCCCTCAAGCTGGAGCATAGATGAAACTCATGTCCTAGCTTGAACTTACAGGACTCGATTAGACGATAAAGATAAAATTGTCATTCCCCATACAAGTGTTGTTCACTCCCCCTTAAACAATACTTCCTAACTGAAAACATATGATGACTCCTCTTTTGAGTTGAGTTCTGCAGGCTGGAAATGCTCGGAGCTTTGGAGGTGGTCTTTGAAGTGCATCTGGAATGAAGAACTCTAAAATCCAAAACACCACAGCAAAATCTCGCCACAATGAAGAAGATGGTCAAAAATACCACGAGTATGCCATCTTCATTGGAGAGGAATGTGTGAGTGGTATAAGCACACAATCAACACATCTGACATACTTAACACGGCACGAACATGGAGGCACAATGTCGATGTAGCAATAGCAGTATCTTCAAATCGTTTGAGTGTAGCCAACTGGAATTAGCACAGAAGACCACAGACATGCATAATGTAGCACGAACACGAGCTAGACGAGGTGTTGATGACCGCAAAACTGGTTCCATAAATCTGGCGCACGATCCTTGGGGGCTTGATAGGAATGAAGGCACCATCAAGGAGAAGCCCAAGAAGATCAACAAAAGATGCAACTCGGAGAAGACGTAACAGAATTAGCTCGATGAAGATAAATTTGGATGAATCCTTGCAGATATAGAATGCACGAGTTAGAAGATGACGAGCTTTAGAGAAATCTAATGAAGAAGCAACCATCTGTCTCGTGGGAATGCGGGGAGAATGATTAGTTGAAATGTCATCAACACCAAAGGGAAGAAGAGGCCGGAATTGGCCGCAACAACTCTTCTCCTGACGAACATAATGTGGTAAGAATGTGAAAGGCTTAGTGTCAAAGTTGCAGCTGTGAGATCCTTCAACATCGTCTAAACGTGGTGGCCAATCTGGAATTAGTGTGGATAGCCAACCCACATGAAGAGCGATGCTAAGTTGAAATAACCCACTACAAAGACATCAAAAGAGGAGATGTGTTGAAGAATATGAAGCTCCATTAAGATATCCTAGAATATATCACAATCATCTCTCTCTTTCCTCATATGCCCTCTCATGTTCTCCTATTACCCTCTCTCTCTCCCCCCTCTATATCCCCCCGCACAACAACTACGAAGAGAATTAGTAGTTAGTGTGGAAAAGAGACACATGACCCCCCTGACACACGGAAGATGCACACATGATGGATGGGAGGGTGGGAGAGGGAAAATGGAAAACAAGAGGTGTAGTATGTAGATAGGAGAAATTGATAACCGGAATCAATATGCAAATCGACCCAATCAGAAGATCTGGATAGGAAAAATAAATGGATTTGTTCTTGACCCGAAAAGGACATTTGCCCGACGCTTAGGCCAATGAATGTGGGGTACGGGGGCAGATCCTCGCAAAACTCTTCGGACTAGGTTAAAAAATAATAGCATTTGATTATCATTAGGTATTAGAGGAGAGAAAGACCTTCGAAGGACGTCAGAACATGAACTAGAAGTAGACAGACTGCTTCTGACACGCTCTGTTTGTCTCTTGACACGTCGTGTACCTTTGTAGGTCGAAGGTGAAAGGCTCCCAACAACACGCCATGTTGAGGTGCGACACGACATGTGGAAATGTCGGAGGTGTGAAACAGATTTCTGTGACGTGTTGAAAACCTGACACGTCATGCAGGCCTAAAACAGACTTCTGTCAACACGTCATATTGGAGTTTGACACACCATGTAAGTTGTGATATGCGCCATTAGGAAGATTTCTGGAGTTGACAAGCTGTGTTGGTTGAACAACACGTCGTGTAGTTTGCGATCTGAGTGAAACTTTGCGCCGTCAGTTTGATTTCTGGAGAGCAACATGTCGTGTTGGTTGGGCAATATGTCATGTTGGCGGCAATTGGTGCACGATTTGATGGAAATTAGCGTCGTCAAAGAGAACAAAACCCCAAAAATTAGTACCGAGGGCTGACACAAATTATCAATGTCACTTGTGACAACGGATCATGTGAATCTCAAGCAACAATAGCCCTTTTCTAGACCAAGGACATGTCTTTACAGGAATTAGCGTCGTCCAGGGAAAGACGTCCATGAAACTAGTGGAGGCTATTGGGGTGTTAATAGCAACAGGAGGAAAGAGAACAGCTCCACCATGAACAGATCTACACGGGAATTAGTGTCGTCCAGGGAACTAGGGTCGAGGAAGACAGTGGCTCCCTTGCTACTATGTCTTTCTTTGTTGTTGCGACGGCTGAGAAGCTTGATAGGCTAAAGACGGCGGCATGGTCAGAGATGCTTGATGATGGTTGGGACGAACATTACTTGAAGATGATTGAGAGGACAACCTTGGGGAAGAGACGACGAACAGAACTAGACGGGAATTAGTGTCGACTGGGGGAAGCACAGAGTTGTCGAAAATGATGGCATCAGCGTATAGATTAAGATCTATGTGAAAGAGGAAGAGAAGCAACCATAAAGGCCGAAAAGTGCCTGGCAAGCGGCCAGCATAATCCAACGAGAAACAGTGGTCGCCCATAGGCGGGCTCTCTCTCTCTATTGCTCTCTCTAGGAGAGAGAGACGGCATACGCGGAGAGAAGAGGGAAGCATAGGTGCGGCTAGGGTTAGGTCCCCAGGGTACGCTCCTGATTATATGTTGAAAGTGTGAGGGAATAACCCACTTGTGTTGTTGTTACATTAGATGGCACACCTTGTCCTATATATAGGAGAAAGGGTGAAGACTTAGAGACTTGGGACTCAAGGCAAGCTACATGGGCCTAGACACTTAAGCCCACTAACTAATTAGCCTATTAACTAAATAGGATAATAATATTCTAACAGCATAAACCTGGTAATATCGGTCTAACCAGTCAGATGGCTAGTCCAATTAGTCAGAACTGACCGGTCCAGCGGTTGTACTGGTTTTGTTAACCAGATGTTCTGTCTCAGCCAATGAATGGGTGATTATAATCTCCTCTCAACACATAACATTTTTGGGTATAGACACAAACAAAAACCCGCATCCTTGATTTTCCCAGTCCAACTTCCACTCCACCTTATGTAAAAGGGTTTGATTATGTTTAGGATCATATTGTGTTCATGAACTTTGGATTTTAAAGCATCATTTTCTATGAAACATTTGTATTTTCTAATGTATGAGGTTATGACTTTATTGTGGGTTCTAAGAATTTTACTTATACCTTCATTATAGTTGAACTAGTTCATATTTTGCCTATATTGTCTATACTTTTAACATATTAGTATTATTTTATACATTTTTTATGTCACTGGTTGAACCATTTAGTCGAGAAGCAGTAGCCCCACTAGTTCAATGATCGTTCTGATCCTGATGATATTGTCGAAATAAAAGCATCTAAAGTCACATTTAGCAAGAATATGACTTAGTTTATCAAAGCATGCTCGTATGCTTTGTTTCAAATCGTAAATGATAAATTGCTTTTTTTAGTCAACAAACCTTAGAACACTCCCCTTGAGCAAATAATCCAAGGGGTTACTCCATATAAACTTCCTCATTCATATCTCAGGTACAAGAAAGTATTTTTCATATCAAATTGGAATTAGGACCAGTCACGATTATCGACAACAAAATAAGCACACAAATTGAATTAAGACGGTCAACATGAGAAAAAGTTTCAAAGTAGTCGACTCCATAAGTTTGTCATCTATGTATATCCTTTTGTAACGAGGCGAGCTTTGAGGCACTCAACTATCCCATCGGGATGGTATTTGACATTAAAATCCATCAGCATTCTACAGGAGAGACATGACCAGGGGTATCAACTGATTTCTGAGTATGATGATTATTAAGAGCGCTTGTTCTGGCTTCCATGGCGTGGCCCCAGGCAAGATGTTGCAAAGTTGCGAATGTAGATTTAGGGACAAAGATTACAGGAGAGTAGCAGTGAAGTGGGCAAAGTTGGTGCCAGAGTTGGCATTAGAATTTAGAACGGAAATTGTTATAGGATGTAAAGTACAAGAGTGCACTCCTTTCCGCAAACCAATTGAAGATCCAATTCAAAAATTACCTGAGTAGTGTCTTGATTCGTCAATGAAGGTAAAGGATTGAAAGATTGAGGGGCCATGGAGGGAGTTGTAGTTTTGCAACATTGTCGATTTTACATTGAGCAATGGAGAATGTACAGTAGGATGGTCACTTGATTCCGGCTCAGCAAAAACAGGAAGAGGGGTATCAACTTGCAAAGCCATAGATAGAGTTGAACTTGTTTCATAAATAAGGTATTTTCAGAAAGACCACATTCGCACTCACAAACCACTGTTTAGCGGATGGGTCATGACATTTATGTATATAAGGCTGCCCTATCTATAAGAAAAACAACTGAGTAGCTCGAGAGCAATCATCTATGAAGGTAATAAAATATTTAAATCCTGACAAACTAGTCACAGCACATGGTCCCCAGATATCAGCATGCACAATATTAAGCACAGATTTGGAAGCAATAATATTTTTACTAGGAAAAATAGATCTAGTTTTAGCTGACCCCAACATAGTTGGGATTGAGGCTTAGATGATGATGATGATGATGATGATGATGATGATGAAAAATAGATCTAGTTTGATTGCCAAGACAGCATCCTTCACAATGAAAGCAGTCTCAAATACAGTCAAAATTAAACTTTTGATTTTTGAAGCAGATGGATGTCTAAGCCAATAGTACTGAAGTCCAGACACAGATGAAGATAGCAGTGTAGTAGTAGCAACCCACAGATAATTAAGATAATATAAGCCATATGGTCCCTCATGGCCCGAACCAATCCTCATCTTCATGCAGAGATCCTGAAAGACAACCATTAGGGTAAAAAGTGATAGAGCATTGAAGATGTTTCACAGTTTTGCTAGCAAAAAGCATATTTAGAGGAAATTGCATAATATAGAGGGCAGAGCTGAGTAAAAAATTATTGGGTGTCTGAATATTTGCAAGATCGTGCATCGGGGATTGAGTCCCATCAGCCACTGTGACAAAGGAACAGTTGATGGGGCATCAGATCGGAAAATAGGCAGAATTCCTAAAAATATGAGATGCACCAGAGTCGATGACTCATCTATTTCTTCCATATGGGGCGGGGGAAGCAAGGAATGTAGAATCTCCATCTGGTCGTACAATGGCGATCTGAGCAGGTTGGCATTCTTGGAGTAGCTACTTGAACTCAGAGCAAATTGAGATAGTGAATGTAGTAGAGTTTGAAGGTGGAACTGGATCTGACTCGGTGCCTTCACTTGAGGCATGATTAACCCATGTTGGTTCTCCATGTTTAGCCCAGCATCATTCTTTAGTATGGTTATTGCGATCACAGAAGTTAAAATGTTTGGGTCCAGGAGGCTAGCTACATCCAGGTCTAGAAGCCTCTGTAGAGTGACCACAACCACAATTGCGACCTCGGCCACAGACATAATCTCCTGATCAAACCAGCAGAGCAGATGCATGGGTAAAGAAGAGATAGACGAGAGGTGTTGGACCCTCTTTCGAACATCACAGTGTGTAGGAGAGGGGTCACTAGGCAGGATTTGATCAACTCTAGATAAGGAAGTAGGAAGCCAAGCAAGAAATTGCACTAAATTGTAGTTCATTGCACTGTCTTTGGACTTTAATTATGTCAGCTGTATAGAGATATTGTGTTATTTACTTGTGTTGCTTTGTTATTCTTGTAATATTAGTCCCATATTGCTCACTTGTACTTATGTCTCTACTCTCAGTTGCTATATTAGAGACTACCATGTAACATGTTGTACTTACTCAATAAACAATTCCCTTTCTATTTAGATGGTATCAAGAGCAGGTTCTTATTTTTCCCCACCCACCCGTCCGAAATGACGTGAGACGTCATCAGCCCCCCCTGACGCCGTCGCCACCCCCCCCCCTCTTCCTCCTCCACCGCCGCCGCCAGCCCTGCTCTCTTCCCCCCGCCGCCGCCAACCTGCCCCTGATCCCCTTCTAGCCGCCACCACCAACCCCCCCTCCTCCCCTTCCCCGCCGCCACCACACACCCCCTCCTCCCCTTCCCCGCTGCCACCACAGCCCCCCTCCTTCCTCCCTTCCCACCGCCACAGCCACCCGCCCTCTCCATCGCAACCACCACCCTCCGCAGCCACCTCCTCCTCCCTTTTTCCGCCGCCACAGCCACCCTCCCGCCCCTCTTTCCTTTTTCTGCTACGGCTGCTACTGCCCTCCTCCTCTCCTCTCTCTCTACGTCCGGTTAAACAACCACTCTACGTCCGGACAGCCATTGGCCATCTACGTTGAGAGTCTCTCACCTCACCGTCTTCTCTGCCTGCGCCTCATGAAGGAACATTAGTATTCCTCATGACGGCATTAGTTTCTCTATATGCATACTCTGTCCTATATGGGTTCTTTGATCTGACTTGTCAGATCCCTGTTGCTGCTATCTGCCTCGTCGTGCGTCTCTGATCTATTTTGTTGTTGCGCCGACTACTGCCTTTGCTATGGCTTTACCTGAGCCTCCCCGCTCTCTGTGTTACCACGGTGAAGCTTGATAGCGGCTCCAACTATCATCTATGGTCAGTGTCCTTCATTCTGTATATCAAAACCCAAGGTCGATATCACCATCTTACCGTTGAGCCTCCTGTTGTCCCTACTGCTGATGTTGATGACAAAACCAAACAAAACTATGCACAATGATCCAAGGACGACTCTGGAGTTATGTTGTGGCTCCTCAACAGCACTGAACCGAAGATTAACCAATCTCTGCTCTGCCTTCATGATGCTAAGGCCATGTGGGAACAGCTCTCCCATGTCTACTCTCATAAGGAGAATCCCAAGCGAGTTTTTGAAATTTTCAAAAACTTGGTCAAGAAGGATTCTCCCCTGACACTTCTATCGAGGACTTCTACAATCAGTGCTCAGCTCTGTGGAATGAGTTCGAACTCTACCACCCCTTTACGGCCGACATCAAAGTAGCCCAGAAACAGCGCAACGAACTTCAACTAGTTCAGTTTTTGGCTGCCCTTCCTGCATCCTTCTCTGGCGTGGTCGACCAGATTCTATCTAGTGATCCGCTGCCTACCCTCAGAGATGTCCTCAAAAGAGTCCAACGACTACCATCCATGACTCCTGCTCCTGCTATTTAGCATCCGGCTCTCATTGCTCGCCCTGCGGATTCTGGTCGTGGTCGTGGTCGTGGTCGTGGTCGCGGCCGTAGATGTGGAGGTCGACCTCCTCCCTCAGGTGGTCGTGACTCATCTACTCTTGGACGTGGTGCACCTCCCGGCCCTCGCTACTGCAACTAGTGTGGTCGAGACAACCATACTGAAGATCGTTGTTGGATTAAGCATGGCAAGCCCGCTTGGGCTAACCAGGCTTCTACAGATTCTACTACTGACACTACCTCTGACACACCTGCTGCTCCGGCAAATGCAGACTGGTTTCGTTTTGAATTTGAGAAGTTGTTCCAATAGCGTATCACCCAGCTACCTCCCTCCCCTGCAGCGGGATCCTCTGCTATGCTTGCATCCATGACTACTGGTAACAATAAATGGTGTATTGATTCAGGTGCATCTACTCATATGGTCGGTGACATCCGCCTATTTTCTGCTCTCAATAAATTTGCTACTATCTCTTTTGTTACTGTTGCAAATGGCTCCAAAACTACAATTCATGGCATTGGCACAGTCCCTCTTTCACCAAAGCTACAACTAAACTCTGTTTTATATATCCCACAGTTTCCTGTTAATCTTGTATCTATAAGTAAGATGATAAAACAGCTCCAGTGTTCTATTAAATTTAATCCTTCTGGTTGTGTTTTGAAGGATCTCCACACGAAGACGAGGATTGGTTCGGGCCATGAAGGACCAGACGGGCTGTATTATCTGGATAGGCCTCCTGTTGCAGCTGCTCTGCGGTCTACTTCAGTAACTGGACTACAGTGGCATTTTAGACTGGGTCACCCATCAGCTGCCAAATTAAAACATTTATTTCCTGCTTTATCTGAGAACAATTTTACTTGTGAAACTTGCGTGTTGGGCAAACAAACTCGTTCTGTTTTTCCTGCTAAAAAGGTTATTGCTTCTAAAGAAATTTTTGATATAGTTCATGCTGATATTTAAGGTCCTTGTTCTGTATCGAGTCACTCGGGTGTGAAATATTTTATGACTTTCATTGATGATTACTCTCGCACCACATGGTTGCTTTTGCTTAAGGGTCGGGACACTGTGCTGGAAACTATTCGTACTTTCTTAATTGAAATTCACACCCAGTTTAATAGGCCTATTAAAGTTTTTCATATTGATAATGCACTTGAGTTCATGCAAAAATTTGTTACCTCCTTCTGTGCCACTCGTGGGACCATACATCAGATTACTTGTCCTTACACTCCTCAGCAAAATGGCGTCGCTGAGAGAAAAAATCACCACTTACTAGAGGTTGCTCACACTCTTCTCATACACTACAAAGTACCCCATCATTTCTGGCCTGAAGCTATCTCTACGGCTTGCTATCTTATAAATCGCATGCCTTCCTCTGTTTTGCAAAATCAGGTTCCTTACGCCATTTTGTTTCCTGATTAACCTTTATTCTCTCTTCCTCCTCACATTTTTTGGAGTACTTGCTTTGTGAAAAATTTTCGCCCTGGCCTCACAAAACTTGATGCTCGCTCGACTAAGTGTGTTTTCTTAGGGTATTCCCGTACACAAAAAGGCTACCGCTGCTTTGATCATGTTCAAAAACAGTGGTTTGTTAGTGCGGATGTGACTTTCTTTGAGCATATGCCTTACTACTCTACTGATGGAGCAAAATTGTCTACTGATATTATGGCCAACACACCTTTACCGGATATTGTTGAGGAATTACCTTCTCCTGATATACCTACGGAACGCCCATTGCAAGTCTACAAGCACAGGTCAACGAGAAATACTACTTCTGAGGCCCCGGTCAAACCAACTCCTTCGTCTGCGGTTGATCCACCACCCAATGAGGTATTTTCTGACCTGGACCTTCCTATCAGTTTATGAAAAGGTGTTCGTTCATGTACTCAACATCCTATTAGTAATTTATGTTCCTCTGACAATCTATGTGACAGTTTTGCATGCTTCACTTCTATTTTGTTTGCTGTGACTATCCCTAAATCAGCAGAAGAGGCCCTTCGTATTCCTGCCTGGACACATGCTATGGAGCAAGAAATGCATGCGCTCTGCGATCGTCAGACATGGGATCTAGTCGATCGTCCCTCTTCTTGCCCTACCGTGGGCTGTCGTTGGATATTTACTATTAAATATCAACCGGATGGCACTATTGAACGCCTGAAAGCCAGATTGGTTGCAAAAGGTTACACACAGACATATGGTGTTGACTACTTTGAGACATTTTCTCTAGTTGCACGCTTAAATTTTGTTCGCATTCTGATATCTATTGTTGTGAATAAAGATTGGCCTCTGTTTCAACTCGATGTCAAAAACGCATTTCTATATGGAGATCTACAGGAGGAAGTATACATGGAGCAACCTCCGGGATTTGTTGCTCAGGGGGAGTTTGCCTTCAAAATTTGTAAACTCAGAAAGGCCATTTATGGTCTTAAACAGAGCCTGCGTGCGTGGTTTGATAAACTCAGACAGATCTTAATTACATTTGGCTTTCGACGATCACAATCTGATCATTCTGTATTTATTCGTAAGTCAGCAGCCGGACTTGTTATTCTTATTGTGTATGTTGATGATATTGTCTTATCTGGCAGTGATAATGCGGGTATACAGGCAACCAAAAATTATTTAGCACAACACTTCATCACCAAGGACCTTGGCAAACTGCGATACTTTTTAGACATTGAGGTTGCCAGATCATCTGCAGGACTCTGTCTTTCACAGAGAAAATATGTTCTTAATATGTTGCAGGAGACAAGCATGTTGGGCTGCAAGCCAGCCAACACTCCTCTGGATCCTAATATAGATTGGGACGATGACAACTCTCCTCTGTATGATGATCGCCACCAGCTTCGGAGACTGGTAGGCAAGCTTATCTACCTGAAGGTCACTAGGGCTGACCTGGCAGCTGTTGTACAATTCATAAGCCGGTATCTTGATAAACCCCGACAGTACCACTGGGATGCTATTTGTCACATCTTACGATATCTCAAAAGCTCGCCAGGGGAAGGTCTTCTGTATAAAAAGCATGGCCATTGCAATTTATCTGGATTCTCAGATTCTGACTATGCAGGAAGTCGATCTAATCGGAAGTCTACTTCTGGATATTATACTTTTGTGGGAGGAAATCTAGTCACCTGGCGAAGCAAAAAGCAGACTGTTGTTGCTAGATCCAGTGCCGAGGCAAAATACAGAGCCATGGCTCATACTGCATGTGAGCTTTTGTGGGTCCGTGGCCTTCTACATGAGTTTGATATTACTTATTCCAACCCTATTCCTATGTTCTGTGACAACAAAGCCTCTATTTTTATTGCGAGCAACCCCACATTTCATGAACGCATAAAGCATATTGAGGTTGATTGTCACTTTGTTCGGGAGAAAGTTCTATCTGGACACATCTGCACTCTATATATCAGCACTGACAAGCAGCTTGCGGACATCTTCACCAAAATTTTGCCTAAAGCTCAGTTTCAGACTCTGATTGACAAGTTGGGCTTGTTTGACATCTACGCTCCAGCTTGAGGGGGAGTATAGAGATATTGTGTTATTTACTTGTGCTGCTTTGTTATTCTTATAATATTAATCCCATATTGCTCACTTGTACTTATGCCTCTACTCTCAGTTGCTATATTAGAGACTACCATGTAACATGTTGAACTCACTCAATAAACAATTCCCTTTGTATTTAGAAGCAGAAAGAGGATGGTAGACCTCAAACCCATCCTGGAGTGCACAGCATTGGTTATAGTAATCTTCAACAAAGCCATCAGTAGAGAACTCTTTTTTGGCTAGGTTCTTAAAAATCTCCAAACACTTTCTTGGAATTTGTTAATGAGAATAGACATGAGAAAGTTGATCCCACATAGCTTTTGCAATCTGAAGGCGAAGAAGAGATTGACTGATTTTAGGTTCAGCACTATTCATATCCAAGTCAGGACCCCCAAATCTTCCTGCCCAAAGATCATTAGCATGTTTGGCCTTCTGCTCAGCAGATTTTGCGAGTCTAGGTGGGGTAGCAGTAATAAGGTGAGAATAGCATCCTTGAGCCTTGACATACAACTCAAAGGACGCGGACCATGTATGGTGGTTTTAATCGTCCAATCTAATAGTCGCCACACACAACATACAAAAGGCATCAGTACACAAATAAGAGCATGATTGACCTAGGAAGCAGCAATAGCAGATAACGGGGCGTGGTAAAGCACGCCAAGTAGCAGCAGTAGAAGATAGGAGGTCTGATGAGACACTAAGCATTAGCAATACTAGAACATAGAGACCCAAATCATGAGCACCAGAAATAAGAGACAACCTATGTCACAATGTCATTTTAGTGACATGTGGTGTAGGGAGCAAGAGTGGGACACACCCCCAGAAATAAGAAAGGCCAAGAGAGCGGTGCTAGTTTTAGAAGAACATAGATGATTACATGGTTAGAAGGGAACCACGGAAGAAGCTAACGGCGATAATGGTGGTGCAAGAAGTACAAAGGAGGATGGAAGGGGCAAGAGCAGCGGTGTCTATTGGGTGGTGAAGGGCAGAGTGGCAACATGGCAAGATGGTGAAGAGGTGGATGGGTGGTAGTAGGGTGGCAGGGGATGGCAGGAAGGTGGTAGGCTGGCCGGTGGGGTGATTGGGTGACTGGTTGGTGGAGGGGTTGTTAGTGGGGTGGTTGGTGCAATCAAGGTTTTAAAGTGCGTGAGGCGTAATTAGGTGTTTTTCTCTCAAAGAGGCGAGGCGTAAGCCTCGAGGCGTTTGAGGCGTAAACCTTAAAATATGTACGAGGTGTTGATAAATTATTAAATATTTAAATGTATATACATACATATATATTATATGCATATGTGTATATATATGTGTATATATATTATATACATGTGTGTAAAACATAAATAATGTATATACAAGCAAAACCAAGACAAAATAGATGTGATTCATGTAACTTAATAAGATTAAATAGAGATCAAAGACTACTACAACACTACAATCAATATCGAGCATATTAATAAGTATCAATGATTGTAATATTATATCCATTTAAGAATTAGTAGGAACAAGGAACCAAAATTACTTAAAAATGAAATGAAATTCACCGACATAGTAAAGAAAAAAGGTAGCAAACAAAGACAAATTTAACCTTGAAAATTGAAAGATCTCACTCATACAATAATAATGATAAATTCACTTATAAGACAATGATAACTACGACAACAATTAATAGAAAACTTTTAGTAAATGTTCGTAATAATCTTAAAAGTAGAAAAGTTGGTGGGTAACATAAGACATTAGCATGCATAACTGAGGCATGCGCCTCATCTAAGCCTCAAAGCCTCATTGTTGTGAGGCGAGCCTCAGACATTTTGAGGCTTAAGCCTCAGTCTGGGGCAATGAGGCGTAAGCCTCGAGGCGTACTTAGGATAGCCTCGCCTCGAGACGTAAGCCTTGAGAGCCTCAAGGCGGGTTTTTTAATACCATGGGTGCAGTGGTGGCATGGTAGCGGGGTGGTGGAGGGCAGAACGGGGGCAGCGGGATTTGAGGGGTGATGGTGGTGTTAATGGCGTCAGAGGCTAGAATTTGGAGGCGGCGGCTAGTGGGCAAAGTGTTGTAGACAGTAGGGAAGAAAAGTGGAGGGGTTGCGGGTGGTTGGATAGGTGACGGTTGCAAGGGAGAGGGGTGGTAATTGTATGGAGAAGATTAGGGTAAATGGCGGCTGGTTTAGGGAATAAGAAGCATTAGGGTTAGGAGAGGGGAGGAATATGGAGGATCATAAGGCTCTAATACCATGTAAAATATTAAATGGAATATCTTGAGATAATAAAAGAATTGCAAGTCCTCTCCTTATAAAGAGAAAGAAAGGATAACAATTACAAAAATAAGCAATATGGGATAAAAGATAAGAGAATAAAACACCAATAAAACAAAATATATCAGGATATAACATAAAACACTAAATATATTAACAGAAAGCAATATCCAGTCCAATTTATGCAATGACTAACCTTTTTAACAATATAGGAGAGAAGAATATCAACAAAACATGATCTAGCCATAGTGTACAAAATGTCTCAAAGTAGACTATAGAGATATGTTGTATTATGTTATGTTTTGTTGAGTGTCATGTGCATAGCATGTGCCTCACTTATGCTTTTCACTTCTGTAGTTTAGTCCCATATTGCTCACCTTTGCTTTAGTCTCTAATCTCTTCTGTTATATAAGAGATTGTATTGTACACTGTTTTGTTCACTCAATAAGCAATTCCCAGTTTCTCTATATGGTATCAAGAACAGGTCCGGTTCTTCAGTTTTCTTTTTCCCACCCTGCCCCTATGCCCTGAGGCTTCAACCCCCCCGATCCGCCGCCAGCCGCTGCACCCCAGCCCCTCTCCCACCCGCCGCCGCCCACCCCTCTCCCTGTCGCCGCCCACCCCCCTATCTCCATACACCGTCGCCCTATCCACCTCTCCCATCCACTGTCGTCGCCCGCTACTCACCTCTCCTCCACCTTCTTCCACCATAGCCATTGTCACCCCTCCTCGTTGCCCTCCTCTTCTCTGTCCCCCCCCCACCTTTTTCGCACGTACAAACTTCTGGACAGCCATAGCCATCCCACGTTGAGTCTCCTAACTCTCTGGTTATTTTTCTGCATGCACCTCATGTTGGGATATTGATTTCCTCATGACGGCGTAGGTTTCTTTATCGATCTATCTGCCTGATAAAGGTTCCTTCTGATCTGATGCGTCAGATCTATGTCGTTGCCACTGCCCCATAGTGGGTTCCTTATCTGCTACTTGTTGTTGTTGCGCCGCCACCTCACTACTACCTGCTTCTGCCCATCATGGCGTCCGTTGAGCCTCCTCACTCTCTGTATAATACCACCGTCAAGCTCAATGGTTCAAACTACCATCTATGGTCGGCGTTCTTTGTTCTCTATGTTAAGACTCAAGGTCGATACTCACATCTTACCACTGATCCTCCTACTGCCCCTGCTGCTACTGCTGATGAAAAAAGCAAACAGGCTTATGCTCAATGGTCCAAAGACGACTCTTGTGTTATGTCCTGGCTTCTCAATAGCACCGAACCGCGCATTAGTCAGTCTCCATTATGCCTTCACGATGCCAAAGCAATGTAGGACCAATTGTCTCATGTTTACTCGCATCAACAAAATCCTAAACAGGTTTTTGAAATTTTCAAAAACATGGCCAAGAAGGAGTTCTCTTCAGATGCTTCTATTGAGGATTTCTACAACCAATGTTCTGCTCTCTGGAATGCGTATGAAATCTACCATCCGCTGGTTGCTGACATCAAAGAGGCTCATAAGCAGCAATGAACTACAACTAGTTCAATTCCTGGCTATCCTACCTGCTTCTTTTTCGGGCGTGGTTGATCAAATTCTGTCTAGTGACCCTCTGCCTACTCTTCGTGACGTACTCAAGAGAGTTCAACTGCTACCATATGTATCCTCTACTCCTGCTATTGAGCATCCTGCTTTAGTTGCTCGCGCTGCTGATTCTGGACGTGGCCGCGGACGTGGTCGTGGAGGACGTCCACCTCCTTCTGGCGGACGAGGCTCCTCTACTGCTCCTGGACGAGGTCAAGCCACTGGACCTCGCTACTGCAACTGGTGTGGTCGTGATAATCACACTGAAAATAGGTGTTGGATCAAACACGGCAAGCCAGCCTAGGCAAACCAGGCCTCTACAGAAATTACTACTAATGTTGCATCTGATCCACCAACTGTTCCTCCGACCACTGAATGGCTTCGCTCTGAATTCGAGAAGTTCTTCCAGGAGCGCATGACTCAACTGCCTTCGACATCTGTTGTTGGTTCTTCTACAATGCTTGTGTCTCCTTCTACTGGTAACCATAAGTGGTGCATTGATTCTGGTGCGTCTGTCCATATGGCAGGAGACATCCACTTATTTTCTACTCTGTCTTAAACCTCTAATATTCCATCAGTCACGGTTGCAAATGGCTCGAAGACGCATGTTCATGGCGTTGGCACAGTTCCTCCATCTCGCAAGTTGAATCTTCACTCCGTTTTATACATCCCACAATTTCCTGTTAATTTATTATCTGTCAGTAAAATTGTTAAACAACTTCGGTGCTCTATTAAATTTGATCCCTCTGGTTGTGTTTTTAAGGATCCCCGCACGAAGACGAGAATTGATTCAGGCCATGAAAGACCAGATGGACTATACTACTTGGATGGACCGCCTGCAGCTTCAGCTCTCGTCTACATCAGTCACAGGACTTTAGTGGCACTTCCGGCTGGGCCATCCATCTCCTGCTAAATTGAAACTTCTATTTCCTGCATTATCTGAAAACAATTTCTCTTGTACGTCTTGTGTTTTGGGAAAACAAACGAGGTCTGTCTTTCCTTCTAAGAAAGAACTTGGTTCTAAAGAAATTTTTTATATTGTTCATGCGGACATCTGGGGTTCATGCTTTGTCCCGAGTCAAACTGGTGTTAGATATTTTTTGACATTTATTGATGATTATTCACGTGCTACCTGGCTATTTTTACTCAAAGATCAGAGTACTGTTTTGGACAATATCCGCATTTTCTTTTCTGAAATACAGACTCAATTCAATAAAACCATTAAAATTTTCCGTACCGATAATGCCATGGAAGTTATGCAGAAATATGTCACTTCTTTTTGTTCTGATCATGGCACCATCCATCAAACCACTTGTCCTTATACTCCACAACAAAACGGTGTTGTTGAACGAAAAAATCGCCACTTATTAGAGGTTGCTCGCACCCTTCTTATCCACTATAAAGTTCCTCACCGTTTTTGGCCTGAGGCAGTCACTACGGCATGTTTTCTTATAAATCGCATACCCTCTTCTGTTTTACAAAATCGGATACCTTACTCCATTTTGTTTCCTGATGCACCTCTTTTCTCTGTTCCTCCTCGCATTTTTGGGTGTACCTGCTTTGTTAAAAATTTACGCCCAAGAACGACGAAACTTGACCCTCAATCCACTAAATGCATTTTCTTGGGTTATTCGAGAACTCAAAAAGGTTATCGTTACTTTGATCCGATACTCAGACAATGGTTTGTCAGTGTGGATGTGATCTTTTTTAGCATATGCCCTACTTTTCTGATGTAAGAGCAAGCTTGTCTCATGATATGTTGGCACCGACACCTCTACCAGATATTGTTAAAGACTTGTCTTCTTCTAACAAGCTTGAAGAGCGTCCGTTGCAGGTGTACAAACGTCGGTCGAAGACAAGCACTCCTTCCATGGCCCCTCCCCAACCAATTCCTCCGTTTGCGGCTGATCAAACAAACATTGAGGTAACTTCTGACTTGCACCTTCCTATCAGTTTGCGGAAAGGTGTTCGCTCCTGTACTAAACATCCTATCAGTCATTACTGCACTTCTGCCAACCTACATAACAACTTTGTCTGCTTTACTTCTGCAATTTATGTTGTCACCATTCCAAAAAATACTACAGAGGCTCTTATTATTCCTGCATGGAAAGAGGCAATGGACCAAGAAATGCAGACACTATGTGATCGTAAGACATGGGAACTTGTGGATCGTCCTTCTTCTTGTCCTATTGTGGGTTGTCGCTAGGTCTTTACTATTGAATAACAACATGATGGGACTATTGAACGCCTGAAAGCCCATCTTGTTGTAAAGGGCTACACACAGACATACGGTGTCAATTATTTTGAGACCTTCTCTCCTGTTGCACAATTAAACTCTGTTAGAATTCTAATTTCTGTTGTTGTTAATAAAGACTGGTCTCTCTTTCAGCTAGATGTTAAAAATGCATTCCTTTATGGAGATCTACTGGAAGAAGTATACATGGAGCAACCATCTGGGTTTGTTACTCAGGGGGAGTCTGCCTTCAAAGTATGTAAGCTGAAAAAGGCTATCTATGGTCTCAAACAAAGCCCACGAGCGTAGTTTGACAAGCTCAGTCAGATATTAGTCACCTTTGGCTTTCGTCGAGCTCATTCTGATCATTCAGTCTTTATCCGCAAAATAGTGGTTGGACTTGTCATTCTTATTGTTTATGTGGATGATATTATCTTATCTCGCAGTGATACTGTGGGTATACAGGAAACTAAAACCTACTTAGAAAAATATTGTCACTAAAGATCTCATAAAGCTGAGGTATTTCTTGCTCTATAAAAAAAAGCTGAGGTATTTCTTAGGCATTGAGGTCTCCAAATCATCTACAGGACTGTGTCTCTCTCAGAGAAAATATGTAGTTGATCTCTTGCAGGAAACTGACATGTTGGGCTGCAAACCAGCCAACACTCCACTTGACCCAAACATGGACTGGGATGATGCAAACTCTCCTCCCTATGTTGATCATCACCAGTTCAGAAGGCTGGTAGGCAAGCTTATCTATCTGACTGTCACACGAGCTGACCTTACTACTGCAGTCGGATTCATCAGCCGGTATCTTGATAAACCTCGGCAATGTCATTGGGATGCTATATGTCATATTCTACGATATCTTAAAAGTTCTCTAGGGAAAGGCTTGATGGATAAGAAGCATGGCCACTGCAACCTATCTGGCTTCTCGGACTCTGACTATGCAGGGAGTCGTTCTGATCGTAAGTCAACATCGGGATACTGTACATTTGTTGGCGGAAACCTTGTCACCTGGAGAAGCAAAAAGCAGACTGTTGTCGCCAGATCCAGTGCAGAGGCAGAATACCAAGCGATGGCTCATACTGCATGTGAACTTCTATGGGTTCAAAGTCTCCTCCAAGAGTTTGATATATCCTATTCCAGCCCTATACCGATGTTTTGTGACAATAAGGCATCCATTTTTATTGCGAGCAACCTCACTTTTCATGAGAGGACGAAACATATTGCGGTTGATTGTCACTTTGTTCGAGAAGCAGTCCTTTCTGGCCGGATTTGCACTCCATATCTCAGCACTGACAAGCAAGTTGCAGACATCTTCACAAAGATACTTCCCAAAGCTCATTTTCAGACTCTAGTTGACAAGCGGGGCATGTTCGACATCTACGCTCCAGCTTGAGGGGGAGTATAGAGATATGTTGTGTTCTGTTATGTTTTGTTGAGTGTCATGTGCATAGCATGTGCCTCACTTATGCTTTTCACTTCTGCAGTTTAGTCCCATATTGCTCACCTCTGCTTTAGTCGTCATTCTCTTCTGTTATATAAGAGGTTGTATTGTACACTGTTTTATTCACTCAATAAGCAATTCCCAGTTTCTCTATATAGAGTATACCAAATTGTTGTGTGTAGCCTTCAGTAACAAAGCTAGCTTTAAGCTATTCAATAGTGTCGTTAGGAAGGTACTTGACGGAATGGATTAAGAGAAAATTGCCTTACGACTAGGGGCAGATCCTCCAAGACCAAGTACCATGGGGATGTAGAGCACCCATCTCACATTTGTAGCTTGCTTCTAGCCAGGATGAGATAAGGCTTCTGTGGCAGTCTGAGGAACAGAAGAGAGGCCAGGGCAACAATAAACTTAGTCATATTAGCAGTCGGGTGATCTGTAGAGATAGAATGAGAGTTGCAATGCCTACAAAATAAATGTGGTAGCTTCTGAATTGCAATAGGTATAGGATTGGGCATAGTTCTGCTTGTTTCAGTTTATTACCAACACTACAAAGTACAAACCAATAACAGTTTGTCAACTTTCCAAACCAAACAAAACTGTTGAACTAGCCCAAAACCAAACAAACAGAATTGTTATTTTGTAGTTTGATTTGGTTTGGTTTCAAATTGTTATTGGGCTTACAAGGGACGGCTACAAAAAAGAGTTATTGCATATCATTGTTAGGTTTACTCCTATATAAGAAACACAAACGTACACATTTTCAAAGTAATGCAATATTACTCTAATATTTTATAAAGGCAAAGATCTATGTCGTACTTCAAGGGGAGTCACTACAGTTTTGGTGGCCACAACAATCACATCAAAGATAAATGTTGGGCTAATCATGGCATCCCAGTGTGCGCAAATAAGATGTCTTCATAGGCTGACAGCCCCACCTATTACAAATATGACTCGGGCTAAGGCTGAGTATCTGCTCAGGAGAAACTTGGAGATTATGCTTTTGTTTTAGTGTCTAGTACTTCTATAATGTCCCGTCCCGATGGCATCTTTGCTAGGGATGAGCATTGGTTAGCTCATACCAAGCTTTAGTATGCTCATACCCATACTTTATTGTTAGGGGGAATGTAGATCATGTTTAGGCCAAGAAAATGTTTAGGAATACATTCACTCCATTCACGTTTTAACTTCCGATTTAAGGCCAGTTTTAGGCCAACCTAGTTAAGAGTTTTAGCTCAGCATGTTTATACTCTTTGTCCCCCAGCTCAACTAGACAATGTTTGTGTTCTTGGATAACCATCTTGCCCTTCCTGGACTTGTAGGCTCTCCACTATGACGACCGATATGAAATTGTCACATACAAAGTCAAATGTCAAAAGCTCAGTCACAGTTGGTTGTTACACTTGTACTAATGCATGTTGATTTTAGTTGAACAAACGAATAATGGGAGTCATGCCAGTTCAAATCTAAGTATCAATTTTGTTTGTGGGAAGAAAAAATATATTACATGAGTCGAAATGTAAATGGTCATGAACACCACAACCTATGGCAGAACAAAATACTAATATTGTAGCTTGTTGGGATTTGGGAAGAAGAGTAAGCGTAACGATCTCCTCTCCGCTGTTATTTAAAAGAGAAAAAGTCACCTAAAAACATAAAAAGCTAGACAAAAAAACCAGATTTGTGCACAAGGACGAGAAAACATAAAAACTCTTGTCATTGTCAAGATTTGTGCATAAGGATGGGAATTTGGGGGGCAATGGAGGACTCAATGGTCTCTTCTATCTGGATTTCATTGTTAAGTCCTTTGTTGCTTGTGTTGCTTCATCCAGCTAAGTGTCACCTCTGCAATGACACTATCGTTTTGGTCATCATTCTGCTATTAAATTGAGAGATGTGTTGTTTATCCAAGTCCAGGTAGGTAATCGGCATTGTTTTAGTTAGTATGTTGGGACCTTGCAAGGTTGTGATGCTATCTGGAACCTATATTTCATTACTTATATTAATAGTTTTCCTAGAGCGACCTGGTTATACCTCTTTATCTATGTGTTTTATAGTCTGATAATGCATTAGAATTTATTTGACGGAATCTTTGACATCTTTTATCGCACTAATGCCACTCTCCACCAACCTCTTATGCCTACACAACAAAATGGGGTGGCAGAATTCAATAATCGTCATTTACTTGATATTGCCAAAACATCATGTTACTCATGTTTTCCAAAACATTTTTTATCAAAAGCCTTTCTTATTGTTTGCAAATTAAATTAATGCCTTCGTATGATTTATCCAAATCTATCCCACACACCATATTATACCCAAATTCACCTCCTTTTACCATATTGGCATGTATTGTTGGGTGTACGTGCGTTGTGAAGGACATGTGCCGAGGGCAAGAAGTTGTCTCCTTGTGCGGCAAAGTGCGTTTTTCACCTATACTCCAGGACTTAGGTAGGCTATTGCTGCTTTAATCATGTTGGAAACAGATGGATTTCTAGTGATGACATTGTGTTCCTTAAAGATGCTCCATACTTCTCTGGTGATGGGTCTCGTCTATCCAAACTTTTGTTAGACTCAATATCATCTATCCTTGGTTCACCTACTAGTGATCATCTTCTTATTTTAATGCTACCCTCCAATGTGTCTCCTAAGAAACCCCTTGAAATTTATCAACTACAATGAAGACAACAATCAAGAAGACAACAATCAAGTAGTGAGACTCCTTCATAACGCTGATGTGACTCCTAATTCAAGATGTTCAGCTTGCAGGTCTCACACATGAGCATGCCCCTCCTGTTTCCGACATGAATCTTCCTATTGCTCTCAGCCAGGAAACCTCCTCATTCTTGTACCTCTCACCCTATTGCACATATCTGTACTACTGACAGACTTGCTTCTCCTTTTGTCCTATTTTACTACTGTCTTGTTTGTGATTTGTGTTCACAAGAATGTGGATGAAGCCCTAGTTCATCCGGCATGGTTTCTAACAATGCATGAAGAAATTACTTCTCTTAGAGATAAAATACTTGGCATCTGGTGTTCCTCTATGTAAATGTTTTCTAGTGCATGTTGTTGGGTTTTTCCTATGAAATATCCATCGAATGGCACTCCAGAACGTCTAAAAGCCCACCTAGTTACCAAGAGCTACACTCAGACATATTGCGTTGACTACTTAAAGACCCTTTCTCATGTAGCCCGGTTGAATTGCGTATGTGTTCTGAATTCAATTGTTGTGAACTTAGTTGGGGTTTGTCTCTCACAGAAGAAGCGTGTTCTAGATTTCTTGCAAGAGACAATAGTACATGAGGCAAAGATCAGGGCCCCTCTTGATCCCAAAGTAATGTGAGATGATGGTTGGTCACTGCCTTTCTCTGATACACATAAATACAGGAAGCTTGTCGGCAAGTTAATTTATCTTCATGTGCCTCAAGCTGATGTGTCATATTTTTTAGACTTGTGAACTGATACTTCCATTAGCCCAGGAGGTACCATCAGGATGGTGTATGTCATATTCTGTGGTACCTAAAGGAATCTTCTAGGAAAGGACTAATATATCATCAACATGGTCGTTGTGACACAAATAGAAATAGGGCCATGGCTCAAACAACCTATGAGTATGAGATGATGTGGGTATCTTCATTCTACAAGAATTCACTATTCAATCTACAATTCCTCTGCATATCTGTTGCGACAACAAGGTAAACATATTCATTGCAAGCAATCTCGATTTTCATGAGCACACCAAGAATGTTGTAGTTGATTGTCACTTCGTGAGGGAGCTTGTCTTAAAATTAGTTGATCAGTGCTCCTATTACCTGCTCTAAGTACCAAACACATGATATCTTGACCAAGACTCTTCCGAAAGAAATGCTTCTACAACCTTGCTGGCAAGATGGGCATGGTTGATATTTATGCTTTCGTATATGGCCCCAGTTGGACCATATTGAGGACTGACAAGGCTTACGAACGTAATTTTATTACGAGCTTTTACTACAAATAAAGGAGGTACTTGCCTATTAGGGCATCCCAAAATACTCCAATATTCTACAAGCAAAAGTTAAATAGGAAAGTACAGTTTTATTTCTGTTCCCATTAAAATTGAATTTTTTTGTTCAGTAGTCCATCAAGATTCCTTCTGTGGTCCACCTGTTTTTAGGGCCTGTTTGGTTTGAGTGAGTTGAAGTTCATTACAAACAAATGTTAAATTCTGCACTTGTTTTTGCATTTGGTACGGTGAAGTGGAGTGAAGTTGGTTGATTAGTAACTGCATCCAACTACACAGTTTATGCCCAATTCCCGGAAATTGTACCACGCCCAATTAGGGGGTGGTCGGAGGAAAACTCTCAGTTGTTGTACGTGACGGACACAAAAAGTTAAATTGCATGGGGCGGACTGAGCACATATTACGCAGATTTTTTTGCCGCTGTGCGGGCTACCAAATAGCAGCAGACCAAAGAAGCGAATTTACTTACTCCATACCAAATAAAATCAAAGCCGTATAAAATCTCTGATTATGATTGATTTGAATTCTAATTCATTCAACTACATCGGACAACGTCCTACCAAACTAGCCCTTAGTGTTTTCTACTTAGTAACTTGTGTTAGTTCTTGGCACCAAAAAAACTTGTGTGAGTTCTTTCTGAATTCTCCACAGAATTCTTGAATTCTGACTTTCCTCAGTGAGCCAAAAAGTTGTCACTTTTAGATTTAACTCCAATAATGCAGTTCTATCTAGGGTGGATAATAGATATGAACAAAAAAGAAGCTTTGCAATGGACCATGAAGTTATGTATTTGTTAATTTTGGTGATAACATATTTGGTTTATAACTATTCAGTCTACTTCAAGTTTACTATTAAAGGATTTTATAAAACTAACTCTTTGCCCCTCTTCTTCAGAGTGTCATCATTTGACAAGAAGTGTCAACTTTGAAAATATCACTAACACTAATGTTAACATATGCCCTAGACGGTCTCCTAGGTTCAAAATCCAAGGTGCCCAACCCTAGGCGGCCGGGGTGTAGTCTTAGGCAGTTTTGAGCTCGATTTGGGCAGTCCCTGGATCCATTACACCCATTCAATAGTCATTATTATATATCTCTTCCCGTCTTCTCTTTGGTACTGCTCGCCAACAGTTCTGCACTGCAACACATGTCTGTCTTATTCTTTTGTTTATTTTTCTTATCCCACATTGCTCCTGCTGCTGCTTATTTTTTCCCTTTCTTCTTTCTCACGATACTGCTACTGCATTTTTTTCCTTCTTTCTGCTCCTCCCATATCGTTGCTGCTGCATCTTTTTTCCTTCTTTCTGCTTCTCCCATGTTGCTGCTACTGCATTCTTTTCCCTTCTTTCTGTTCTCTCCAGCTTGCTGCTACTGCATTCTTTTCCCTTCTTTCTGCTCCTCCAACGTGCTTCTGCTTCTGGCCCAATTTTATTATCTTTTGTTATTCTCATCTACTCACCCCAAGTTTCTGTAGCTGCAAGTTTTTTTTATTCTCCTTTTTCCTCTCCCACGTTTTTTGCGTTGTTTCTGTTTCTTGCCACATATCTACTTTTTCCGACCACCTCCTACTGTGTCCTCTCCCCACTGTTCATGAACATCCTCACTCCTCACAACCACAGTTCTTCAATCTCGTCACAGTTCTATCTCCACCTCCTTCAACTGATTTCTTTGTCATCCTATATCTTCTTCCTTCATTCTTCCTCATACTGATTCTTCATCCTCCTGTTTTAGCAATGTACTTTTTTACCTTCTACTTTTCCCTACACTTCATCCCACTTCTCCTACTGCAGCTATGGTTCCCGTTTCTTTTTCTTCTTCATCCTCTTATTGTATATATTGTTTCTTCCCCCAACCTCATCCACCTTCTACTGCTGTTACTGTTCTTCTTTTCTTGTTCCTACAGAAGCTACTGTTAGTATTGCTCTATTCATGTATTAGTCTAATTGTGTTAGGTTTACAATTTCAGCTTTTGATTTTGTCTTTTGACAAAATAATGTTACATCATGTAATAAAAAAAAATTATACCAAATGTTTCATGCATTATATATAGCCTAACATGTGTATATCTGCAAAAAGAAAACTTATCAAAAAAACACCAAGGCTCTCAAGGCTCTCCAGGGGTCAGACCGACCGCGTAGACAACCTTGCATGTACAAAATTTATGAAATATTATATACTTATAAGAAAAGATACATCATTTTTCAAAATGGTGCAGACCTACTTGCACCTACCCACACATAGAAGTACATCCATATCATATACACATGCATCTAAAATTCTTCAATTAAACAATCCTATTGGCCAGTTCAAGAAGATACAACATATAATTATAGAGTGGAGCCTGGGCTTCAAAAGTCTTGACTCGTAAAATGCCAGATACTACATAACACCTATTTATCCACCATTCAATCATTCAAAACACTAGTGCAAGCAGAAGCAATAATAAGTGCTACCTTTGATTGTAAAGTTGTAGGATCTTATTTTCCATCCTTTCTGATCGGACAACTGAACCACCATCATCAAATCTATCCAAAAGCATATATCATTAGTACTTGAGATCTATCAGTTTGAGTAAGAGAATGTGATGTTGATGATACCACCTCTCCTTGTAAAGAACAGGATATATTCGTGTTAGTCCAACCAATGTGAGAGGAGCTATACCACCACCACTCTTGATACAGCTGAAAGACATAGGTGGGCTTGACTCTTTGCCTGAAAAAGTACATAAACAGATGATGTTCAATCAATTGAACTCCTTAAAATGCTAGTATAGTACTACTGAATATTCATGAAGCATTAAAGAGCTTCCAAGGGTTATCAACGTACAGAAGCCCAATTTATGCGCCCAGTGTGTTCTGTAAGTACCGTTTATATGGAGCACCAAACTGACAGACTTTAATGCCTGCAGAGAAAAGACCAATCAAGAACAACAAATTTAGTTGCTAAAGTTCATCACTTCAAAGCTAACTAAAGAAAATCTATATATACATAAATCTGACCTCAAAGGGGGAAACAGGTCCGGCCCATCCAGACATACCAGCACCCCATATCTAAAAAATAAGAAGACTGGAAAATGATAAATATATAAAGCTAGTCATGCAAAATTTAAATATTATTGACCAGAAAGTACTAGTAAACAAATTAGCATCTACCCGGAGCTTCTGTCCAACAAATAGCTTTCCAGAAAGAAAAAGCTTTGAAAGCGCCACATCTAAAACAGCATTCATTGAGTACCTGCATTGTTTGTAACACTAAGATTTCAATCCATTAAAGTTGATTAACTAAAGGGTTCCTGCCGCCCATCTGTCAGTTCAACTGTTGCGTTATTGGTTTTAGTTAACTAAAGGGTTCCTACCACCCATCTGTCAGTTCAACTGTTGCGTTATTGGTCTCAGCCAAATCAGAAGTCATTACGTTCGTTGCTTCAATATCTTCCCTGTTGCCTTCATTGGGACTACAACTACAGCAAACAGAAGATATACATAGAACAACTGGAGCAGCAGGTGATGCATCACCATCCAGAATCCTTTTGAGAGCAGATCTATGACCACAGTTTACTTCTCTCTCATACCTATATAAATGAAATAATCATAAAATTAGTGGGAATCAATTTCCAGGTAAAAGTACATCATCACCTGTTTACCTGTACTTCAGTTCATCAAGTACATTTGAAACTGTTAGGTATTTTCCACAGGCTTTGTCTGGATAACATCTTTCCAAACATGCCAGCTTCCAAACAATCCACTTGTAGTGGTTAGTCACCCATCTGCAAATGCGGCAAAGGCAGTGTGAGTGCATTCTTTCTAGTATTTAAAGGAACGATGGTTCCATTCATTATAAACAGGACAAATATATGTACATGTCTTTTTACCAAATCTACCAGCTTCTTTCACCCTAATTGCATATTTCTAGGTTGTATTACCTCATCTTTCACAACCTTACCCTTACGCCACTGTCTCTCTTAAACTTTTCCCAAGATTCCCTATGCTATTATGATTTCTACAGCTAATTGTTGACATATTTATAAGTATTTGTTAGTATCCATGAGTACCTTTTTGCCAACTATCCCAAGGCATTGCAGAATTTAAGGTAAATACCACTTTCTTTCACTCTGGAGTATAATTTCTAATTTCTAGCACACGTTTCAGAAATATTGTAAGTCCTCTAGGACGGAGCATTTCAGCCCCCTTCAAGACCATTTCTCAGATGACTGCAATCATGCCGCAGAAATGTATGAGATTGGCATCCTCCCTGAATATGCCGCACAACCTATCCCCAATAGTAAAGTGATGTTGTGTGGATGTTTTGGGTTGAAGCCGGGGTAACGGAGGCCGTTAGCACCACTATAATCCTCTAATCCAAGGTAGCAGAACCTTGCCCCTCACGGATTAGGGCTTAAATTTTTGTACAATGGGATACATGATTCTCCAGCCTGTCAGTTCTAACCCGGATGTAAACGAGGGTGATATTTGTTTCCAAACAGGGTTTCGAACAGGCCACCCCTGTTCCGATAGGTAGCCTACCTCAAGTAGCCAGATCCGAAGATATAGCTAAACAGGCCTTCAAGTTTCATCACGCAGCGTTGAGATTCCTTGTTTTGGAAAATATTGGACTAATAGTGCCAGTGCCACGCCTAGAACAAGTTGGTGGCAATAGTAAGCTTAATATCTATACTCCAAAAATCCCCCCCTCTAAGAGAGCGTTTGGCATGCACTGAATCAGAGAGTACTATCGCATTACGCATAAAACATAAATGTCAATGCCCCTAGTAGGCTTGTACACAATAAGTTATGTAGTACCAAGTAGGTGATATAGACCCAATAACTATAGTAGCCTATTCTAAATTTCTAAACTCCCACTCAAGCAGGATAACAGACATTCTGTAGTCCCAGCTTGTTACGCATATTTGAAGAAAAGGGAGGAAAAGTTTGCAAAAGATACGGCAATTGGTTCTCTTATCTTCACAAGAGGCATAATAAATTTCTTTGCTTTGACCAGATCTCTAATCTCTAAGACTCTAACAAAGACAATCCACCTCTAAGTGCTTTGTACGCTCGTGGAAAACTAACTTACTAGGTTTATTTATTACATCTTATCGTCACAATTTTCTATTGCAGGTGTCCTGACTGGATACCCTATCTCATACAGAATAGAGAATATGCATTGTATGTCACATGTATGGGCCCTAGCCCTGTATTCAGCTTCAATACTGGAACGAGCCACTAGATTTCTTCTTGTTCCTCTAAATCACAAGATGGTCACGAAAATATACAAAAAGAAAACGAAGTAGACATTTGGGCATTAACCTCTCATGCACAGTCCACATCAGCATAGCTTGTAAAAGAGATTGCCATAGTTTGTATGTGTTTGTACTTTTCTAAGAGCCTCGTTGACATAGTACAGAATTCTATGGACTCTTATCCAATGGCAATGAAGAAGGGTTTAATAGATTGGCTGACGACCCTTATTGAAAAGGAAATGTCAAGGCGAGTGATGGTTAATTATATGAGCTTACCAACAACTTGGCAAACTTCTCTGTACTTCATGCATAGATTTCTAATGGTGAATTGGTGATCCATGGAAGGTGGGCTTAGGGTCACTCATCCATGTCTCGCATAAAGAATATATTTGTGTTGAGAGAGATTAATCCCAGCATTGGATCTGATGAGTTCAATACCTAAGAAATAGCAAAGTTGTCTCTGATATATAGTATAAAAGTGAAACTTGAGAGAGAGCTTTCACCATCGATAAGCCTTTAATATCATTACCCAGACTTCTAGATTGATTGTGCCAGATTTAGTTTTAAGGAAAACAAGTCATGATCGTTAGATGAACACAAAGATTCAAACATAGTGCTCAGTTTGTAAAACGACACACGTGGTGATTGTTTCAAGCCATAGATAAACTGCTGTAATTTGCAAACTTTGGTGGAGGACTACTCAACAACAAAGTTTGGAGGTTGCAGCATGTAGACTACTTTAGCAAGATCCCCATGGAGGAATGCATTTTTGACATCAAGTTGGACCATTGTCCAGTCCATGAGTGATGCAAGGGAAATTAGAATGTGAATTGAAACAATGCAGGTGACTTGGGAGAATACGTCAAAAAACAAACTTCAAAGGTTCCAGTGAAACCCTTCACATGCAAGGAAGCTTTGGGTCTTTCTACTGAGCCACCACAATTATACTTCACAGAGAAGACCTATTGGGGGCCAGCCACATTATGACCATGTGGAGTTGGAACAAGGGCCCGAGTGCCATCACTTTGTAATGCAGTCATCTCTTTCAACATCACAGCTTCCAAACAAGGTGTTTGAGAGCTTCTTGGTACATTTCAACAGGGCAAAACTTCTATCAAAATTTCTGTCTGAAACAAACTAAGAAGTTCTTCTTTACACACCTTTGAAGCGGATATTCAACAAAAATTTGGAATGTTTATCAAAACTGCAGATAGTATTGATGTCTAAACCTTTGCTAATATCTCTCATTGTCAGCTTATTCACTCTTCTTTGTTTTTATACTTAGAATGATTGTTGAGAAAGTAAGACACGTATAATGTGATATAACCCTTTAGATAACTCTGCCAATGTTCCATACATCGGGTGTGAATATAGTAGGTTCCAAGCCCAAGTAAAGAAGGATCGATAGTAGGTATTGATATATATGCTTTCGCATTTATATTTACTTTATGTTTTAGACTTGTTTTTGTCGTTAGCCTGTTCTTTCATCCCATATCTACTAAATTTGTTTTCCACTTACTCTCTTGTCCTATAAAAAGAGTGTCTTGTAATTGTTTTAGACACATCAAATAAAGATTAGTTCTCTTTATATGGTATTAGACAGTCACGATCCCGCTTAGCCTCTCCAACCTTAACGCTTCCCCCCCCCCCTCTTCTAACCATATCCTAACCAACCCCCATCTCCCAACCCCGCTGCCACCCCCCCTACCCCTTCCTTGTCGCCCCAACCCCCACTCTGCCCCCCATCCCCACCCAGCCCACCACCCGCCAACCTCCCCCCCCCCTACTTCATGCTATTGAACCCCCTGCCCCCACCTCATCCCGCACTTGCCCTCTCACCCTCCCCTCTCCTCACCTGCATGTTGTCCAATCCCTTCTTCCATGTCTGCCGCCCCACCTCCCTTCCACCTCTCCTTCACGATGTTGCTCCATCCCCTCCCTCTTCTTCCCTTCCTATTGTTGTCTGCCACATCACGATCTTCCCTCCCTTTCCACCTCTGGCCGTCTCTTCCACCCCCCCACACTAATAGCTCGTAGACAAGCTAAAGATACCTCCTTTCCTCTGCCTACGCCACATGGGAAAGGAAATCTTAAATTGTGGCATAGGTCCTCTTTCTTCTCTTTGTTGCCCCTATGTGGGTTTTTATGATCGTCATTCAGATCGTCTACTACTATCGTTGCTGCTTCTTAGTGTGTATCTCACACTACGTCTTCTTCTTCCATGTGTACGTCACCACCCCGTAATTCATGGCGTCTACAGATCTTCCCTGCACTCTATGTTACCACTATAAAACTAGGTAGCTCCAACTACCGACTTTAGTCGGGTTCCTTTGAGCTTTATGTTAAAGCCCAGGGGCGATATTCACATATTTCTTCTGTTGCTTCGACGTCTCCCGATGCCTTGGTTGATGAAAAAGCCAAACAAGCCCATGTTCAGTGGAATAAAGATGATTTAGGTGTGATGATGTGGGTGGTTAACAGCATCGAACCAACGACTCGTTGGCATGTTTTGTACTTGTAAAGAATTAGGGTGTCGCAATGCTACATGCAATGCAACGGTCTGGTGAGGAGCAATGTGATTCCTCTCCCTTTTATTAATAAGAGCACTTGGAGAAATCACATAGAGGTCCAGCAGTAAATAGAAATTACAAAACATAATAAAGTTGAACATAAATAAGATATATTAACACTCCCCCTCAAGCTGGAGCATACACATTGTGTGTGCCCAGCTTGTTGCAATAGTTATGAAAAGTTGTTGGACGCAATGGCTTTGTGAGAACATCGGCAAGTTGATCTTCAGATTTGACATGAGGAGTAACAACCTTCCCATTCTTGATCTGATCTTTGATGAAGTGGCAGTCAACCTCTATGTGCTTAGTGCGTTCATGGAAGACTAGGTTCTTGGAAATATATATTGCAGCTTGATTGTCACATCTGAGCTCTATGGGAGACAACACAGGAATCTTTAATTCAGAAAGCACAAATTGAACCCACTGCAACTCGCAACAAGCATGAGTCATTACTCTATACTCAGCCTCCGTGCTAGATCTTGCCACAACATTCTATTTTTTGCTTTCCAAGTGATAAGGTGATTTCCTAAAAAATTACAAGATCCAGAAATAGAACTCCTTTCATTCATGTTACCAGCCCAATCTGCATCTGCATAACCAGTAAGAACAACAGTAGACACAGGAGTCTTGGGTCTGTAATAGGTGATCCCCTTACCAAGTGCACCTTTCAGATATCTCATAATACGGCCAACTGATGTCCAATGTGACTGTTGTGGTGAGCTCATATGCTGACTCACCACTCCTACAGTAAAGGAAATGTCAGGGCGAGTAACTGTCAGATATATCAGTTTACTAACAATTTTCCTGTAATATCCTGGATCTGGATAATCAGTATCATCAGTCGTCTCCTTCACATGATAGTCCATAGGAGTAGACACTAGATTGGACTCACTCATACCTGCTTCATGCAATAAATCCAGCACGTATTTCCTCTGAGACAAATTAGTAATTGCATGAGATCTAAGTACTTCGATGCCAAGAAAATACCTCAGTTTGCCTAGATCCTTTGTATGAAAATGCCCATGCAATCCTTCTTTCACACGTGATATGCCTATAGAATCACTGCCAGTGATAACTATATCATCAACATATATTGCAATAATAATAGATCCAACAGAAAAACTAGAATAGGATAAGGAGTGATCAATCACAGAACGAGAAAAGCCCATCTTTAGTACAACATCACTAAACTTATCAAACCAAGCTCTAGGAGATTATTTCAACCCATAGATGGCTTTCTTCAATCTACACACCTTCTGACACTCCCCCTAAGCAACAAATCCAGGAGGTTGCTCCATGTACACCTCTTCTTGTAGATCACCATGAAGAAAGGCATTCTTGACATTAAGCTGAAATAGAGGCCAGTTAAAAGTAGTAGCCAAAGAAATAAGAATCTGCACTAAATTCAGACGAGTCACAGGTGAAAATGTCTCAAAGAAATGAACCCCATATGTCTGAGTGTAACCTTTTGCCACCAGTCTAGCCTTCAACCTCTCAACTGAACCATCTGGATTATGTTTCACAATGAATACCCATCAGTAACCCACAACACTTTTATCTGGAGGTAAGTCAGTAAGTTCCCAGGTGTTGTTTTGTAGAAGAGCAGACACTTCCATTTGCATTGCCTGCTTCCAACCAATATCCTTCATAGCATCAAGATGATTTATTGGAATGACCACAGAATCAATCCCAAGAGAAATGAACGGGCCGGCTTAGATAATTTTGACCAACAACACACACCTGCATTAGAATGTCAAACAATACTGGAACGAGTACCTTTGCGGACAGTCAAGGTCAGATAGTTCTTCAAGAGTCTCTTGAGTAGAGGGAGATGGGGAAGGATCAGGGATTGGAGTCACTACTTCCTTTGGATCTTTTCTGCTTCGTCTGCTGTAAACATGTGCATATTGTTGAATTAAGGTACCATCTGCTAGTTGCTCTTCCTGAACTACAATATAGTTAGGAATCATAGGTGGCAGTCTCTCACTCTGATGTGGTGGTGGCACTCTCTCACTGATGTCTAATGGTGGCACTCTCTCACTCTCACACAATTGATCCCCTTTACTGGGAACACTAGAGAAATATGGAGTGGACTCATGAAAAGTTACATCCCTAGACACAAACATACGACGGAGACTGGGACAATAACACTTGTACCCCTTGCTAGTGTTGGAGTACCCAAGAAAAAGAGTCCTAATCGACCTAGGGGATAATTTATCAGCTTTAGGATCAAAATTGTAGACAAAAAAAGTACAACCAAACACTGAGGGGAACAAGAAAATGATGATCATTAGGACGTAAGACAGAGAACCGAGTACGTTCTTGAAGCACAGAAGAGGGTTGTCTGTTAATAAGGAAACAAGCAGTAAGTAAAGCGTCATGACCAAAATCTCTTAGCAACATTGGATTGAAACATAATTGTCCTAGCAATATCAAGAAGATGACAATTTTTCCTCTCAACTATCCCATTTTGTTGAGGAGTATTAGGACAGGGCGTACGATGTATCATCCCAACAGAACTACAAAAATCAACCATAGCACTTTGAACATATTCCAAGGCATTATCAGATTGAAAAATTTTAATATTACAATCAAATTGGACTTTTATTTTTTGATGAAAATGCTTGACAATGGATAACACAGACTCTCGACTCTTAAACAAATAAATGTATGTCATGCGAGAAAAATCATCCACAAAGGAAATAAAATAGCAAAAACCATTATAGTTGTTGTCTTTTACAGGACCCCAAACATCATTGTGGACTAACTCAAAGGGACAAGAAGCTCGTTTATTGACACGACTGGGATAAGACATTCTATGATGTTTCCCCAATTGACATGACTAACACTCTAATGAAGACACTTGGGATAACTCAGGTTCTAACTTTCTCAAGCTCTCCAAAAAAGGATGTCCATATCTGTAGTGCCACAGTAAGGGAGAACCGCTCAAAAGGATAGCCGGAGCAGGAGCAGATACTTGGCGAGGTAGACTTTCACCATGGAAGAGGTAGAGATCACCTTTCCTAGGCCCCCCACCAATCGTCCTCATACTCTTGAGATCCTGTAATACAAAACAAGGTCCAAATGTCACCGTACATTTAATAGTATCAATCAATTTTGTAACAAAAAGAAGATTAAATGGAAATGCAGACACATAATGTACAGATTTAAGATCAATTCTAAGAGTCAGAGAAATAGATCCACAGGCTAACACTCTCCTCACTGAACCATCTCTTATTGTCACAAATTGGTGAGGAATATGTGAGTCAATGGAATGAAGCAGCCTCCTCATACCAGTCATATAATGTGAAACTCCAGAGTCAACCACCCATGAAGAAGTTGAACCAGAAGCCAGTAAAGAGGTAGCCTGATTACCAATAGTAGATGTCAGGTTTGCTGAAGAAGATCATCCCAAACTCAGATGATGAGTATCCAGAATAAATCTATCATATTCCTCCTTGGTGAGTGTGATGCCAGAAGATCCAGAACTCGAAGCAGGAGGCTCAGAAGAGTCAGTAGTGTCAGCATAGTTTACTGCCTCCACAGGTGGTGCCGCAGGTCTGCCATGTTTCTTCTAACATTTTTAAACTGTGTGTCCAGGTTTGTCACAGAAAGTGCACTTAGGACGTGTGTCATGTCCTCGGCTCGTACCTATACGGCCTCCTCTAACTACAAGGGCTACAGATGCATGAGAATCTCCAGGAGACAAGACAGTTGTAGGATCAAATAGTTCAAAATTTGACTGTAAATGTGTAGTAAGCTTCTTCCAAGTTGGGAAGTTTTTCAGAATCTAAGATGACAATGCAGGCTGAACTGCATGAAGAACCCATGTCAAATAAGAACTTTGTTGTAATCAAGTCATCTCTGTCTTTGACTTGTTCTGTGACAGTCATTGGATGATAGAAGCTCAGTTCTTGAGCGATAGCTTGGATCACTCCAAAATATTCTTCCAAAAGCTTGTCTCCATGTCATTCTGCAAACAGGCGGCCATATATCAAAAACTGACGAAGAGCATTCTTTTCTTGAGAGTAATGTTTCTTTACTGCATCCCATATCTCTTTGGCAATAGTGTAGAACATGAACCTAGAAGAAATTCCAGGTTTCATGCTCCCCCACGGCCATGTCTTCACCAGACTATTATGACACTTCCATTCAGCATAGCTTTTGCCAGTAGGAGCAGGAGGATCAAAATCAATATGTTTTGCCTTGTCTCGGGATTCCAACACTGTATGGACAGCATTCATCCACAAGAGATAATTCCTCCCGTTCAGCTTGATGGAGGGGATAGGTGGCACCTCGTTGTAGATGGTAGATGCCTGGGTGTCCTCCATGATCTAAACGGAAAATAGAATGACGTGATGATAATGTCAAGAGAGAAACTAAGTGACGGAAAGATGCATGTCACATCAACAGATTAGAAGTGACTGACGCATCCACATTCCCCAATAGAAAATTTCCTAATCACACATGGAGGAGATGTGATTAGGAATTCCCAACGTAGACGTGGACCCTTCGATTTGGAATTTAATCCATCGGATTAACCGAAGTGGCTCGTTGACGTGCTGGTTGGCGGCTGCCCTTGGTCTCTGGCGCCAGCGGCAGCTGTTGTTGGCTTAGCGACTGACGATTGTTGTTGTCGAGCTCGGAGCCGGCAGCGGCGGCTGCTATACTTGCGGTCGGCGACGGCTGCTGCTGGTCCCTAGCGGCCAACGACGGCTGGTCTTGCACTGGTTGTTGCTGTTGTTGTTGTCTTAGGGTGGCGGCTGCTCTGCCCTAGGACCAATCTCACTCTGATACCGTGTAAAGAATCAGGGTGCCGCAATGTTACGTGCAATGCAGCAGTCTAGTGAGGAGCAATGTGCATCCTCTCCTTTTTATTAATAAGAGCACTTGGAGAAATTAAATAGAGGTCCAGCGGTAAATAGAAATTACAAAACATAATAAAGTTGAATATAAATAAGATATATTGACAGTACTGCTTGAGGCACTATACATCAGACTTCTTGCTCCTACACACCGAAACAAAATGGTGTGGCGGAGAGGGAAAATCGCCATCTTCATGAAGTGGTGCGTGCCATCTTTCTTCACTGTCATGACCTAAAAAGTTGTTAACGTGAGGCGGTCTCTATGGCATGTTAACCGAATGCCCTCGTCGATTTTGAAAAATCAAGTCCCCTATACTCTACTCTACCCAGATGCACTGCTTTTTCCTATACCTCCTCACATATTTTGCAACAGCTATTTTGTTAAGAATCTTTGCTCGGGCTAACTAAACTTGACCCTTGATCCACTAAGTGTGTAATTTTGGGGTATTCTAGATCTCAAAAAGGATATTGGTGTTAGATCCTTCCAGTCGATATTGGTTTGTCGGTGATGACGTGATATTTTTTGAACACATGCCATACTACTTTGAAAAAGGGTATGCCTTATCTAGTGATCAATTGGATCCTACTCCACTCCCTCAGGTTGTAGAAGATGTTCCTAATGAAGAAAATGAGATTCTTGCTCCATCCCTTAAAGTATACAAGCAAAATCCAAGGTTATTGTTCCCTCCATGACCCCTCCACAACCACATTCTCCTTCGTCGACAGATCACAACACCTCCCAAGTACCTTCTGACCAGCACCTTTCCATGAGTCAAAGGGAAGGCATTCATTCCTGTACTCAGCATCCTATTAGCAATTTCTACTCTACTGCTAATCTTGGTGCTAGTTTTGCCTGCTTTACTACGGCTATCTTTGTTGCCTGTATCCCAAAGAATGTTACTCAAGCATTACAACATCATGTCTGGCATCAAGCTATGGAAACTGAGATGACTGCTCTTCACGACTTGGGGGCTTGTTGATCGTCCTCAAGATTGCTCTACAGTTGGATGTCGTCGGATGTTCACTACTAAATACCAGTCTAATGGTATGATTGAAAGGATGAAAGCACGCCTACTTGCGAAATGTTATACTTAGACCTATGGGGTGGATTGTTTAGAAACTTTTTCTCATGTTGCTAGCATGGTTATCCAGGCTCCTGCCTAAGCTCCCTAAGCTCTAGGTGGGCCTCCTTAAATTGGGCGTCTATGCTTTCATATAACTAAAGTGGATGCCTTGAGGGCTTTTAGGCCCAAATTAAAACACCTAAAAGACCAAATTAGCATGGATTAGATCTAAATTTGGTCAAATTAGAATAAGTTTAATAATTTTAGGGGAGAAATAGGATCTGCTTTAGGGCAAATCAGATCTAATTTAAGCAGATTTGGTCTGATTTGGGGAGGAAATATGTCTCATTTGAGGTGATCGTGTCTAATTTGGGGAATTAGGTCTAATTTAGCCAAACTAGAGCTTACTTGGGTCAATATAGAACAAAATAGAGGAAGTTACATGTGATTAGGTCATGTTATGCCAAAATAGGTCTAGTAGGCCAACTTAGGGCATACCAAGTTAAATTAGGTTCAACTTAGATCATGATAGATCAAATTGAGGCCGAATGGGTCTAGCTTAGGTCATGACAGGTGTGATGTAGGTGAAGTTATGATTGAATAAGCTTAGGGATAACCAATACAAATGTACATAGTGATGTATATATTTGAGTATAGCTAAATCTATACGCAAAATCATTTATATGTATGTAAAATATAAACAAATATGAAGAACGCCTAGGCTCCCGCCTACGACCCCTAGGCTTTCCTTGGGTTGGAAGGACCGCCTAGCCACCTAGGCAAGTATGGTTGCTAGGCTTAATTTTGTTCGGGTGCTTATCTCAATTGTTGTGAATCATGATTGGCTTTTTTCAACTTATTGTTCAAAACGCATTTTTATATGGAGACTTGCACGAGGAAGTCTATATGGAGCAACCACCTGGGTTTGCTCAGGGGAGTGTTCCTAAGTCTGCAACTCCAGAAAGCAATTTATGGCCTGAAACAAAGCCCACGAGCATGGTTTGACAAATTAATCCAAATTCCCCTTAGATGTAAATTTCGACGCTCACATTCTGATCACTCTGTGTTCATAAGAAAAATCACTTCTAGGCTTGTTATTCTTATTGTGTATTTGGATGACATAATTCATTCTAGTAGCCATAAAGAAGGTATTCAAACTACTAATAGATATCTTGAACAAAATTTTGTTACAAAGGGTCTAGGGAAACTCGGATACTTCTTGGGGTTTGAAGTCTCCCCGTCTTCTTTTGCCATCTGTCTTTCACAACGCAAATATGTTCCAGATCTTCTCAAAGAAACAGGCGCCCCTCTGGATCCCAATACAAATTGGAATGATGAGTCTTCTCCACCTTATCATGATAACCACCAATACAGAAGATTGGTTGGTAAGTTAATCTATCTCATTGTCACTAGAGCTAACATTACTTCTATTGTTGGACTTTTCAGTAGGTATTTGGATAAACCTCGACAATGTCACTGGGATGTTGTTTGTCACATTCTTAAATATATGGAGCATTCTCCAGGAAAAGGATTGTTATATCCGCGACATGGACACTACAAACTCAGTGGTTATTATGACTCGACTATGTTGGTAGTGGTAGTAGATGTGATAGAACATCCACCTCTACTATTGTACTTTTGTTGGAGGCAATCTGCTCACATGGCGTAGTAAAACATGTACTATGGTTGCTCGGTCTAGCACTGAAGCGGATTATAGATCCATGGCTTATACCACTTGAACTGATGTGGGTCCAAGGACTCAAGGAATTGGATATATGTGATCCTAATCCTATTCATGTGCACTACGACAACAAAGCCTCCATTTTTATTGTCAGCAATCTTACTTTTCATGAGCACACCAAACATACAGAAGTAGATTGCCACTTTGTTCGGGAATCCATTCTGTCAGGTCACATTTCCACTCCTTAGTCCTTATATTTGGATAGAAGATCAAGTTGCTCACATCTTCAAAAAGTGACTTCCAAAATCTCGCTTTACTACACTAGTGGACAAGCTAGGCATGTTTGACATCTATGTTCTAGCTTAAGGGCGAGTATTGATTTATATGCTTAATGCTTTGTATTTATTTTTATGTTTTAGACTTGTCTTTGTCGTTATCCTATTCTTTTATCCCATATCTACTAATTATGTTTTCCACTTACTCTCGTCTTGTAAAAGAGAATATCTTATAATAGTTTGACACGTCAAACAAAGATTATTTCTCTTTATAATAGGTTGACAACCAGCCATTAAAATTGTGACTCTTTTATGACATGGATCCTTGTAAGAACTTAGTTGGAGCACCCTTCCTAATGATGTGATGCATCGACACCCTAGTGCAGTGATAAATCTGCAAGAAGTTCTGATACAACGACATTCGGTTGTGTTGAAAGCACAAGAAAGGGTTTCCACACCTTAGATGGGTGTGGGTAAAGAAGCTAGTCATGATGCATCATGGCATGGGTGTAGTGAAAAATGTGCAAAGGCAAGATTTTAGACAAAAGCATATAAAGAAGCAAGTTCAAGAAGAAAAAGAAATTGAGTGGGATATTGGAATACTGCTCCTTGACATGAAAGTCTTTGGAGATATTGGATACCATGATCAGAAGAAAGTCAATATAGCTTGCTTGCAAAAAACCAAGTGGATAGGGGGGCAATGTAGAGAGATTGGAGACCAATGTACAAAATCTAGTGTATAGGTATTGACAAACATGAAAATGGTGTGGATATTATTGTTGACAAGATTTTGAAGGGTGATATTGTCAAGAACACAAGAATGGGTGATAGAGTACAGTTATTAAGCTTGTTCTTGGAGGAAATATTTTTAATATTATTAGTGATTATCTGTGTTCAGGAAATCGGTCTAATCGGCCGAATAATCGGTTTTGGGGGTCTACCGCTCCGAATATGAATAATCGGCCTATAATCGGTCCAGGACTGATTAATCGGCCGTTCGGGGGTATAATCGGTCGATTAATCGGCGATTTTCAAAATTAAATGCTAATAATAATTTTTTTTTACATTAATTTTTTCTAATACTACTATTGGTCATTACAATTACATTCTCTTCTTCCACTTTACATATTTGGTCTTCTCCTCATGTTTTCTCAAAAAGTTTATAGTTAATGTTTATTGAACTGATCCTTATTGTTGATGTTTTCTTCTCTAATTTCATCAATGTTTCTAATTACTTCTTAATGCAATATTAGTCTATGACTTATCAATGTTTCTAATTACTTATCAATGTTTCTTCTCTAATTTCATCATTGTTTCAAGTTACTTATTAATGCAAAATTAGTCTATTACTTATCAATGTTTCTAATTACTTATTAATGCAATATTAGTCTATGACTTATCAATGTTTCTAATTACTTATTAATGCAATATTAGTCTATTACTTATCAATGTTTCTAATTACTTATTAATGTGATATTAGTCTATGACTTATCAATGTTTGTAATTACTTATCAATGTTTTCTTCTCTAATTTCATCAATGTTTCTAACTACTTATGAATTCAATATTAGTCTATTACTTATAAATGTTTCTAATTACTTATCATTGTCATTATTATATGGTCAATATATAATTTACATACCTTTATGATTAATATTTTAAAAAAAATCAAAACCGATTAAAATCGAATATTCTCCCGCTTATACTCCCGCATACCATATATACTCTATTCAGTACCCTCTCCGCCCGTACACCGATTACCGCTTTTCAGAACACCGGTGCTTATGCACCCTAAGCTGGCCTTAGCGAGGAGGCTAAGAAGGATTTTGGGATACCATGGATGAGTTGATGCAAGGAGTATTGATAGAGATGAAGACCATTATCATGAGTAATCTAAATGGCCACGTGGGAGTGTATGAGAGAGTTTGTGGTGATTTTCGATGCCGACATAGATGGAGAAGAGAGGATATTAGATTTTACAGTTGCATGTGATATGATTTGGCAAACACTTATTTCAAGAAAAGAGATTCTCGTATCATTACTTTCACGAGTGGGTGCAACTGGATCCAAATTCATTACTTCCTTACAAGTTGGGTGGATCGCAAAGTATGCAGGATTATCAAGTGATTCTCAGTCAAGAACTCACCACCCAAAATAGGTCGGTGGTTTAAGATGAAGATCAAGAGAGGTATGCATAGCATAAACAAGATTAGAAGCATCAAGTGGTGGAATCTCAAAGGAAAAAATAAATTGACATTCTAAGATAAAATTTATTAAAGAGGGCATTGGGAACTGGGAGTCTAACGTTAGAACTACGTGGCATGATATGAGCTCTTTCACAGCAAGAATTCCCAGAGAGGTTTTGGGGGAATCCAAAGGATGTGGGCCTCCATAGAAAGAAACTTGGTGCTGGAATGATGAAGTATAGAAGATTATTAAACTCAAAAGGGAGATTTATAAGAGCTTGCGGAAATCTCAAGATGATGTAACTTTTCAGAGATAAAAGAAGCAAAGAAAAAAACCTAAGAAAGAAGTTCAAGAGGCCAAGTCGAGATACTTTAAAAAGATATATAAGAAGTTGGACACTAAACTAGAGAAGTGGAAAAAGATATATATATATATATATACATATATATATATATATATAAATGGCTCGCATAAGAGAAAGAAAAGGAAGAGACTTCAGTCAAGTAAAATGCATCAAGAATGAAGATGGTAGAGTGTTGATGATGATATCAAGAACCAATGAAAAACTACTTTCATAAAATTTTCAATGGAGATACCTTGGATAATGTAAAAGATGTGCGTGACATGAATACAAGAGATATCACTTACACAACGATTTCCACTATTTGAGGTCAAGAATGCTTTGGAAAAGATAAAATGGGAAAGGCATGTGGGTCAGACGATATTCCTTTTAGTGTACGGAAAAGTATAGGAGAAAAAAACTATGTGGTTAATGATTTTCTTCAATAAGATTATGAGGACCATAAAAATGTCATATGAGGAGAGAAACAATACCATGTTCCCCATCTACAAGAGCGAACGAGATGTTTAAAGTTGCAGCAGACTATAGACTTTCTTCTACTGTTTGCTGCCTTATATATAATAACACATTAGTCCATTCTATAGTACATGATGTATTCTACTGTTTACTGGATATTAATACATTCTATATATTCTATCGCTTACTGCATAATATAAATTTATACATTATATATCTTCTACTGTTTGCTGCATATTAGTATATAAAGTTATAATTCTATGAATTTACTACAGTTAGAGGAAGAGAGAGACTAAAAAGTATATTTCTCAATGTGTTAAACTTGTGTAATTGAGTTTTTTTACTTATTCGTCGTTTTATTGTTGCGTTATAAATTATTTAGTTGTTTTATTTTGTTGTGTAGAGTGTTTAGATAAGTATAAATTTCTTAAATGTGTCAATTATATACGAATATGTGTATAATTTTCTACAAAATTATCTAAAAATTTCAGGGCCCGCTTTTACAAAAAGCGCCCGCCTGAGCACCCGTCTGGCGCTCAAACGGCCACAAGGTGTTGTCTGCACGCCTCCCGCTTTCAACTTTCTAAAACATTGAAACTAACTTAACAAGACAAAACAAATTGTAAATCTTTTTAATAGATTTCGGTATTTGGATAAAACTTGGATTGGGTTTCACCAACCAAGCACATTCACCAGCATGCAACACTCACATTCATGGTATACCCTTAGAATAGTTTACAAGCAATCAAGATCAGCGTATATCCCCTCCTCTCTCGAGGCCGGGTTAGATCTAGATTGTAAGCACATCTCTCTTAAGATGACAAACCAACAATCAAATATAGAAACGTATGATCATCTACTCTAGTGATCCAACACTTTCATGCATTCACACTACTCAACTCCAGATATGATCTAATACTACTCTTTCGAGGCATAAGAAATCATTTATCACAAGATGGTAGCTAAATATGCAAGTGACTCATTCAAGAACAAGAGCAAGGAGATAACTATTGCTAAGAGTATATTATATTAAATGGAGTATGAATATGTATATGTTGGGAGTGCCTTAGTGGCTACTCCCAGCTCAAGTTAATGAGTCTAGTCACTCATATTTACAAGTGACAAAACTGATTTACAAGAGACAAAGGCCATAGCCAAAAATAAAACAAAGGATGGATATGGACAGAGTGAGGAAGAAGCAACAAAACAGATGAGTTGTTGCAGAGGTACTTAATGTCGTTGAACACTTCTTAAGTGCGGATGATGATAGCGATGGTGATGGCGATGGAGACCTTTTCAATCCTTCTTCTCTCAGATATGCAGTGAAGACACCTTACGGAGCGGACACCAATGGGCTTGAACTTTTGTCCTTGCCAACTGATGAGGATCAATGACAGGATTGCAATAGGGTAACACTTTGTCGCAAGAAAAGATGTGCCTTCCTTGAAGGCTTGAGACCCCTATTTATAGGGAATGGTGTGTGCCTGAGGCACATGGGCGTTGGGATCCCTTGCTTGCACTCCAAGTATCGGGGCACACACCCAACTAATCTAGGCAACAGAAGGTTCTCCATCCATGTACCATGGAAAAATCGTCATCCGTTGTGGGTGAGTGTAGTTTCTTGTCGAAGGATGGTAGCAGAGGAGCCATCAATAGATGGCTAAGTCTGCGGTTCCATCGGTGACAGCTAGTTGCTCTTTGGTTGGTTGAAAGTGCAATGGATTCAACGGTGGGCAATAGTAGGGATGCCATCAGTGGTCATATGTCGGGAGTTTCATCGGCGGACTCCAGCAATTTCTTGGTCAGTTGAAGGTGCACATTTTTCATTGGTCTATGGCCTCCAATGGAAATTTCGGGTCTTTTGCATTGTCGGTTGATGGAGCGGGTAAGCCACTGGTTGATGGCTATTGATGAAGCTCCGTGTTTGCATACTTGCCCAGGCATCGATTGACGTGTTTAGCCAGATTCCATCAGTTTTTTGTGACGAGATAGCTTTGGAGCTTTTCCATCAATTGACGAACCAACAATTTTCCTACATGGGCATCAACGTTCTTCTATCACCCAAGCGATCATCGGTTGTTATATACTCCTAACCGATGGAAAAGCTATGTGCTTCAATACTTGTTATTTTCCTACAAAAAGATGTAAACTTTTTCCTGACAAGAGGAAATATATATTAATGCAAGTAAATATAAGATTTATTGTTTCAAAGCCTAGAATAATAAAGGAAACAGAGGGTAAAATAGGCATGTAACATCCATACACCATGCTATATGGGAGGTGTTGAAGAGTATATATTAGCCTATTTAGTTAATAGGTTAATTAGTTAGTGGGCTTTTGTATCTCAGTCCGTTTAGATTACTTGCGTCCTAAGTCTTAGGGCGTCTCCCCTCTCCTATATAAATGAGAGGGCGTCCAGTCTTGTATTCATCCCATTCCATTGCATTCAATATAATCGTATTCCCAACATAGTATCAGAGCGGTGAACAGTAACGGCGGCGTGAATAGTAACTCCGGCGGTGAATAGTACTCGAAATGAACAGTAACTCCGTCGTGAACAGTACGGCGGAGTGAACAGTAATTCCTGCGTGAAGAGAACATGTTCGCTCCTGAGGAAAACCTAGCAGCCGTCCTCCCTTCCCTCTCTCCAGCCTTCGTCGTCTCATAAGGAGAGGCTCCACACTTGACTCCGCATGCAGCCTCATGGCATGCAATATCTCCAGAGCCGTGTAGGAGACCAGTATCATCTCTTTCGTTGTGGCTAAGTGCTACATCAGCCGAGCGACACAATCATCATCATCTGTCCTGCTGCTGTATGGCTGCCATATCATCAAGCAACCATATCCCCAGCCGCCGATCACACCATTTAGTCGACGTTGTTATCCATGACCCCCTGGTCGCTGCTCCACTGCTGCTCTTCATCTTGTCGTTGTTGCCCCAACGTTTTCGCCTATCCTTGGTTGAAGCACAGTCACCCATCACTCTCTACCGCTACCAAACAGCCCTATCTACTGTCCCATATAACAGATGATTGTTGATATTCGGATCCTTAATCAGATCTGCCCTTGGCTAATCGGATCCCGTTTTAAGCCTAATCGAATTTTTTGCGGGCTTTTCAGATCGGGACTAGATCCATTTAATTTTTCTATCTGGATTTTACATTGACCCATTTAGCATATTCTCTTCGGTTCTCGGTTTCATTCTCCACATATTACACATCTCCATATCACAAAATCCTCTCAAATCCACCAATTCCTTTCCCACCCACCCATATCATGTGTATCCCTTTCCACAGTGGGGGGTCATATGTCCATTTCTCCACACCAAACACTCACTCTCGCTGTATTTGGTGTGCGGGGGGGATAGAGAGGAGAGGAAGAGATGAGAAGAGAGAGAGTGAGTGAGAGAATATGTATGAGATAGAGTATGAGAAGAGATGATATATGTGTTCAGGTTAAATATCTTCCAAGCTATTATCTTCATTGAGCTTCGCATTGTTCAGCACAGCCGTTCTGTACTTCCATACAGCAATGAAGGATCTTCATTCAGCATCAACACCGAGCTATCCGCGTTCGTACCGTGTTATGTACATCAGGTGTTGATGGTTTACTTCAGCAGCATTCACATGAGACAGAGGGTGCTTCTTCAGATTTTCAGAAGCTCACAAGCCTGCCAATCTACTTCTACAAGGTTGATTCGTCCAGTTTATCTTCACCGAGCTGCTTCATCACGTCTTCTCTGAGCCGCATCTGCTATTTCGACATCACCTGTTGTTGATCTACTTGGGACTTTCCTTGATGGATGATATCTCCTTTCCTGCCAAGCCCCCAAGATTCATGCGACAAAGTTATGGTACGTGCATCGTATCACCTAGTATATCGTCCGTTCGTGTTCGTGCCACGTTATGCACGTCTTCCCAGACAATTTGAAGATTCCGCTACTGCTACATCGACATTGTATATCTGCGTTTGTGCTGCATTAAGTATGTATTCCAGTGAAGTTGTCGTAGTCGTGGTATTGATGATCCTCTGCTCCCAAGTGGCGAATTATTGTTGCAGTATTCAGGTTCCATTTCAGATGTTCTTCATTCCAGATGCACTCCAAAAGACCTTCATCAAAGCTCGAGGATCTCCAGCCGGCAAAATACAATTTCAAAGGAAAGAGGTGTCATTGTATGATTCATGGGGAGTATTGTTTAAGGGGGAGTATCAATTTTTTATGGGGACTGATATTTATCTTTATCTTTCATTTATCATTTCTTTTATCGTTTTATCGAGTCTTGTAACCTCCAAGCTTTGGACATGTGTTTCACCCATGCTCTAGCTTGAGGGGGAGTGTTAAAGAGTATATATTAGCCTATTTAGTTAATAGGTTAATTAGTTAGTGGGCTTTTGTATCTCAACCCGTTTAGAATAGTTTTGTCCTAACTCTTAGGGCGTCTCCCCTCTCCTATATAAAGGAGAGGGCGTCCAGTCTTGTATTCATCCCATTCCATTGCATTCAATATAATCTTATTCTCAACAGGAGGGAATGTTAGGCAGTGAAGAAATAAGGTCTCAACAAGATGAATGCCGTTGAAATGTGTATGTTGAGATGGTTGTGTGGGAAGACGAGGAAAGTTCGCTATTGTGGACAAGTGTGACGTTCGCTTGAGATAGTATAGACATGTGCAATGTAGACCGACTTTCGCGCATATTCAAAACAATGCTACGGAGTCAAATACGGTTAACAGAAGAATGAGGCAAGCCTAAATTAACTTAAGAAGAGCATAAAAGGAGAGATTTTGAGTTTTAATATGATCATCAGCATATGACACATAACAGAGTTGATTCGAGAAAAGGATCTATGTAGCCAAACCTATGCAAGAACGAGGAATCCGATTTCGATACTGTTTCGACGGCGTAGAAACCGAATTTTTTTGAAATTTCAATGAAAATTTTGATAGATGCAACCGTGCTCGTTTCGACGCCAAAATGAACGAATTAATTTATGAAATTTTATAGGCGTGATCTCTACACCTAAATGCATCTTTTTATGCAAAAAAAAAAATATGTGGGGGTAGGTTGGGGTGGTCCTTCGTGTGGGAAGTAAGGGAACTGTCTTGTTTCTTAAGGATTTCGATGAAGGGCTTCGATGAAAAAATGTAGGAATTAAGTTATGCAATTTTGCAAGTATGAGCTATATACATGCATGTACTTATTTGTGTTATAATATCAAATATTGGATATGAAGGGCATCCCACACATTTTACTTGGGTTGATAGTTTGTTGTTGATATTGACTCAATAGTCAATCATTTCATTGGTCCCAAGAACACTAGTGCAATGTTTCCAAGCTAAATCATTATTTGTTGGTGTGGTTGGCTTCCTAGCACCATCATTGTCTAATAAACCACCACTAGGATACATGTCGTCCACATTGCGCAAATTGAAAAAGCATGCATTGCATAAGTATTTAATAATTTGAATAGCAAATATTAGGGAAATGCAATGCAATTATGATATATTATAAGTATATACTATGTATGAGTACTAAAAGGTGAAATAACCCCAATCCCCCTTTGCTCCTCTTCAAAAAACAACAATAACAACAATGATTGCAATTATCCAAATTTATATCAAAATTTGCCTAAATTCATCGAAATCGTCGAAATCGACACAGTCGCATGTTTCGGTACCAGATTCCATCGAAATCAAAATTTTTCGGCAAAATTTCGACAATTTTTCCGAAACGTCATTCCTTGAACCCATGATGACAATGACAATTATGATGATTTGTCAAAGACATGGAAGAAAAAAAGCGCCCTGAGGTCAAGGAACGAGGTATCCGATTTCGATACCGTTTCGACAGCATGGAAATCGAAATTTATGGAAATTTCGACAAAAAAATCGATAAATGCAATTATGTCTGTTTCAACGCCAAAATGAATGAATTAATTTATGAAATTTTACAGGTGTGATCTCTACACCTAAATGCATCGTTTTATGCAATAAAATTTTATGTGGGGGTAGGTTAGGGAGGGGGTCCTTCATGTGGGAGGTAAGGGAACTGTCCTGTTTCTTGAGGATTTCGATGAATGATTTCGATGACAAAATGTAGGAATTAAGTTATGCAATTTTGTAAGTATGAGCTATATACATGCATGTACTTGTTCATGTTATAATATCAAATATTGGATATGTAGGGCATCCCACACATTTTACTTGGGTTTATAGTTTGTTGCTGATATTGACTCAATAGTCAACCATTTCATTGGTCCCAAGAATACTAGTGCAATGTTTCCAAGCTAAATCATCATTTGTTGGTGTGGTTGGCTTCCTAGCACCCTCATTGTCTAATAAATCACCACTAGGATACATGTCATCCACATTACAGAAACTAAAATAGCACGCATCACATAAGTATTTAATAATTTGAATAGCAAATATTAGGGAAATGCAATGCAATTATGATATACTATAAGTATATACTATGTATGAGTACTTAATGGTGAAATGACCCCAATCCCCCTTTGCTCCTCTTCAAAAATCAACAATAACAACAAGGATTGCAATTATCGAAATTTTCATCGAAATTTGGCGAAATTCATCAAAATTTGGCGAAATTCATCGAAATCGTCGAAATTTGGCGAAACTCATCGAAATTGAAACAGTCGCAGGTTTCGGTACCATATAGCATCGAAATCGAAATTTCGAGCGAAATTTCGATGATTTCGACGAAACCTCATTCCATGCCTGAGGTGCCAGAGGTGTATGCCTCGAGGCAAGGCGCACTCAGAGGCGCCCTGAGGCTTAAGCCTCAGTCACTATTTCATAGGCAAACACCTCATTTTTCAAAAGGCGTAAAAAAACACTGAGGCGTATTTGAGGCGTAAGCCTCTGCCTGCCACCTAAACTGATGGTCTGCTATACTATTTTGACTGCTATTTGGCCCAGCCCAAGTGGTATTTATTCAAATAGGAGATCTCCACCTCCAAGCAACCAGGACACAATAGTCTTTGGGCTGCTCCAGCCTTTGCTACTGGCCGTGGTGGTTGATCCAACTGCTACTAGGCACGGCAGTGAGAGTAGCCAAGTTGTTGCTAGGCACGGCACTGCTATACTATTTTGTGATTTGATTATTTAGTTAGTTGTATATATAACTTATATATGGACATATACTATATATACATGGTACATATATACATACATATATACATACATATATATACATAGATATGCATATATAATTATATATATATATACAATCATCATCGTTATCATCTAAGCCTCAATCCCAACTATGTTGGGTTCGGCTACATGGATCCTTCATTTCCATTCAGCTCTATCATGGGTCATATTCTGATCGATATGTAGAGATTCAAAATCTCTCTTTATCACCTCTTCCCATGTTAATTTAGGCCATTCTCTTCTTTATTAATCATGTTTGACTTAATAGCATTACTTTGTATAGGTGCATTAGTCAGTCTTCATTGCACATGTCCATACCATCTGAGTCGGCCCTCGCGCAACTTGTCCTCAATGCTCGCCACCCCCACTTTATTCCTGATATAATAATTTCTCAAGCAATTTTTTCTTATCTTCCCACACATCCATCTCAACATACACATTTCAGCCACGTTCATCTTGTTGAGACCTTGTCTCTTCACCGTCCAACATTCACTCCCATAGAGCATGGTTGGTCATATAGCAGATCTATAAAACTTGCTTTTTAATCTGAGAGGGATCTTCGGATCACATAATACTCCAGTTGCACTCCTCCATTTCAAATTTTCAACCATCCTGCAGTGATCTTGTGATAAACGTCATTTTGGACATCCCCATCTATTTGAATAACACAACCCATGTAAGAAAATTCATCACATTTTGGTACGTCTACTCCGTCCAACTTGGCTCCACAATTCACACTGCGAGATTGGCTGAAATTACAATGCATATACTCAGTTTTGCTCCTACTAATTATCAATCCATTTGATTCCAATGCCTTTCTCCAAAGTTCAACTTTATCATTCAAGCCATCTTTGGTTTCATCAATCAATACAATATCATCAGCAAATAACATACACTAAGGAATATCATCTTGAACATTCTTTGTCAACTCATCCATAACAAGAACGAACAGATATGGGTTGTGTGTGTATCCTTGGTGTACCCAACTGTGATTGGAAAAGTTGGTGTCTCTCCTCCAAGAGTCTTCACGCTTGCAGTAGAGCTATCATACATGTCTTTAATCAAGTCAACGTATTGGATTGGCACACCCTTCTTCTTCGAAATCATCCACAACACTTCCCTGGGTACTCGATCATAAGCCTTTTCTAAATCAATAAAAACCATATGAAGATCTCTTTTGCTTTCTCTATACTTCTCCATAAGCCTCCTTATTAGAAAAATAGCATATGTTGTTGATCTTCCAGGCATGAAATCAAATTGGTTGTTTGATATCTGCGTTATAGATCTTAGCTTCTGCTCAATAATCCTCTCCCAAAGCTTCATTGTGTGACTCATCAACTTGATGCCTTTGTAGTTCGTGCAGCTCTGAACATCACCTTTGTTCTTGTAGATGGGGACTATAGTACTATTTCTCCACTCATCCAGCATCTTCTTGGTCTTCATGATCTTGTTAAAGAAATTTGTTAATCACATACCTTCCTCATCCCCCATACTCTTCCATACATCAATGGGAATACCGTCTAGTCCGCATGTCTTTCTCATTTTCACCTTCTTCAAAGCATTCTTGACCTCAAATAGTAAAACTCGTCGTGTGTAAACGATATCTCTTGTATTCATGTTACATGAGTCACTGACATTATTTACAGTATCTCCATTGAAAAGCTTATGAAAGTAATTTCTCCATTGGTTCTCGATATCATCGTCCTTCACCAACACTCTACCATCTTCATTGTTAATGCATTTTACTTGACTCAAGTCTCTTCCTTTCCTTTCTCTTATACGAGTCATTTTATATATATCTTTTTCCCCTTCTCTTGTGTCCAGCTTCTTATAAATATCATCAAAGTATCTAAATCTTGCCTCCTGAACAACCTTTTTAACTTATTTCTTTGCTTGCTTGTATCTCTAGAATGTTACATCATCTCGAGATCTGGGCAAGCTCCTATAGATCTCCCTTTTCAGTTTAATAGCCTTTTGTACTTCATCATTCCACCACCAAGTCTCTTTCTGAGGAGGCACACAACCTTTGGACTCCCCCAAGGCCTCTTTGGCAATTTTTGTTATGCAGGAGCTTATGTTATGCCACATAGTATTAACATCAGACTCCAAGTTTCCTCCTTGATGAGTTTATCATGAAAAGACAATTTCTTTTCTCCTTTAAGATTCCACCACTAGATCATGCTATCTTGATTTCTGTTATGCTTGCCTTGATTAATTTCATGTCAATATCCAAAACCAGCAACCTACGTTGTGTCATGAGTTCTTCGCCAGGAATCACTTTACAATCCTTGCATAGTTTACGATCCACCCGTCTTGTAAGGAGGTAATCAATTTGGCTACAGTTGTGTACACTCTTAAAAGTAGTTTTATGAGATTCTCTTTTCTTGAAATAGTTGTTTGCCAAAATCATATCACATGCAACTGCAAAGTCTAACATCATTTCTCCATTCTGCCGCCATATCCAAAATCACCATGGACTCTCTCATATCCAACATTTCTACTCCCTACATGACCATTTAAATCACTCTCAATAATGATCTTCTCATCTGTCGGTATTTCCTACATCAATTCATCCATGTCATCCCAAAAATCCTTCTTAGCCTCCTTGATAAGGCCAATTTGGGGGCATAAGCGCTAATAATGTTAAAATATTTCCCCAAAGAACAATCTTGATAGCTATGATTCTATCACCCATCCTTGTGATCTTGACAACATCATCCTTCAACATCTTATCAACAATAATACCTACGTCATTTCTATGTTTATCAATACATGTATACCAAATCCTGTATCATGTGTCTCCAATCTCTCTACAACGTTCACATGTCCACTTGGTTTCCTACAAGCAAGTTATATTGACTTTTCTACTCATCATGGTATCCACTACCTCCAAAGATTTCCCTATCAAATAATCAATATTCCAAGATCCAATTCTAATCCTTTTTTGTTGAACTTGCTTCTTTACCTACCTTTTTCGAAAATGTTGCCCTTGCACATTTTTCACTACATCTAGGCAATGATGTGGCAGGACTAGCTCCTTTACTTACACTCATCCAAGATATGTATATATGTAATATATATAGATATGTATATATAATATATATGTATGTATATGTGTGTGTGTATATATATATATATGTGGGGGGGGGGGGATTAAGAGAAAAAGATTTCTCCCCCCCTCTCCCACGCCCGTGGCAGAGGCCGAACGCCGGGGAGGGTGGTAAATCAAGGCGGCAGCTGGGATTCGAACCCGGGTCCCTTTGTTAGAGGACATCGTGCTTGACCACTTGAACCACTCCTTGTCGGCTATATATGTGTGTGTGTGTATATATAATTATATATATGTATATTTTTAAGGTACATATATATATATATATATATATATATATATATATATATACATACGCCTCAGTACATTCTGAGGCTTACGCCTCGACCGCCTTAAGGTTTACGCCCATGGAAGAAAAAAAGGCATGCCCTAAGGCGCTAGAGGCATATGCCTCGAGGCGAGGCGCGCCCCAGGGCGCCTTGAGGCGTAAGCCTCACCTATGATCCAAGAGGCGGACGCCTCATTTTTTGCAAGGCACAAGAGGCGTTGAGGCGCTAGCCTCAAGATGCAACCCAAAATATAGGTTTCCTGGTCCATTTTGACTACACATAGGCCTGGCCCAATGGGTTTTCCACTAGCCCCTTTGATTCAAACGAAAAAACAAACCAATTGTGGTTAAAATACTACTGTTTGGGTACAGCTTGTGCTGTTTTTATTTTCCAGTTGTTCAAATTTAGATTATAAACAGGTAGTGTAATGTGATTTTGTTATCTAGTTGTCAAATTGTATAACTTACATTGTATATACATTTTCTTATATATATAAAGATAGGAACGCATCGGTACATTTTGAGGCTTACGCCTTGCCTTGCCAAGACAAAAACGCCTCGTTACGCCTCACGCCTTTTTCAACCTTGTTTACGCCTCACCTAGCCGAGACAAAAACGCCTCGTTACGCCTTACGCTTTTGTCAACCTTGGTCAAAGTTTTATCCAAACCTAAGAACCTCACCTAGTCCGATTTTGGAAAAAAAAAAGTATTACATTTAGATTTATCAAATTTGGTTGGTTTTGAGTGTGGAAATTGATTTTGAATTGAAATTGGCTTGGTTCAGGTTTGGATTTTTTCGATGTGGGACGGTTCCAAGTTAACAAATTTGGGAATCCATGTTCTAACATGAAATCAATATCATTTTAATATTTGTAGAAGACAAGAGTCTAGGTTTGATTCTAGGTCAGAGATTACTAAACTAGGTCAAGATCCAGGTTTACTACTTGCCCAAAGTATGTGATGTAGGACGATCCTAGCCTTTGAAATAGTCATTTCAATAGTATTTATAATGTTTTATTAATTTCCTTGTGTTTGAGGGATTATTTGACATTTTTCCAGATGGTTTTGTAAATCATGTGGTTTAGTCCCACATTGGTTACTTGTCTAGTTAGTTAGGTTTAAACGCCTATATATAGGCTTTATAAGGCTCTTAAAAAATGCAGACTTGATGGTTTTTATTTCTCTTTGATTAGTTTAATCAATTAGCCTAGATTTTGATAGTTAGTTTAGATTTTAATCATTGTTCTCAATTAGTATGTTTCCTGGTTGGTTCAAGTTGAACAGTTTTGTTTTTGGTGAACCCATCTCATCTATTGCTTTTTTTGAGTTTTTGTAAATGTACAAGTAAATATGTACACTTGTGGAAACAAACTCCAACAAGGGTACTATCAAAAGGAAAAGATACAAAAACAAAAGTATCTATACAGCTTATCGGCGACAACCCAAAGAAGGATATCTAGGGGTTCTTCAGCAACACAGGGCACACCTCATAGAATAGAAACTGCAGAACACAGTCACTTAAGAAACAAGATAATATCATTCGGAGTCAGCAGCCATAGCCGTTGTTCATCTTTTTCAACATTTCTGTGGACTCTGTCATTCCTCTCTCTCCAGATCCAACAGAAAATACAGATACTAACCACCAGATGCTTCCTACTACGAAGCTTGCAAAGGTCGTCCAAAGAAGCAGGAACTGGAAAGTCAAAATGAATATTAGCAAACCTCCAAACGTTTAGAGTGAAAACGCATTTGAAAAATAAATGACCCACTTCCTCTTCTTCAGACTTGCACAGAGGACATCTGGACGCCATGCTTATGCCAAGACGCTTGATGTAACAAGAAGTCAAGAGCCTACCATGACAACTTTCCAGCCCAAGGTCTGAAATCTTCTGGGGCCTTTGAAACTCCACAGCCATTGAAAAAAAGGAATCAGCTCATGTTTTAATCTCAGACACTCCCAGACAATTCTTAGATTAATATCAGATCTACCATCAAAGACAATATCATCCCTAACACCTTTAGGAGAAGGCAACTCTTTTAGAAGATCAATCAACCTGCTATATAACCTGGAATCTCCAAAGAACCACTCATCGTTCTTAATCTAACAACTCACTTTAGCATTGCTATCAAGACCCAACTGTATAACACTCTGTCTACCCAGGACCTCAATCAGTAAACTGGAACCAGGAAGCCAAGGATCATTCCAAACAGAAAGGCTAGAACCATCACCAATGATAAAACCAATGAGCTTTCTTAACTCATTTCTTTCTGACAGAATCTGAAGATCCAAGAAAAGGATTCATTAATCGACAGGGGCCAGAAGGAATGTCTGAGTAAATACTTTCATGAATCCATTTAATCCAAATGCTATCCTTTTTCTTGGCAATATTCCAACCATTCAAAAGGATAGAGGCTCGAACAACCTTTCTAATGTTCTTGATGCCCAGACCATCTTCACTTTTGGGTCTCACTAGCACATTCCATTTAATAAGATGGACAGAATTCTTATTGTCAGATCTGCCCCAAATAAAATCACGACACAATCTTTCAATTTCATCACAAACAGAAAGAGGTAAAGGAAAAACAGAGGTCCAGTACTGATAAGTAGCCGTGAGAGTGGAACGGACTAACTCTACTCTACCAACCACTGAATTTGAGAGTTAACTAGCCTTCCAACCCTCCAGTCTTCTCTTAACTTTATCCACCAAAGGACTACAATGAGCTTTCATGAGCTTGCAAATGTAAAGAGGGACTCCAAGATATCTCAAAGGAAAAGACCCTTCGATAATACCCAGAATATTTCCAACCTGAACAGTTTTACAACGTCCCCGATGCGGAACTAACCCAGAATTGACCCAAAATCAGTCTTGACACCCCTACAAGCTAATAGCAACTCAACATTCCCATCTTTTCTTACCCTTTTTCTTTTTTCACATGGCAGTCGTTAGTCTCATTCAAAAATTGGTTAATCAAGAAAGCTACCATTATGCAGGGCTTTTTTTATTTTAGAAAAGCTAGAACTTTATTTATTTAGCATGCTGTCCTCAAGTGGGAAGCAATTACATAAGTAATTCAGCAGGTTGATTGGTAATACCAATACCAATACAATCAACACAAAAAGAGATTAGTATTACGTAAATTGAAAGGGGTGGGCGACTATGTGCATAGTCAATAATTTTGATTTGTGATGCAGATTTGATGCTATGTATGCATCAACATAAACTAGTAAAATGATCTTCTTAATCTGCACTGCCAATTAAATCGAAAGAAATCCCGAGTCTTCATTTTCTAGACTGCAAGTGGTCAAATAACTTGGGTTGAAAACATCCAAATCCATGTTAATATGCCATTACATAATTCATCTATAATCATTTGTATTGCAATAATAGAGTCAAGTTTTGTGATCATCTTAGTTCACCACAGATTCCCTGCATACACGAGTGCCATTATGCAAGGGTTTTTAAGTACATCTAATGATGTAATACCCCTTAACTGTTGGCCTTATTTGATCCAACGTATTCACATTTATGTATCCTCTTTTGGCAGCATATGCATCTTGTGTGCTACATATGGCCAGTTGTCCATGCAAACGAATAGAAAAATACACATGACATAATGTCACAGTACACCTTCAATTTATGTGTGATCTGATGGATGGATGAAACTTCAAGGTCTTGAATCGGGGACTTTGGATTTGACCACCCATATGTCATTCTCATGGCGTGTTTCAAGGCCCAGAGGAGAAAAATTGCTCCCCTTATGACCCCATAACCCCACTATGACGTTATGACCTAGTGTGAGGAGGTAGATAAATCAAGGGTTAGCACAGTGCATTGGCGGTGCAAACCATAACACCAACCAAAAAATATCTCATGAAATTCAACCCCGGTAGGATTAGAACCTGAGGCCTCTCAACCAACTTACTACTGCACGACATCCTCATGTCTGCAAGAGTGTGAACATTACCAAATGCATCCCATCACCTTGGAGTGCACATTTTGCCTTTGTTGACAAATTGTGCACATTTTACCCTTTTTGTTGATTCACCAAAGCCTTTGTGCTTCAACTTAACCCTTGGTTTCTCAACCAAAACTCAAAGCTGCATCAAACAGTGACTGAATTGCTCTGTTATGATCAAAATTTTGTTATGACATAGGAATTTGCGGGCTAACAACACCCCCCCCAACCAAGCTGCACTCTAGTCCACCTTGGTAGGATAATTGTTCTTACACCAATCTTGCACTCTGTTGGACCCATTTAATAATTCATATAGTATATATATCTGTCGAACAAAGATTGACGTAATAACATATAATCGTGAAAACATAATACTCTGTGCTTAGATTTGATGATGAGGCTCCCAATTGAAGCAGCATAACCCTCATAGCATCAACTCCTCCCCCTGGACCAGGTGTATTACTAAATATGAAGTTCTCTGCTTTCTCTGGAGTCATCGACTTGATTTCATGAGGCAAATGCTGCAATGCAAAAAGAGTATGTCATTATTGCAATTTAAACATGAGTCTCAAACAATAAGCCATACAGTGTTGTGGGTATAAGGTCTTCCAAAGAATTCCATCAGTGACTTCCTCTTGAATTTGGGAGGATAATAACTTGAAAAGTTTGTCTTGCACATATACTCTTTTCTTGTTGACGGACTACAAGTTGATCCTGACACCGAAAGGAAACATCAGAACAAAATGTTACATGGAAACCGAACAAAATGCAAACTAGTATCTTACCTAATGGAGAAATGAAGCAATTGGTTTTGTTGAAAGGAGTCAGGAACCTGAACAAATAATGAACCACATCAAAAGTAGATCTCATGGAAAATCGGAAGTTATAACCAGGAATACCTTGACACACGTGGTTTTTTGAACGGAGAAATTGAATTTCTTTTCCTTAAACCTTTCCTTCCATAAACAACATTCATCTGTGAGGAACCCGGTTCCATGCTATTAGTGATATCAGCCAATACCATTCTAGATGACTCCCTTCCCATTGACTCCTTTAATCCAACATGTGGGATATGGAAGTCTTCCGATGAAGAGTTGAATAAGAATGGTATTTTTTTGGTTGGGCTGAATATTGTATCATGTGAAGAGTTGTCAACGGCTGGTGCGTTTAGCTGAATATGTTGGGAAGCAGCAGCCTCTTGGATGGAAGACTTGTTCTTCAGAAGTACTAAGCCAGTAGGTTCTATAGAAGAATTGTTACTTATGGAATTTCTATATGACACGTTTCCCTCATTGCACTCAACATATGTTCTGCTCTGTAAAAGAATGTTTTCATTTGTTTTGCTCTGCAGAACTTCAACGTTTGACTCGTTAAGAAGATCATTTACACATTGCAGTGGATTTTTGGAGACTGGAAGAGATTGTCCATTCACAGTATGAAACCTGATTGAGGACAGAGAAGAACGTGACTCCATTTGCTGAAAATTCTCTCCTGATGAGTTTTTCATAGTAATTCTATCCCCTAAGCAAATAGAGAGATTTTGATTAACTGATCCAGATCCACTAGATGCATTTAGAGACCGACAGGAAGTGCCATCCAAGTCCGACCTTGCAAAATGGGAACGCTCTCCGCGATTAATTATGCCATGAACAATTTCAACGCCTTGATTATTCTTCTTCAAAGTCAGTGCTGTATCAGATCTGTGGAAACCAGCAGGGGACGTATCATCGTGTTGTTGATGACCTGTCTGAAAAAGAGAACCGGTGTCTTCACAACTTATACACTTATTTGCCAATCAAAATAAGGGGTAATCACATTATTATGAAAAAAATCTAGAAAAAGGCTATATCTTGATAAATAATAACTTTATACCCCGCTAATTAAGTGGAAAGAGAATGTCCAATGTTAATTCTTTTTGCTACTCAATGATTAAGATAGTTAAAAAGGAAAGAAAAAAAAACAAATCCTAAAGTGCTGCCTTGTTCTGTTTTCCCACATCATATTTGTCATTATCAATTCCATTTACCATCAGCCCCTCACATCACCCTCTCTTCATATTGTGACTGTTACTCTTTCATCATCCTTCTTGAGCTGCAGTGAGCTACAAGTATCATTTTTGCTGGTGTCTGTGAACTATAATATGTAAATGAATGTGGGTGGTAGATGTGGGTGTTAAAAATGAGGGTGAACCTGGTGTGAGATATATGTCAATGTGAATGTGGCAGCTATATGTCCAGTATGGGTGTAGGCCTAAACGACCAAATGGTTTGCGGACAAGGACAATCTATATCAGTTCTTTCTTTTTCTTTCTGTGGTATGCTTTATTTTAGAAGGAAATGCTCAGTTGAGCACGTCAAGATTGTCCTTGCCCCATCTAGGTACTTCACTTATATGTCCCACCTGGTATCAAGGTTGTCCCTGCTCCCATCTAGTGTCTTCACTTACACCACAAGCCAACCACAAGAAGTGTGATTGTTATCCAATCTGGCAATGGCAATGACGCCAGGAGCAAATAAAGCCCTTCATAACCTAAGCATTCAGATCAAAGATCTGCCGCAATCAGTGGAAGATCCGGTAAGGTTAAAACTGAACCATTGATAACCAGGTCATCGAGCTAACCCATGGAGCCACCCAGGGAGATATTGGGAGGATAAAATATTATCTTTCCATGTGAGGCTCCGAAGTTAAGTGCTGCACCGAAATTCACATCCTTGACTTGTAGGATCAATTTAGCAACGGAACAAAGTCCCTTCAATGTGGTAATCAGTTAATGGTTGCAGAGGATTTCTTCACTCTTGTTTGGCATCTGCTGCTTAGGTTTCATTCGCTAATCTGAACCTAATTGTACCAATAGGAGTATCGTTGCCTAACATTCACACAAAAAGAGTGATAATTTTTTGTTGTCCATCGACAAAATTACATATTTTACATGTAAAGCTCTGCCTAAAACTAAATACAGCAAGTTGAAAAGTGTAATTTTCTGTTACATTTAGTCGGTGGGTACATGCAAATGTAAACTTTCAATTCATACGGTTGAATCAAGATAAACATATCGCTATATAAATTTATTCAAATGCCTCTCAAACTCTCATAGTCATGAAGCACTCACTGGATTGCACGACTATTTATAGGAGGTGTACACATGTGCCTGCTGTGTATTTGTGTGAATGTTTGGTGAATAAAACAAAGTTAACGAACAAACAAGAAGATCACAAGATTTATTGGTTCTGCAATATCAGCAATGTGAGGATCGTACATACAAGGAGGTGATAATTCTATTTACTATCTCAAGAGATTACAAATACTTTGGAGACTTGTATTGACAAGATTTAGGGCTACACAAACAAATACAATCTAACATTGTATTGCTTCCAGTACATAAAGATAAAAAAGCAATATTAGTAGCCTCCATGTATGTGGGGGCCCTCCAAGGCCCATCTTCGTAAGACTTATTCATTCCCCTCGAGTTGTACATAGGAGTTTTGCATGCCCAGCTTGCCCTTGATATGTACCAATGAAAATTTTGGCATTCCCTTGTATGAAATATCAGCAACCTATTCTCCAGACAGTGAAAGAGAAGACACAATTCTCCATTACCATTACTTTCTCAAATAAAATGTTTGTCAATTTCGACGTGTTTTGCTCGATCATGTATATCAGGGTTGTTAGCCAATTTAATAGAAGTCGCGTTACTATAGTTATTTTTCACAGAGTTTTCCAGTTGGATCCCGATATCTTTCAAGAGTAATTGTACTCATATCAGCTCCTTGACATCCGGTCATCTAGGGAACCTACCCAATCTGCATCAATAAAGTCCTTAGATCCATGTGGCCATTTTCTTACAAAGAATTCTCTTTCTTGTGATCACTATGTGAACAATATTAGGAACATGCATACACTGGCTAACCATACTAGCAGCATATGTAATACCGAGGCAAGTAAGAGTAAGGGTAAAGAAGCTTTCCAACAAGTTTCTGATATCTAGATCTTTGACAGTCAGACAACAGATGTGCCAGAATTTCCACAATTATGATGATTCTGTTCACTTGGGAATCTACAGGTTTGTACTCAAATTCACAGTTTCTTCAGCAGATAAAGAGCATACTTTCGCTAAGAGAAATATAGATTAGCTTTTCATCAAGATATTTCAATTCCCAAGAAGTATCTCAACAAGTTTATATATTATATTCCATCTCAAACTCTTTCAACAGCCTTTCCTTGAGTTTGATAATTTATTCTTCATCATTACCTAAGAAGATCATGTCATCAACATAAACAGGTAAGACAGTGATCTTTCCATGTTTATGTCTCGCAAAAATTGTATGATCAGTGTTCCCTTGGTTATAACCAAAATGCTTCATAGTCAGTTTGAGTCTTATCAAACGAGGCCCGTGAAGATTGTTTTAATTCAAGCTATAAGTTCTTTTTCAGTTTGCATCATTTTAGCAGAGACACCATAGGTAACATGCATATACAGTTCTCCTTTGAGATCACCATTCAGGAAGGGTTTTTAACCTCGAATTGATAGTATCAGAAGTTATCAGGCATGTGGGCATGCTAGATGTGTTGTTATCGTTTATTGAATATTTTTTGTTCTTTGACTACTACTATTATGTTGACATTTTCAGTGACATTGATCTGAAAGTTAGATGTGTGTGTATCAGCAGTTTCACAGACGACTCCTCTAACGAAACGCTTTCACAGAATCTCTTTGAGCAAACATATAACTTTTCAGGATGACGTGTGCTGGCAGAGAAGCGGATATATCTTTCTGAAGGAAAGTCACTCTGTTATCTTCTTGGACGAACTATCTCTTCACGTGACGCATCTGAACTTCAAATCAAACCCCGTCTTTTTCAAGTTCTTTTCTTTCTCACCGACGACGGATTTATTCCTTTACTACCGTGCGACCAGTGTTTAATTGAAAAAGTCACACACGTATCGTTTGCATGACTATGGAATGCTTATATTTGTTCTTATCTCAGTCAAACTCTCTTTCCTAACATAATAGGATTTGGCTTCAATCAATCCATCATATATTTGATGGTTGTGTTCTTCGTATATACATGTGCATGCCACGAGGAGAATCAATAGACAAGATACTTACACACCAATGCATAAAAGCGAGATGCTCCAGCCATCTTGTAATAAATACACTACAGTTGCAAATATCATCATCTTCTTCCTCAAACCTAATATAGCCTACGTCACAGAATAAGAACAAGAAAATCAGATGCAAAGTGATCGATCTACTCACGTCTTCAAGTGTTACACCTAAAAAGCTTCTGCAGCTTTCTTGCACGCGGCAGTCCCAATCTCCAACCCATACTTGTTCAAAAATTGTTTTTGTCCACATTGCAATGGAGGCTTATGGGTCTTAGTGGACGGTGTCCACTTTGGAGATAGTTCCTAGAGTGCTGTACTCCGAACAGAGTTTTGCTCGTCGGAAGAAGGATGTGTGTGAGAGTCAGGGTGGAGGTTCATTTGTTGGCAATTTGTAATTGGGGTGGAAGTGTCACCTCGTTGATTGTATGCATACAACAACAATACAGAAACAGTTTACAAACGTTTTTAGGCAGAACTAGGTAGTGGACGTAGTACTACTATTGCATTTTTGTAGTAGGGTGAACCATTATATATCTTGTCATTCATTTTTCTTCTTGTTTGATTTAACTTTGGTTTACCCTAGTGCACTAATAATCTTGTTTGAGTGTGTCAGAACAAAACTTGATGGTGATAAGAGGCCCTCAATGGGATTTCTGTACGATAGATTAGAAGCAGCCATAAAAGGGGTCATGACCATCTTTAAGGGAATTGAAGTCCTACATGCATTTGACAATGACATTTTCTCCAAATCCAAAGATAGATTAGTTGGTGCCTTTCACTAGGCCGCCTACTATCTAAATCCTTGATACTTATACAAGGATCAAGATGAGATTGAAAAACAACATGAGTTTATAGATGGCTTGATTAAGTGCATTGAGATCTTTTTCACTGATATTGGTGTTCAAGACAAGATCATCAAGGCAGAGTTGGCCTCCTATATGATGAAGCTAGGCACAATCGGGAAGCCATTAGCTTCAAGATAATGCTTGATCAGTGATGATTATTACAAACTAGGAATGTGAACCTTACTTTCTTTTGATTACTGGTAGATTGATGATATGCCTCTAGATCAAATATTGAGTTTACATATATGTAGCTAACTAGCTATGTGTGTATGGAGGAGCACATTTGCAAGAAATGGCCATTAAAATTCTGTGTTGAACTTCCGCCTCATCTGGTTGTTAGAGGAATTGGGTGCTTTTGAAGTGGTAGTTACATATTAGTTTAATTGATTAACTTTTATCTTATGTTGCATAATTTCCTTTAAATCATGTGTTTTTTTAAATGGAAGATCCACAGTAAGAAGAGGAATAAAGTTGAGATCCAAAGGCTCAATCACTTGGTTTCAGTTCAATGCCATTTTGCAAGAGCAGCGAGAGATGAAGGCCGGAGATCCTTCAAGAAGGAAGAGGAGTACCTGACCTAGATGATCTTCCAGAGGAGTACTTGTCGAGCATGGTTATTCGAGTGTCCATCTAGGCACGCCTGGATCCTACGAATAGGAAGAGGAGTATATGACCTAGATGATCTTCTAGAGGAGAAACTATCAAGCAACATTATCTGGGCGCCCACCTAGGCAGCCATCTGGAGTCAAGATTCTACGTGCCCAGCCTAATTAGGCATACTGGCGGCCTAGGGAAAAAGAACTCTATCACTTGTAGTAAATTAGTAATAGAGGAGAAACAATAAATCTGCAATAGTGGGGAGCAACGTAACTCAATGACAGTCCATCAGCTGCCTCGGCGTGCATAGACATGGGATAACGAGCGATTGTCTCATGTACAGAAGTAAAAGAAAAGTCATGGATGGAAATGCCATGCTCAATGGGTTATCATGGGTTTGATATTCATGAGAGTGTACTAAATACTAATCCTCCTTTCAATATGAGTTCCTTCTATAAAGAATTAGGAACATAGGAAATATTCATTATATTTGCTAATTAAGGTTTTTGGGGAGTAATTAAAATGGTTTATGTTGTATCTCATGGTGGTGAAACCTCTGACCTAATCTTTCTCCTATCGAATATATTCCAAGATTCCAAATCTATCTTAGAATTCATTATTCTTACAAATAATTTAATTAGATCTTCTTCTTGTTTGAATCGCCTCGATAATTTAATAACGATCACTTCACAACTTTCATTCTCCTTGTGGAATCAACCCTAAACTACTATAACGATATCTTTCTCTTGTTGGAAATAGTGGTTGCAAGATAGCATTACAAATTAAGTTTTGGTAGAATGATATCGATTATCGACAATGGAAGTCCCATGATTCATGTATTTGCAATCATTGTAGATGCTTGATTTGTAAATTAATACTTTTATTCAACTAAGCATACAATGGTAGCTACAAATATTATAGATATAAATTAGTATGTGAACATCAGTATATACTAATAATATGTATATGACTTGGTTGTGGGTTACCTATTATAGACAAATGCATGTGTGATATATGCATCATGATCTTTCAAATTGTAGTTGAAGTCCTTAATCGAGGCAGCATAGCCCTAACCTATGATACAGATTTGAGTTATAATAAGCGTATTGACCAAGTATGAGGAATAAAGGCGACAAACTGACTATAACATTATGACCCTTAAATAAAACACTCATATCCTGAAATAGGCCCTTAAAACTTGTAACAAAAAGTATCAAAAGTGATCTTTGCCAAGGCATAAGGACCTTGGGGCCACCATGCACCTAGGTGTTCACATTGAAAGCCTCATCCAATTAATGACAAAAAGGAGAATCTAGAATGTTTCACTCTTATGTATGAACACATGTAGACAAGGAAAGGAACCAAACTGGAGCGGCAAGGGTCAATGGCATTCATGTCAATTACCATCATTGCTTCTAGATAACATCACCACCAACACGGCCATACACTTCTTCCTTCTAATCCATCTTCTCCTTTCTCCTCGCCTGTCATTGTCAAATGCTACCACATGATATTAGGGGTGGACAGGAAACCAAACTTGAGCATCAGACCAAACCGAACTTGACCAAATCAGATGGTTAAGTCTGGTTTGGATGGGTATTACGGTCAAGTTTGATTTGCAAAGTGTTCAGACCATGGAACATAACTTCGACGATTTTTAGCGAAATTTCACCGAAACTTCGAAGTTCGAAATTCGACCATAGGCGAAATCGAATCCCAAATATTTCGGCTTCGTCCAAACTTCGGGGCGAAGTTTCAGTGATGTCGACGAAGTTGACTTTTTTGTGTGTATTTTCGTCTCAACTTCTCCGAAGTTGTCAAAGTTTCATCGAAGTTGGCGAAGTTGGGCGAAGTTTGGTCAAAGTTGAGACGACCCAGAGCATTAATCCTAACTAGTGTCCTAAAGGCCATATAAGGCATAAGTGTCGCCTCCAACCCTCTTCATAACTTCTAATATCAACTCCTATGTTGTTTGTTGCCACTCTTTCCTAGATAGGGTGTTTTAACTACTATTTGACTGTATATTGTATAGAATACATATGGTGAACTATATTTGTATATGTGTATTGCACATTTGATCCTTGAAACTAGGGCTAGAGAGTTGTGAATTGTGTTTTGTGTTAAATTAACATATATAAGATAGATCTATAACATATATAGTAGTTTTCAATTAAAGTTTCCTTCAAATTCACATCATTTTCTTCAAAAAATGGCATCGAAGTTTGTCGAAGTTTGCGTCTAAACTTCCTCGAAACTTCCTCGAAGTTTCCACAAACTTCCACTTCCACACCTAGCGAAGTCGACACGAAGTCGAAGTTATGCACCATGGTTCAGACCATCCTTAATTGCTCTTGTCATAGTCTGGGCAACCGGTTAACTGATCAGACCGAACTTGACCAACTCTATATATGTGTATGGGTGTGTCTATATATATACTCAAGAAAATTATTCTAGTCATTATTTTGTTAATGTATATACAATATCTCAGATTATATCTACATTATATTTATTATTAGTGTTGCCATGACTTATATTAAAATGTTGTAGTGTATATATAGAGAGAGAGAGTCAGGCTAGTGTACACTCGAGTGTACCGGAGGCACCGTACACCTCAGTCGTTTTTTAAAAAGCGGTAATTTTTTAAAAAATCTAAACCGTTGATCTTCTTAAATATCTTAAGAACATACTATATAATAAATTTCATCTCATTTGGACACTTATAGGTCGTGCATCTAAAGGAGGCAAAAATCATGCATTTCAAATTAGTTTTGTGCGTCGATTTTGTTGTCATTAGATGAGTGACTTACACTCATCCAAATGAGCTCAAATTTTGTATGTGGCCTATTGTTGTTGTAACCATGAAGATCAATGGATTAGATTTTGGAAAAATATGGTCTACATAGGCAAACACCATTGGGGTGTACAGTGTGATCTGTACACTCGAGTGTATTCTAGCCTAACTCTCTCTCTCTCTCTCTATATATATATATATATAATAATTTAACATTTATTATTACATGTGTATACAAAACATCCATCTAATTTAGACAATAAAATTTATTTGATGCTATTAGGGTGATTTTTATTAAAGAACACCAATAATTTGACACTAAAAGTGAAATAAATTATTGTCAGAACTATTTTTTTGTTGTTCATTTAAATATGTGGCTAGTAGATACTAGATATTAGTGGTTTTAGACCAAACTTAACCAAACTTGACCAGATTTTAGCAGTCAAGTTAAGTTCGGTCTAAATCCTTTTAGTAATTAAGTTTGGTCTAGAAAATTTTCAAACCACTATATGTGGTCTGGTTCGTGGTTTTAGGGTCAGACCAGACCACGCGCACCCCTACATGATATCAACTCATGCAATCGCTCCCCTTCTTCACTTTTCCTAGCTCCTCCCCCTACCACCCCCACCATATGTTGTATGTCGCTGGCAACAATTAGCAGTTTCTTTAGAGGAGAGCATAAGAGCATGGAGTGGTGCAATGTTGTGCTTTGACCATGGTTGGTTGCAATATATAAAAGAAGGAAGCACAACAAGAAATCGACAAGTAGGAAGGATGGTGGCAACGTAATGGTGGGTAGGGATCTATCCTAATAGTCAATCATTAAATGAATTAGCATAATAAAAGACATGAGTTTAAAAAAATTAATGGAGGTACGTAATTTAATAAGTGTTGAAAATTTGAGAGTTGAGTGTAAGACATTCATGGCAAAAGTAATGGTGGGTGAGGGGTCCATTACTAATATTCAATTATTATAAATGAGCATAATAGTAGACATGAGTTTAAAACTTTATATATTTAACTTTAAAAGAGGTGGGGATATCACATAAAACCAGTGTTGAGAACTTGAGAGTTAAGCAAATGTAAGACATTCAAGTTTCCATGACCACTGAGCTAGGAAGCACGGACACTTCCCGGGAGGCACCGTGGTCGTCATGGACACGTGTCCGACACGAACACGCATGGAGACGCGGTGGACACGGCACGGGCGTGTCCAGTTTTTTTTTTACTTTTCAGGGTTGGACACGACCAGGATACTGCTAGGACACGGTTGGCCCAGCCCATCAACTAATTGAACGTAAATAAAGAACGGATTCCCCTCTCTGACTCCCCCATCCATCCCACTCTCCTCCCAATTCTAAACCCCTACTCCCACTTAACCCATGTGCCCTAGCCTCCTCTCCCGCCCTAACCCCCGACTCCACTGCTCTCTACCCCAACTCCTCTCCTTGTCGTGGTGAGCAGGGCACCAGCCCCACGGCTAGGAGCTCACGACGAGCAGCGCCGGCCGCAAGGAGCACCCAACCTAGGCCGCTGCATGGAGCAGCCAGATGGACCGCCGCAAAGTGCAGCTAGCTCGGCTGCCGCAAGCAACGTCGCAAGCAGCAGGCTCCAGGACCTCCGATGAAAGGTGAGTCCCTCATCCCTCTTCCTCCACCTCCGTTTCTTCTTCTCCGTCACTTCACTTCTTTCCCCAACTTCCCTTTCTTCCTCCTCCACGCCTTCCATTCCACCTTTCGAGAACAGATCAGTTCTCTTCCATCTTTCTCCCTTTCTTCTTGTTTTACCTTCTTATAGTGCTGCTATTATCTCTTATTTCTCTGTTCACAAATTTGTTTTCCTTCTTTCTCTCATGTTATGCCTTTTTCTAGCACCACTGGCCTACTCTTCTTCTCAGTTTCATCCTCTAATTTCCTCTTCTTCCTATCAACCCCTATATTCCTGTAATCCTATGTGATTCATTAACTATTGTTCTTCGTATCTTCCCTCTCCTTTTCAGTTTCTATACAACAGTTACAGCAGTAACCCCTCCCATCTTTTTTAGGTTGCAACAGCAAACGAGTCATGCTGATTTCCCCTTTTCTTGTTAATACCAGCCTGCTCTTCTTCTCATTCTCTTCTCTTCTTTTCTCTTCTTCTTACTGTCCTTTATTTCCTCTAATGCTATTGGCCAATGTACTGCTGCTCTTCATATATTCTCATTCATCTAGTTCGGTCTTCACTTTCTTTGATAACAGCAACAATTCTCTCCAATCTTATTTCCCCTCCCGTTCTCCCATTCTCAAAATTATTCTAATTCCCATTCTTTTCCATACGTTTCTCTTCCTGTTTTACCAGTTTTTATTAACTAGTTCGTATTTGTTATTTGTTAACATTTTAGTAGTACGTCATACTCATCAATTATATTACTGATTTGCATTATAATCATCCTTTTGTTGCAATTTCAAAATTACATAGTGCATCTATTAATCGGAGTACCTGCTTTGTTTGTGTGTGTTTGCACATCATGTTTGCTTTGATTGCATATAATTAACTTTTTGTTTAAATCCGTTGGTGAATGAATGTTTTGTCACCATGGTGTATGTGATGTTTTTTCACTGTGTTGATTCATTAGGAACTTATCATTTATATATATATATATATATATATATATATATGCATGTGAAGAAGAAAAAATCGTGTCGGAGTCGTGTTTGTGTCCTAAATTTTTGAAAATCACCGTGTCCCGTGTCCGTGTCCCGTGTCCGTGCTTCCTAGCCACTGAGGGTATATACTATCAAGATACCATGCCATGTGTTGACCTAAACAAGATAAGACACCAAAATAAGTTAGTATATAACTATCAATGAACCCAAGATCTTTGTCCACGGTTAGCTAATTGGCTAAGGGGACATAGCAGTTTACCTAAGGAAATATATATTTGAGGGCCCGAGAATATAAGATGGAAGGGGAAGGCAATTAAGAAGGTAGTAAACCTGCATCTGTAATATAATGTAAACCGTGAAGCATGAACTTCAAGTGTTCAACAGTTGCTATCAAAATTATAAAATATCTTTGTAATATGCACATTTTAATACGTTGCAATGTGTTCGTGGATATCACTATTGGGTTTTTTATATGTAATTGCAAGTTTGCCAACAAAACTAGATACAGATATTGCATCTTCTTCCTGAAGTATATCTGAAAGGTTACTTCAAAAAGTAAATCAGACAAAAATACTTTAAAAAGGGTAGACTTACATCTAACACTCACGTTGTTTTCAATACACGAATGTGAGCCAGTATTTGAAGAACTAGAAGGGTCCTTGGAGGAATATTCCTTAAAAGTTGTTTTCAGCGTGGTAGGATCAAAGTAATCATCTAAACTAGCCTCAACACCTGAGAAAGCAAACAGCACGCTCAGAATGGTGCAAATGGTTGTGAATAGTACTGTATCAATAATTGATAATCAGAGAAAACTGCCATCTCCAGTGAAAAAAGAAGTAATGCAGTCAAATATCATGGATTTTTCATTTTAGTTATCAATTATGCAGTGCTGACGACAACAAATCCAATTTGCTAAGCAAGAAGGTTTGTTTGGCACCTAAATCGCACTAAGAGTAATACATTATCAGAAAATCGATAATCGAAGTTTTGTCAAGGTGGTAATTACCACCGCATTATCCCACATTAATAGAATTTACATTAAGGCTTTAGCACATAAGATAGCCATATATAATCCGGATAAAAGGCAAAGTTGATGGGTGAAACTGACCTGTAGTTTCCATTCTCTCTCCGTTTCCAAGCATAGCAACTGCCCTCTGAATCGAGCTTCTCCTGACAGTAATGGATGGGCCTAATCCCTTTGTCAACGAAGAAGCACCAGGATATGATCTATTTTTACCGGAATCAACACCGACAGATGCTTGCTTCTGAATTCTAGTTGACTGAAATGTGGCACACTTCCCCGTCTCAAACATTGGAGGATCACTACACGCCTGGCGTCCCTCCAAACACAGCCCTTCTCCAAGAATAGCAGCGGCCTTCTGGATGGAACTCTGCCGAATTGTCACAGACCTTCCTAGTCCTGTCTGAAAGATAGGAACGTCTCTATTATTTTCTCCCTCTGTAGCATGCTCATAAGGTCTGAATTCTCTGTCCTGGTTGTTTATGCTGGCAATATTTCCGCCAGATCCTGGCTCCGTTTTCGTTCCTTCCAATAGAGAAGAAGCTCTCTGGATTGAAGTCTTCCTAACATGGACGGGTCTACCTGCCCCCGACTGGAACGCAAAGCTTTCATCATGCTCTTTGCACACAGAATTTTCTTTATCAGCAAAAGACGCCAATCTGTTGTATGCTTTGCTACTGGTAGCATTTTTGTCCAATGTCGTCTCTGTTCCACCTGTATTAATTTCTCCCAAAAGGGAAGTTGCTGCTTGAATCGATTTCACGCTGAAGCGGACTGGCTTTCCCGACCCCGTCTTGAACAGTGGGGCATCTCTAAAGTCCGAGGATGACTCAGCTGCAAAGTCGTCTCCAAGGATGGATGCTGCCTTCTGCAGTGAAGTCTCTTTGACGTCAACAGACATGCCTGATCCAGTTCGGAACATTGGAACATCTACACCGGCTTCACCCAGCAGCGAAGATGCCGCCTGCATTGAGTTTTTCCTCACGAGAACAGGTTTCCCCGACCCAGTCTGGAACATTGGGGCGCCGCCGCCGGCTTCGTCCGCCGCTAGCCCAGCCATGAACTCTTCTCCGAGGATGGACGCTGCTTTCCGCAACGAGCTGTCAGTAACATTGACGGGGGCGCCTACACCCCTCCGGAACATAGAAGATCCAGTAACCGCGCCTGCAATATCTGAGCCTCCAGAACCGCCATTCCCGCCTTCGAGGACCGACCTTGCTCTCTTCATCGAGCTCTGCGTCACTGAAACGGGCTTCCCGGACCCTGTTCGAAACATTGGGGCACCGCATCCAGTTCTAGCTTCGCCATTTTGGGGGCCTTCCGAAAGCTTCTGCGAAGCTAAGAAAACACGGGATGGGGAGCGAGAAAACGTCAGAGAACTGGCTAGGGCGATTGCTGCACACCAGTAAGGGAAATTTCCGGAATAAAATTTTGAATCCATACCTTGAGCTACAAGATCAGACATCGAGGGGAGGCGATGGCTGGCGGGCGGGTCTAGGGTTTTGCGGGGCGGTTCCGGGGACCTTGACACGGCGTCGACGGAGGCGAAGCGCCATTGCGATTCGACTGCTGTGTCTGGGACTATTCTCCATGTTGGCACGCCAAGCTTCCCCTGCATCGTCGCGGTGAATTCGGTGGAGACCTAAGCAATAAGCCCGATGTGAGTGATGAAGTGATGACCGGCAATGCAGGGAAGAGAGAGACAGTGAGTTCTCTTCGCTGGACCATAGACCTGACGAATTGCCCTTTTTCGCGCTCTGGCGGGAAAGATTGTGATGAGAAACCGCAACCTGCCTTCCAGTCTGGCGGCAATGTGGTCGAGGGAATTTCCTCTCTTTTGTGGCCTTGAGCATAGTGGAGCCATGAACTTTTTTTTTTATTAAAGTTCAAGATAATGTTTATAAATAAAAACATCTTTAAACAATGGCGTACATGATAATAACATAGGTAAGTAATAGGATTAAAAACCAAAATAGCACGATTTCATAAAAATATGTACTGAAATAGCACCATAGTCATCTTAATTCCCGAAATAGCCCACTTTCCAGAGAAAGCGCCAACATTTTTGGCGTTTTACTGTATCCGAGGCTGAAAGCGCCAAAAAAATGGCGTTTTCAGCTGAAAGCTTTTTCATGCAAAAGCGCCAAAAAATTGGCGTTTTTTTTTTTAACGCTTTTACATTGAAAACGCCAAAAACTTGGCGCTTTCAGCTGAAAACGCCATTTTTTTGGCGCTTTTGGCCCCCGGATACAGTAAAACGCCAAAAGTGCTGGCGCTTTCACCCGAAAGTGGGCTATTTCGGGAATTAAGATGGATTTGGTGCTATTTCAGTACATATTTTTATCAAAGTGTGCTATTTTGGTTTATACTCCTAAGTAATAACTAAAAATCCGTCACCTATGTAACTGTGGGAAGATAGAACTACTGAAATTAAAGTTCACACAAGGATGAAGAAAAAAAGTTATGGGAGCGGCATCCCTTAGACAATGAGCCTCAAGAACTGGTCTAGGGACAACAAGGATAGTAAAATGCCATGATGAGGTGGCTTAGAAACTAGTGTCGTCTGCGAGAATCTCTTCCAAGATGTAATGTCTTTTAGCATTTTGATCATCGAAGATCGTCATATGGGCATCTTCATCGTCCATCACTTGTGTTGATGTGGATGTCAGTCTTGTAATGCAAGATGATAGATAAGAAATGTTCAATCTCCTTCTGTATATGTAGTCAAGGACGAAAGGTGTTGTTGTGTTTTTTATTATTTCTCTCAATCCAGATATTCCACAAAATGAGAATGACCAGGTTGTGCGGTGTATGATTTGAGTTAATGGATTTGAAGCGTCTGATCAGTGTGTGTGATTCTATAAAGTGTGTGAGGGAGCAAGGTTGAAAAAATCAGTGAAGTAGTTGTGTTGTGATGGGACAAAAAGTGAAGAGACGGTATGTAGTTTCTTCAGCTGCAAGACAGAGATAGCATCTAGTAGGACTCTGGAAGCCTCTCTTGGTAAGGTTATAGTCAGTAAGGACTTTATTTTTTTACAAAAAGACAAAAGAAGATTTTGAACTTTTGTGGCCATTTCGTCTTCCAAAAGGGTGCAATATTAGAGATGTGCCCTCTGTAAGTAAGGCAATAATAGGCCTTCTTTGGAGCATATTTGTCTCCCCATTTCCATGATATAGTGCTCGTGGTATTGTATTCACGATTTTGAATGATATCTAGCAAAGTGTCACGACTAAGGTGAAGTGAGAGGTGGGTTTTGTAAGACCCTTGACCCAGGTTTTGGGGTAACCCTGTTTGTTTTATTTTATTAAGTGCTTAGAACCTTGCTCTAATCCCTTGAGGTACTTTTAGAGCTTGTGGAAAGCTTAAGTTTCAGTTTGAGCTTGTTTATATGATGTTTATGCTTTATGTTTTTGTTTTGGGACAAATTGTAATTTACCCAAATGAGAGGGTTATCTTTCAATTTGCCACACTTAGTGTGTACCTTCCCTTCCTTGGCATCACGAGAGAGTGTGTGATGCTTTGGGGTGCCTTGGATGAGTGGTGACATCACTAGAGGTGATTACGGCTTCTAGTGTTGGCTTGGTGTCGACCATGTGTGCATGGTTGAGTGTAGCGACTCTTGTCTGGACCTTGTGGTTTGTTTTGGGGTGTGTATCGACCGAGACACCTTCTTTAGGTGGTTTTGTCTCGACCACGATGGTCTTGGAGTGGTTGGATCGAGACAGTTAGTCCTTTTGTGGTGTGTATCGACCTTGGTGTCTTAGTGACATTTTGTGTCGACCAGGATGTATATGATGCTCTTGTTTCGACCTCCTTGAGGTGTTACGACTGAAACCAAGGTGGTGGTGACCCAAGTGGTCGAGACCCCACCTAGGTTGTATCACCATCTCGTGCATGCATTCCTTAAGTGGTTGCATGTGTGTTTCTTAGGTGGACAAGTGTCCCTTTGGTGCCTTTAGGTGTTGGCACCTCACCTCCACCTTACCTCCCTCCTCCTCAAGTATATAAACCCTCTTATATCCATGCAAGTGAACCTTTTGGCCTTCCTTCTTCCTCCCTCTCTTCAGCTCATCCCTAGATCTTGGTGGAGCAAGGAGAAGTGATCCTTGAATCTTTGGTGATCGAAATCCATTGGATGTGATGACTTTTGGTCATCTTCAACCTTAGTAAGAATATGCCTTTCTTTGGTGACGTTTTCCTTGGCTCTTCTACTCCATATTCTTCTTCTTTTCTTGGCCATAGACCATGAATAATCCATGGTGGTCGTTTTGGAGAGAAACTCATCATCATAAGGGTCATAGACCATGCTTTGGCAAGGTGGTACCCAAGTGTAAGGAACTTTTCTTCTCTTTTTCCCTTCCTTTTCTTTTGGTTCGACCTAGGGTTTCTTACCCTGTTTTCTTGAGCTATATTTAACCTTGATGTATTCTTCTTCTTGAGGTGCTCTTGTGGTCGAGAGTGGAGCTTTTGGTGAAGCTTCATCATCCTTGGTGATTCTGTGCTTGGAGCTTGTGATCCTTGAAGTTGATCTTCCTCAAGGCGGGTTATATAACACTATACCCTCTCTATTATTGCACTTTTCTTTACATGCATGTTGTTGTTTCTCTCTCAAATGTGCCCTTAACATGTTAGTAGTTAATACCATGCTCTTAAACTTAAATGATGGTGGTTATCATGCTTGGTTTGCTTAGAATTCGAAACCCTAATGTAAGTACCCAATTTTAGAGATGGTGGTGAGATGGTGGTTTTCGTCCTATCTTTTGATCTTGATTTTGATCACATGCATGAGGTTCGTGTACCTTGATGTATCACGGAGTTTAGGTTCTATTTTGGAGGTGTTGAACGTGGGTTTTTCTCTATTGCATGAGGTTCTTTCATGTTGATTTCATGACACATGTTTTTAGGGTTTTTGGTGACCAGTTATGGTATGAAGTTTTCCTCCTTGAAGACGATGGTTTTCCTTGATGTAATCTTCTATTTGTCCATGGAATACTTCTATTTTGATATTGGTTAATCCCTATTTTGATGATGGTCTTTTGCCTTGGTGGTAGCTTGACCTTGGTGGTCGCTACACCTTGTTTTATCCTTGGGTCGAGACACTTTGACATATGTGGTTTTGGTCGAGACATGTGCTTTAGTTTCTATCAAGACGCATGTCCTTGTTAAGTTTGAGACACCTACATCTATTTCAATCAATATGCTTTCCTTTGGAAGTGGTCAAGACATGTTTTTTGTTGAGGTCGAAACATGTGTTTTGAGCTTGGTCAAAACCCTAATCTATAGGGTGGTCGAGACACATGATGTCACGATCAAGACACCTAGTCTTATTTTGGTCGAGACACCTTGCATGAAGGTGGTCAGGACACTTTGCTTGTAGATGGTCGAGACACTTGTTTCATGAGTGGTCGAGACACCTATGTGATGGATAGTCGAGACACATGCATGAACATATAGTCAACATACATGTGTATGAGTAAGCAAGTAATGAACCATGTATAGTGTTGTTTAGATGATTGTTTGGTTAACCCTAATCATGTTCCTTAACCTTAAATGCTCCAAGAAAGTGGAAGATGGTATACCTAGGGTTTGGTGATTGAATATAGCTATAAAACCCTAGTCGGCTATGTGTATGGAACACTAACCCTGATTTTGGGTCATGTGATACGTCTTACTTACCGTGCTTGGAATAATTATTATGTTATGATGTTTTCTCTCTCCTATTTATAAAACCCTAACCTTGTAGGTGATATGGAATTGAATATCATATCTAGTGTATGCTATGGTGTATATGATGTGATACATGATAATTGTTATGAGCCTTCATGAGGCATGTTGAGACATATGAGATACAAGAATTATGTGATTAGGCCCTATGACCTAGTAGAGGCTATTGACTAGTGTGAAGTGTTATCCTCCAGTGATGTGATAAGGTATTGGTATCCCATGATAGTGTGAATATGATGATGGCCTTGTGGGACAGTAGTATCATGTGATGATGATGTGACAAGTTCACACCTTATACATTTTATATCTTCTGAAGTTGTACTATGCTCTTATCTTTATAGAACTTGTTTATGGTATATATGTTGTAACTTAATTGATGCTAAAAGACACTTATTTTACATAACTAATCAAGTGGAATCTTAATCATGTAGTTGTCCTATGCCATAGATCCATCTTCAACATCAGTATTTTCTGGATGGTGAAACGGGTCCTCCCTTAGTGGAAGCTCGAAGTCATATACTTTTGACTATATGCATTTCATAGGATTGGTTGTGGTCATACCATGGCAGGAGAATGGTCTAGGTTGTATCTCAATGATGTGATACAGAGTTCTAACATGATAAATTTTGAGGATGGTTGCGGTTATACCTTGACAGGAGTGCGGTTGCGGTCATAGCTCAGTTTCACTAGTGTTGTGCCTATATACTAAGGCAGGCTAGGCTATTTTGCAGTTGGACTTGATATGTCATTGCGGTGGACTTAGACTGACCGAGGGGTGTGGAGAGATCATTGGATTCTAGATCTTCCAATGATATATGGCACTGATTTCAACTTAGTAATGGTCAGTTGGAGCATGAGTGGTATACCTCATATCCTCAATGTATTATAAAAGATGTAATACAGCCGTGTAGTATATTTGCATAGGGACAAATGTGAATAACCTTGGATGAGCGTTTGCCTTGCTTTTATATAGTTTGGTTGATAGAAGATATACATGTTCTTCATATTCCTTCTTATCTTATAAGATGTTCTACAATTCAGTTGCAATTGCTCTTAACTGCGTCATTAGTATTATTTGCTTATCATGTTATAGCTTTACTTTCTGCTCTTATTTACCTTATATATGTGCTTTAATAGACGTTGGTGGAGATTTATATCTCTTATTGGGACGTTTGGTCTCACCCTGTGGGCTTCCACATCTTTTAGGTGGTTGCACACGAAGAGGTGGAGATCGTGCAACTGAGGAAGAGCAACAACAAGAGCAGTAGTTGACGAGGTAGGATGTGTTGCTAGTCTTTTGGTGATAGATTCCTAGATGTCGTCATTGTACACTCAGGTCTTTGGGGTATTATCGATGTGTTTTGTTGATATATTATCGATATGAGGCTTCTGTCCTGTGAGCCATGGTTGTATAGATATGGCATGTATATATGTATACATGTGGAACATGTACCACTTATAACACATAGACCACAGGAATGATAGTGCTCAGTAATGTAAGCACCTGATGATATGATGTGTAATGCATGTGGAAGGTTTGTGTACTTATATGTGGTGAGTTTTGCTTATGGTTCTTTTGTGAAAGTAGTTTCAACTTCCTATGTTTTATGGTAATCTGCATGCTTAGTATAATTTCGTGCTTTGGTTTTGAGTAATCTTGGTTGTAGCCACCAGAGCATCACAATTTGGTTGGTATCAGAGCTTTAGCTTTGCCAAGTCTATAGGGACCTAGGACTAGGGTTGGTGTTTGTTATAGTGTCCTCCAGTATGTCTTATAGTGACTTCTTCTTATGCATAATAAGAAAAAGAGCATAAAAGATGTTTGGAGAACTCAAAGAACATGTTGTAGAGAGCAGTGTTGCTGCACCTAGAGGTGGTGCAAGGGACCAAGTGAGAGAAGATCAGGCACCTGAGATGCCTCAGTTAGACCCTACAGTGGTGGCCAATCCTTCTTTTCATTCCATGTTTGGATAGTTTATGACCACGATTACACATATGGTGGACAAAATGCCCGTTCCTCAAGCGAGAACATCAGTCCCCAATGTGGAATCTTGGGCTTTTAGGAAGACCTTTGAAAGGTTGAGGCAAGTGGGGGCTATGGAGTATGATGGTATGGCAGATCCAATAGATGTGGATCTTTGGTTGACATAGTTAGAGAAGGCCTTCAAGATCCCCAACATCCTTGAGGCAGACAAAGTGAAGCATGCAGTGTATCTTTTAAAGGAAAGTGTTGGCCATTGGTGGGCCATTGAAGAGGAGAAAAGACTTGGTGCTGCTATCAACTGGGAGGAGTTCTGATGCGAGTTTGTCAGTAGGTACTTTCCTCATATCTACATAGATGAGATGATATCCCAATTTGAGAGAATTCGACAAGGATCCATGTCGATCAACGAGTATGAAGTGAAGTTTATGGAGTTGTTGAGGTTTTGCCCTCACATGGCTGCTACATATCCGGAGAGGACTTGATGCTTTGAGAAGGGGTTGAGTTCTGAGTTGTCTACCCCGGTGGCTGCTTTGGAGAACCGTGAGCAGTTTGTCATGTTTGTGGAGTCAGTTTGGAGGATAAAGAGATCAGTGGTTGAGAAGCATGAGAAGAGTGTTAAGAAGAGATCGGTGCACTACTAAGGACAATTGTTTGAAATCTTTAAGGAGCCTAGGTTCTCAGCACTACCGTCACAGTAGAGAGCAACAAGTCATCAGACACAATGGTCACCAAGTAAGGGCAGAGGCCATAACTCTCCACCCACAGGAGCCCACATGACAACATCAGTGTCAGTGACGGGGCTGTCTAGACCACACTATGAGACTGGGACTTGCCTTAAGTGTGTACAAGTAGGACATATGAGGAGGGCTTGTCCAGTGAAAGGTGATGAGGTGACCCAACAGTCGAGGCAGAGCCATCAGGGCTCACAGAAACAACAATTTAGTAGTGGTGGAGATCAAGGACGTGGGCATGCATCACAAGTTGGTTCCTTTGGATAGTTCAATGGGGAATGAAGATGCCAACAAGTGACGACTTATTTTTACACCTTGATTCAACCATAAGGAGAGGTCAACCCGCGAGCAAAGACAGGTCAGATGGAGTTATTTCATTCTGATATGTCTGAATCTTGCTTTATATATGTTTTGGTTGACCCGAGTGCTATTCACTCTTTTAATCACCCAAGAGGTGTTTGATGGTTGTTCTTTGCCTGCTAGTCGTAAACGTTGGATATTTAGGAATAGATGTGTAGGAAGTACCCGACTCTTTTCCCTTAGGATTTCAGGGGCAAAATCCTTGTCAGGGGTTTATGGCTTGTAAGAACCCTGACATGGGTTTTAGGGTAACCTTGTTAGTTTTGCTTTATTAAGTGCTTAGAACCTTTCTATAATCCCTTGAGGTGCTTTTAGAGCTTGTGAAAATCTTAAGTTTCCAGTTTGAGCTTGTTTGGATGATGTTTGTGCTTTATGTGCTCATTTTGGGACAAAATGCAATTTACCTAAACAAGAGGGTTATCTTGCAATTTTCTACACCTAGTGTGTACCTTCCCTTCCTTGTGATCATGAGGGAGAGAGAGTGATTCTTTGGGGCATCTTGGTTGAGTCTTATATGAGTGGTGACATCACTAGAGGTGCTTAGGGTTGCTTGGTGTCGACCATGTGTGCATGGTAGAGTGTAGCGACCCTTGTCTCGACCTTGTGGTGTGTTTTGGGGTTTATCTTGACCGAGACACCTTCCTTATGTGGTTTTGTCTCGACCATGATGGTCTTAGAGTGGTTGGGTTGAGACAATTTGTCCTTTTGTGGTGTGTATCGAACTTCGTGTCTTGGTGACATTTAGTCTCGACCAGGATGTATATGATGCTCTTATTTCGACCTCCTTGAGGTGTTGCGACCGAAACCAAGGTGGAGGTGACCCAAGTGGTCGAGACCCCACCTAGGTTGTATCACCATCTCGTGCATGATGCCTTGAGTGGTTGCATGTGCGTTTCTTAGGCAGACAAGTGTCCCTTTGGTGCCTTTAGGTGTTGACATCTTACCTCCCTCCTCCTCAAGTATATAAACCCTCTTCTCTCCATTCAAGTGAACCTTTTGACCTTCCTTATTCCTCCCTCTCTTTATCTCGTCCTTGGAGCTTGGTGGAGCAAGGAAAACTGATCCTTGAAGCTTTGGTGATCGAAATCCCTTACATGAGGTGAGTTTTGGTCATCTTCAACCTCGGTAAGTTTATGCCTTTCTTTGATGACATTTTCCTTGGATCTTCTACTCCATCTTATTCTACTTTTCTTGATCATAGACCATGAATCATCCATGGTGTTTTTTTTTTAGAGAAACTCCTCATCATAAGGGTCATAGACCATGCTTTGTCAAGGTGATACCCAAGTGTGAGGAAGTTTTCTTTGCTTTATCCCTTCCTTTTCTTTTGGTTCAGCCTAGGGTTTCTTACCCTCTTTTTCTGAGATATCTTTGAGCTTGGTGTCTTCTTCTTCTTGAGGTGCTCTTAAGGTAGAGAGTGTAGCTTTTGGTGGATCTTCATCAGCCTTGGTGATCGTGTGTTTGGAGCTTGTGGTCCTTGGATTTGATCTTCCTTAAGGCGGGTTATATGACACTCTGCCCTCTCTATTATTGCACTTTTCCTTACACGAATGTTGTTGTTTCTCCCTCAAACGTACCCAGTTTTAGAGATGGTGAAATGGTGGTTTTATTCCTCTCTTTTGATCTTGATTTTTATCACATGCATGAGGTTCGTGTACCTTGATGTTTCATGAAGTTTAGGTTCTGTTTTGGAGGTGTTGAACATGGGTTTTTTTTTATTCTCTTGCATGAGATTCTTCCATGTTGATTTCATGATACATGTTCTAAGAGTTTTTTATGACCGATTATGTTTTGAAGTTTTCCTCCTTGAAGACGATGATTTTCCTTGATGTAATCTTCTGTTTAGACGGGGAATACTTCTATTTTGATTTTGGTTAATACCTATTTTAATAATGGTCTTTTTCCTTGGTGGTAGCTTGACTGTGGTGATCGCTACACCTTGTTTTATCCTTGGGTCGAGACACTTTGACATATGTGGTTTTGATCGATACAGGTGCTTTAGATTCAGTCAAGACACATGTGTTTGTGTAGGTCAAGACACCTACTTCTATTTTGGTTGAGATGCTTTCCTTTGGAAGTGGTCAAGACATGTTTTTGGTTGAGGTCGAGACGTGCTTTGAGCTTGGTTAAAACCCTAATCTATGTGGTGGTTGAGACACCTATTCTTTTTTTGGTCGAGACACCTTGCATTAAGGTGGTCAAGACACTTTGCTCGAGTATGGTCAAAACACATGTTTCATGAGTGGTTGAGACACCTATGTGATGGATGGTCGAGACACATACATGAAAAATAGTCAACACATGTGTATGAGTAAGCAAGTAATGAACCATGCATAATGTTGTTTGGATGATTGTTTGGTTAACCCTAATATGATCCAAGAAAGTAGGAGATGGTGTACCTAGGATTTGGTGATTGAATATAGCTATAAAATGCTTATCGACTATGTGTATGGAACCCTAACCCTAATTTTGGGTCATGTGATATGTCTTGCTTACCATGCTCTGAATGAGTATTATGTTATGATATTTTCTCTCTCCTATTTATAAGTCCCTAAACCTTACAAGTGATATGGAGTTGAATATCATAGCTAGTGTATGCTATGGTGTATATGATGTGACACATGATGATTGTTATGAACCTTCATGAGGCATGTTGAGACATATGAGATACATGAATTGTGTGATTAGGTCCTATGACCTGGTAGAGGCTATTGCCTAGTCTGAAGTGTTATCTTCCAGTGATGTGATAAGGGATTGGTATCCCATGACAATGTGAATATGATGATGGCCTAGTGGGGCAATAGTATTATGTGATGATGATGTGACAAGTTAACACCTTATACATTTTATATATTCTGAAGTTGTACTATGCCCTAATCTTTGAAGAGCTTGTTTATGGTTTGTACATTGTAACTTGATTGATTCTAAAAGACACTTAATTGGCATAACCAATCAAGTGGAATCTTAATCATGTAGTTTTCCTATGCCATAGATGTTGGTATGTATGCCCATAGAGCCAGTCATATGATGATTGCAATGACATACTTTGTAAATGATTTGAATAATAATAAAGGCAATTTCCGTCTATATGTTTAATCTATTTTGAGATAATGATATAACATGTTAGATATCTAAAGAATTGTATTACTCAATGAAATATGTCTTCGGGTTGAGGACCTGAACAATGAGATCATATAGATGTTGAGTATAAATTCTTGTAATGTCCCTAGTTGGTTGTTATTGTGGAAATAACCATAGACATCAATAACCCAAAAGACTAGAGTGTGTGTTGTTTGATGACAGAGTCTCATTAGTCATGATATGTGATATCAAACCAAGCACACAGATACATGTTAGAGAACAGTGTATTAGACAGACCCACCATAAGAGTGATGCATGGAAACCATACTTGGTTAGTCAGGATCAACTCTTATAGTATTGGTGGTGACTGTGGTTCTTAGACTTGAAATCACTGCACGCATCACATGTGATTGGGTATACTTTGACATCATCAAATGTAGTCATGAAACATGGGTTGCTATAACAGTGATGATTGGGTGACAATGACACATGGGGACTTGACTGTGAGTGATAGATATGGAATTTGTCCCTCCTAAGGGAGTGTGATATCCTGGACACTTGAGGAGTGAGACTGAGAAATGCATGGCCATGCACATGTAAGTCAATATATGATATTGAGCTTACATATATCTCAAACAATCTACTCTGAGTCAAGAAATATGGATTGGACGTTTGTAGAGGATGACAAGTCCATGCCTCGAGTTCAATCCGGATATCAGTGACAAAGGTGTTGGATCCTAGATGGGTGACTTAGATGCTCTAGAGGGGGGGTTAATAGAGCTGAAAACACTTAAACAAAATTTATTAAACCTTCAAATTATATGACAAGATAAGGTTGCTAAATAGGTAATTTGGGTGCAACTAAATCATGCATAGCAAGGATAAGAGAGATTGAACATGCACCAATTAGACAAGCTATTTAGAGTGGTTCCACACTTCAAACTAGAAGTGTGTCAGTCCACTTGCCTAGAGAGGTCAACCTCTAGGACTTCCAACAATTGCACTCTTATATTCACTTATAAGACTTACAATACATGACCAACAAAGGACTTACCTATCCAATACAAAGAGTCTTCAACCTTACCAAGGACTTACCCACTTTGCAAGAGTCTTCGACCTTCTCCAAGGACTTACCCACTCTTGCACAAGTCTTCGGCCTTGTAGGAATTACCCACTCTTCTTGGATCTTCCGCCTTTGACTTCACCTTCACTCGGAGAAGCTTTTCCACCAGGGTCTTACCCACTTGAGCTTGAGTCTTCTGCCTTCTCCAAGGGCTTACCCACTCTAGCTCCAAGTCTTCAGCCTTGATCTTCACCAAGGGACTCCTTCCCTTATTCTTCTTCACCTCTCTTGGACAAGAGAGAGAACCTTCATCTTCATGATAGGAAGTGAGAGATGGGGAGGTGGTGGAAGTGAGAGCCTCACAAGATATACAAACAAGACTAGCTCTCTTACAAATCTCCTACTCACTCTAATGGATGTAGCAAGTGATTAAGCTTAGAGAGAGAGAGGAGGCTGTAGGAAGCACTCAACTATAGAATAGGAACCTCACATAGAGTTTGCATTGAATGTGCAACCTTGGAATGAAGCCCAAGGGGTCCTATTTATAGCTGGGGATGCCTCTTAGCCTTTGGGAACACTTGTGAATGAAAAATAGTCGTTTTACAAGTTGCAACGGATCTATTTTGGGTCCCAACAAAGTCTCCAACGGTTGGAAATGCTTTTTATGCATTCCAGTACAGTCTGATCGGCTGAGTTTCTATAAAGGCAATTCGGCCGAACCACTAAAAGACAAGACTGAAAGCTAGACTGTCGGCCGAGTTCCTTTGGAGAAACTCGGCCGATCGGTCGACTTTCATCTTGGACCGATCAATGGATCGGCCGAGTTTCCTAGCTAGAAACTCGACCGAACGGGAATCGGCTGAGTTTGTAACTCGGCCGATTGCAACGAAAATTCCAGAATATATGGATCGGCCGAGTTTGGAATTCGGCCGACAAAATCCCTGTTATGGGTATTTTGGAATTTTCGTTTGACTATACAAATGATGGATTTTTGTGTCCCAATAATTTTTCTAAGCTTAATTACAAGTCATACAATCATTACAAGTGATTACAAAGCAATTCTAAGGTCATTTACATAGAGATCCCAAATTGCACACTTGTAGCTATTTTGACTTGTCTTTTCTCCAATTTGATATGCGTAAGTTAGGGCATTTGGAGTGTGTCTAAACCTAATCTGAAATCACTCAATGTAGAAGCATTAGACACCAATATGTGGAATGGTTAGTCATCATAAAAACAAGGGTTTAGTCAATTTAGACGTGAGTCAACATTGACCTAATTGACCTTGAGTCAACAAAAGGGACTATACATTCAATATAAAACCAATAACATATTGTAGGTTGAAAGTTATTCTCCAACTTTCCTCTTCACTTGGGTAGCACTGATGTGCGACTAGGCACCACTCTTTGCTTGTGATGTCATAAGTTAGTTATGGACATTCACTACCAATGTGAAATGGAACGTATAGGGTCACACATACAGGATTAACCTAGAAGAGGAGTTTATCCATGAATGATGTTTAGATTGATTACTAAAGTGTTTAGGTACTCAATTAAACATTCAATCAATAGATTTGACTGAGAATCATCAAGTTCAAGTGTTAAACCAATTGATTAGAGTGTCAGATTGATTGAGAATTGCATTGACTGAGTTCTGCACAACCTGGAACACCAACCGACCAGTTCATTGGGTGAACCGATAGGCTCATGTTAAGTGAGATGACAGATTCACTCTAGTGAACCGATCGGTTCATGTGTCCAAATGAGCAGTGTTGGATTTTTCCTGGTTTATGAGATTTTTTTTGTTTCACTTGTTCAATTCGATTGGGACAAGAATTAATATTTGTGTTAATTAGAAACAAACAAAGAAAGTCAACTGGGGGCAAGTCTGAGAAGTGAAACAACCAGTTCACTAAGTGAACCGACCGATTCACACTCCCAACTGACCGGTTCAAAGTGAACCGATCGACTCACCTACCCAAACGACCGGTTGAGTTGTGAAAGGATCGGTTCATCTGCCGCTATACAATCAGTTCATGGAAAATACAGACCCTTCTACTCCCGCACAGATTGGGAACCCTAACCCTGCCCTGTACTATAAATAGAGGGGTACAGGGGGCTTCTCTGAACATACAACTAAGAACATCAGTTTCTCTGCAAAGTTGTTGTCCTCTCCGGTTGTGGTAACCGAGAGATACCAAGCGAGTTCTACCCATCCATGGAGGAACAACGAGGGAAAGACAACTGCAAAAAAGCGACTGGTGGTGGGAGAGTGTGTCGGTGACTAGTACACTGACAAAAGGGGATGACTCCTTTTAGTCTATCCATCCAGACGACTAGAGTTCCCCGTAGTCCATGTGGACTATCTATAGAGGCGGGAGATTTGTACCGCTCAGGAATACCACCGTAAATTGCATTTCGGGTCTACACTAGGAACAACACAGACGCCATTGAAGACTAGGTGGCTGAAGATTGTACTAGATGTGAGACATTATTGCTGATCAAGCCTCAGAACCATGTATATATCGATAAACCATCTTTCATATTGCATAGTTGTTGATGCGATCTACTAGTTATGGGTTTGTGGTTAGATAAAGTTTTTGTTTCCGCTGCATGTTCTGTCCCACAAAACCCAACAGTGGTATCAGAGCCACGTCAACATACTATGTTTTAGGATTAATCAATATGATCAGCTTTTTGGTTTTTCACCATTTATTTATTGTATGCAATGTGAATACTTAACTGGCTAATGTGCATATCCAATTAAACACCATGATCCCTATATACATATATGATATGGTATATATATGCTATCGATACGCATCACCCTAAAATGATTTTGATGGTAGATGTGTAACATGGTTATGGCCTATAAACCCCTATGTGTGTGCATGGTTGGTTGTGGTTGTTTGCTTATCAGTCTGCATACCGAGTCCTTTCTTCTATTTCATATGTAACTTGAGCCTTCTCTTATACCTTTTCTTCCCCTGAATGTAACTTGGGGTTTCCCAAAGATATATGTAAAAGTAGGATAGTTTTATTTCCTGTTATGTCGAAGATCGATGGGTGCCCAAATGAGCGATTGGAGGACCAAGATGACCGATTGATGGTGCGAGACGAGCAATTGGTGTCCTAAAGAGGAGCATGATGACTCGACGAACTGACCATCTCGAGGAGCCAGACGATCGGTTGGTGACAACCAACCGACCATCCAGGAGGCAAGCTGATCAGTCATAGGATGAGCTGATCAACCCGGAACGGCTAAAGTACAAATCTTCATCAACTATAGGTTGTTGCATATGATGTAGACCTAGATGACTGTAATTTTTTGTGTCTCAAAGAATTACAATAGGATGGCCATAATCATCGCTTTATCGCTTCACATGTTTTCTTGTGGGATATAGCATGTATATGATACATACTATATATGTGGTGATTGGATTTGTATATGTATATAAATATCAACCCCCTCAATTTAAATATTAAGTTTAAGATGCCTTCCAAAAGCAACACACATGAAAATCTTGATTGACTAAGTGTGGGCATGCCTTTGCGTGGCACACCGTCCATCTCGTAGAAGTGTGATGGTGGGTATGTGGGTATGCCTTCACAGGGTGCATACTCATCGTGTTGCTTATGGGAAAAAACTTAACAAGGTGATCTTAATAGGATTAAGCACCTTGAGGCATGGAGATGATCATGACAAGGAGTTGTGCATGAAATCTATCAAGAGTTGTGTATGATGCAATAGGTAAAAGTTTCCTATTTGAAAGAATCTAGTTGTGGGTGACAACCTTCGCTGGTCCGTAACTGAGAGGAAGTCAGGGTCTTGCTCACTAGAAGGTTGTACACTGCAATGTTTTGAATTGATACATGAGGGTTATCAATTTGATCAAAATAGTGGGAGCGATAATTAATTAAAGGCCTAATTAATATAGTCAAGTTTATTCAAATCAAATCAAAAGGAGTTTTGACAAAATGCAAATATTTTCTCTTGTAGAATCAAATGGCAAAGAAATCATTGTTTAAATCGGGCAATTTAATTGAGATAAATTTCCATAACTGGTTAAGGACTATGAGAAGTGTTTTGCATATTCCTAAGATACCAGTGGCCATATAATCCACTCTAAGCATGCTTAAGGCGTTATTTGAGGCACAAAAGAAGAGGGATAGTTCCATGGTAGTGATTAATGGAATGGAGTCCAAGGACACATGCAAGGCAGAGAAGTGTTCTCCTACCAAGTTGAAGTCCAAGTCTTTTGCACTCAAAATATGGAGATGATTAAGGGAATCAAGGAAGATGAAGCAAGAGATAGAGATCTCTACTTCCAGTGTGTACGCGATTGAGATTAACTTTACTACTTCTTCATCATGGGTACTTGATAGCGGATGTGGATCACACATTTGTTCTAATGTGAAGGATCTGAAAAAGAAGTAGGCCTTTAGCAAAAGGCGAGGTTGAACTACGTGTTGCTAATGGAGCAAGAGTTGCTGCCAGTACAATAGGAACCTATGATTTATCTCTACCAAGTGGGATGATAATAGAGTTACAGAATTGCTATTATGTACCTACCATTAATAAGAATATCATTTCTGTATCTTGTTTGGACAAGGATGGATTTGAATTTCTTACTAAGAATAGAAAATGTTCCATTTCTAAAGATGAGATCTTTTATGGTAGTGCCCCGATGTCTTATGGTCTATATTTGATACATCTATAGACAAATGTATACAACGTAAACACCAAAAGACAAAAACTCAATGACTCAAACAAAACATACCTTTGGCATTGTCGTCTAGGGCACATAAATGAGAATCACATATCTAGACTCCATAAGGATGGTTATCTGGGATCTTTTGATTATGAATCAATAGAGACATGTGAATCTTGTTTATTGGGCAAGATGACCAAGGCTACCTTTTTAGGAAAAGGTGAGAGAGTGAGCGATCTATTAGGACTCATACATACTGATGTATGCGGGCCTTTTAGAACAAATGCTAGAGGTGGGTATCAGTACTTTATCACCTTTACTAATGACTTCAGTATGTATGGTTATGTTTTCTTGATGAGACATAAATCAGAAACCCTTGAAAGGTTCAAGGATTTCATGAATGAAGTACAAAACCAACTTGGCAAAAGTATTAAGGCACTTGAATCTGGTCGAGGTGGAGAATACTTAAGCCAAGCGTTTGAGGACCTTCTGAGAGCATGTGGTATTGTATAACAATGGACTCCACCTAGAACACCACATCATAATGGCGTGTTAGAAAGAAGGAATCACACATTACTTGACATGGTGCAATCTATGATGAGTTTTGCCAATCTTCCAACTTCCTTTTGGGATTATGCTCTTGAAACTGCCGCATATCCACTTAACTGTGTACCATATAAATCGATTCAAAAGACACCATATGAGATATGGCATGGGAAGCGTCCCAATGTATCTTTTATGAGGATTTGAGGATGTGAATCTTATGTCAAGAAAATGTTTCCTGAAAAGTTTGGATCTAAATCAGATAAGTGTTACCTTGTTGGATATCCCAAGGAAACTAGGGGATATTACTTTTTCACTCCATCTCACAACAAAGTGTTTGTTGCTAGAACTAGTGTATTCCTAGAAAAGGAATTTATTTCCAAAGGAATCAGTGGGAGGAATATAGAGCTTGAAGAGGTTCGAGACCAACAAGAAAAAATTGAACCAATAGATGTACAAGAGGAACATAGAGAATTACAAGTTATTGTGGAATCTCAAATTCCTCAGGTAACATAGGAACCTCATAGATCCAGTAGGACATACCTTGAGCCTAAAAGATTTAGATATCTTGTGACTCAAGAAGGTGGTGATTTGGTCATAGATGATGAGCCAACTACCTATGTAGAAGCTATGTAGGGACCAAATTATGAGAAATGGCTTGAGGCCATGAGATCTGAGATGGAATCCATGTATACCAACAAGGTATGGACCTTGGTGGATTCACCTAAAGGAGTAAAACCCATAGGGTGCAAGTGGGTCTTCAAGAAGAAGACCGACATGGATGGCAATGTGCAAACTTATAAAGTCAGATTGGTTGCAAAGGGTTTCAAACAAGTTCAAGGTGTTGACTATGATGAAACCTTTTCACCAGTTGCCATGATTAAGTCCATCATGATCATACTTGCTATTGCAACCTACTATGACTATGTGATTTGGCAGATGGATGTTAAAATCACATTCCTTGATGGGAATCTTGCTAAGGATGTGTACATGACACAACCTGAATGTTTTATAAAAACAAAGGATGCAAATAAAGTTTGTAAGCTGTAAAGGTCAATCTATGGATTGAAGCAAGCATCTCAGAGCTGAATCTTTGATTTGACGAAGTAGTCAAAGAGTTTGGCTTTAGTTAAAATGAATATGAGCCTTGTGTGTGCAAGAAGGTTAGTGGGAGCATGACTACATTCCTCATATTGTATGTAGATGACATATTGTTGATGGGGAATGACATCCCTACTTTATAAAAGGTAAAAACATGGCTTGGAAATACATTCTCAATGGAAGACTTGGGAGAAGCTTCCTATATCTTAGGAATCAAAATCTATAGAGATAGATCCATAAGGCTTCTTGGACTAAGTCAGAGCACATACATTGACAAAGTGTTTAAGAGGTTCAACATGGAGAACTCAAAGAGAGGAAACATACCCATGGTTCATGGAGTTCCCGTCTCTAGACCTCAATGTCCCGAATCTTATGAAGAGAGGAAACACATGAGTGGGATTCCATATGCATAAACAATTGGATCCATCATGTATGCAATGTTGTGCACCCATCCCGATGTCTCGTATGCACTCAACATGACGAGCAGATACCAGTCAGATCCTAGAGATGCTCACATAACAGCCGTGAAGAACAGCCTAAAGTACTTGAGAAGGACTAAGGACCAATTCCTTGTCTACGGCGGTGAGGAAGAGTTGGTGGTAAAGGGTTACACTGATGCAAGCTTCCAAATCGATAAAGATGATTACATATCACAGTCAAGATTTGTGTTTTGCCTCAACAACAGAGTTGTGAGCTGGAAGAGTTCCAAGCAAGAGACAGTTGTAGATTCTACAACAGAGATCGATTATATTGCTGCATCCCATGTGGCAAAGGAGGTTGTGTGGATCAAGAAGTTCATTTCTGAACTTGGGGTGGTTCCTAGCATCTGTGATGCAATTGAGCTTTATTGTGACAACAATGGAGCTATTGCACAAGCTAAAGAACCCAGATCACATCAGTTGTATAAGCACATACATCGGTGATTCCATCTCATACGAGAGATCATACAACGAGGAGATGTGAAGATGTGCAGAGTACCAACTGAAGACAATATTGTTGATCCCTTGACTAAGGAACTTTCACAACAGAAGCATGATGGTCATGCTAGATCACAAGGACTGAGGTTCACGGGTGATTGGCTCTAAGTACAAGTGGGAGTCTATTGGCGACATATGTTTTTTTACTGCACTAACAAAATACCTAGGGCTGAAATCCCTAAGTTTTTAACCAAAACCTTGTGTAATAATACCACCCGCAAGCAGACAGATCTTATCGTAGAATAGTTAAGGATCAAATCCTAAGGGACAACTTTTTTAAGAATCTTGCTAGTTGAATATGGTTCAACTAAGACTAATATTTAGAACAAGAGTTGATTTGGGTTTAGTTAAACTAACTTCAAGGAAAGAAGAAGAGCGGGATTAAAACTTAGTTTAGATTAATGATGGGAATCACTGGGGTGGAATCGGGTTTCACCACTACTACACATGCAAACACATCCAGGCAAGATACAACTATCCAAATGGAGTAGCAAACCATCCATTAGGAAATAGAGTTCGCATAAGCATCTCCATGGGCTCGATGTCTCATTACCCACAGGTCACACACTTACTACTCCAGAGATATTCCTTCAAAAGTTCTCATTCGGACATCAACCATGTTAATCGATATTCAAATCCTAAGTATTGAAGTTCTCGCAACAAAGGAATATAATATATCATGCAAGGCAGGTGATCAATCCACAAAGCACACATTAAACGATTAACAATGAAATGGAAAGTTAAATACAAGCCCTGGAATGTTATAAAATGGACATGTGAACATGGGTAGCGAGGCTAGTCCCCACACCCTAGTGAAATGGACTACTTGTTCCTCATGATAGAAATAAAAAGAACAAGAGAGAGGGAAGATTTCGCCATGGTCATGGTGAAGAAGATGGTCGCAGCTCGGTGGAGAAACAATCTTCTACACGATGGCGGGGCAGATCTGGACGAGGAGGAGAAGAACACCAAGATAGTCAAGGAAGGTTTTCTCTCTCCTCCTTACTTCTCTTCTCGTGCTCTTGCTCACAGGAGATGGAGCGGTAGATGGATGACAAATGAAGGTGCTACAGATTTGAAATCCCACCAATTTCATGGGTAGGAGATAGATCTTGATGGAGCGGAGATGGCGGAGGAGATCATCTTCCTTGGTTGGGTACAAAGTGGCAGCCTGTCGGCATCTTGGAGTGGAAGAGATGCCTCAAATGGATGGGGAGGTCATCTATTTATAGGTGCAAATCACTGACTTAGTGATGCGGTCGAGGTGTGCACCGACTTAACTCTACGGTTGTGGTACTAGCCGCGGTCAAGGCACTGACCCAGTCACGGTTGAGATCGAGCTGGTGTCCACAGTCGAGGGGTTGTGGGAGGTGGCGGTCGCGTAGACCTCCTTGGTCAAGCTAATTTCCACGGTCGAGGGGTGTGGTCTTCTCGCCCCGTAGTGATTACTTCTTTGACCGCGGTCGCAGTCATTTCTTCTTGGCCGCGGTCGCGGCTATGTTCTTCTTGGCCACGGTCATGGTCGTGACATTATGCATGAAACCCACCCTTCGGGGGGTATTGCTATGGGTTGATGGGCCTACATCGATGAATCCTCTACCTGGTGAGGATGCTTTCTAATGAAGGAACTGGCCATCAAAAAAGGGTCCAAATTATTGAAAGTTTCTTAGGCCTGCTAGTCGGTTAGCGGGACCACCGCCTCCTACACTGGTGCACATAGTGCAATGCTTAATCCTACAATGGAGATGAATGGATTTGATCAAAACTCTAAATAATCATCTAAAATTTAGGAAATTTATATGTGAGCATATTCATCGAGCATATGAGAGCTTTCAGTGCAAAACTGGGCCAAAAATGGCGGTTAAAACTAAGATGAATATGCGTTCATCAGTTGGTATGTATGCCCGTAGAGCCAGTCAAATGATGATTGTAATGACATACTTTGTAAATGATTCGAATAATAATAAAGGAAATTTTCATCTATATGTTTAATCTATTTTGAGATAATGATATAACATGTTAGATGTCTAAAGAATTGTATTACTCAATGACATATGTCTTTCGGTTGAGGACCTGAACAATGAGATCATATGGATGTTAAGAGTATACATTCTTGTTATGTCCCTAGTCGGTTGTTATTGTGGAAATAACCATAGACATCAATAACACAGAAGACTAGAGTGTGTGTTGGTTGATGACAAAGTTTCATTAGTCATGATATGTGATATCAAACCAAGCACATAGATACATGTTAGAGAACAATGTATCAGACAAACCCACCATAAGAGTGATGCATGGAAACCACACTTGGTTAGTCAGGATCAACTCTTATAGTATTGGTGGCGACTGTAGTTCTTAGACCTAAAATCATTTCACTCATCACATGTAATTGGGTACACTTTGACATCATCAAACGCAGTCCTGAAACATGGTTTGTTATAACGTTGATGATTGGATGACTATGACACACAGGGACTTGACTGTGAGTGATAGATATGTAATTTTTCTCTCCTAAGGGAGTGTGATATCCTGGCCACTTGAGGAGTGAGACTAAGAAATGCATGTCCATGCACGTGTAAGTCAACATGTGATATTGAGCTTACATATATCTCAGATAATCTACTCTGAGTCAAGAAACATGGATTGGATGTTTGTAGAGGATGACAAGTCCATGACTCGAGTTCAATCTAGATATCAGTGACAAAGGGACTATACATCCACTGTAACACCAATAACAAATTGTAGGTTGAAAGTTGTTCTCCAACTTTCCTCTTCACTTGGGTAGCACCAATGTGCGACTAGACACCACTCTTTGCTTGTGATGTCATAAGTTAGTTATGGACATTCACTGCCAACATGAAATGGAACCTATAGGGTCACACACATAGGATTAACCTGTAAGAGGAGTTTATCCATGAATGATGTTTAGATTGATTACTAAAGTATTTAGGTACTCAATTAAACATTCAATCAATAGACTTGACTTATAATCATCTCAAGTGTTGAACCAATTGATTAGAGTGTCAGATTGATTGAGAATTGCATTGACCGAGTTCTGCACAACCTGGACCACCAACTGAACGGTTCACTGGGTGAACCGATAGGCTTATGGTCAGTGAGATGACCGGTTCACTCTGGTGAACTGATTGGTTCATGTATCCAAACAAGCAGTGTTGTATTTTTTCCAATTTGTGAGAAAATTTTTTCATTTCACTTGTTCAATTCGATTGGGACAAGAATTAATATTTGTGTTAATTAGAAACAAACAAGGAAAGTCAATTGGGGGCAAGTTTGGGAAGGGAAATGACCATTTCACCAAGTGAACCAACCAGTTCACACTCCCAACCGACTGGTCGAAAAGTGAATTGATCATATCACGTGCCCAAACGACCGATTGAGTTGTGAAACGATCGATTCGTCTGCCGCAGTATAATTAGTTCATGGAAAATCTGGACCCTTCTACTCCCACATAGACTGGGAACACTGACCCAATCCTCTACTGTAAATAGAGGGGTACATGGGGCTTATCTGAACATACAACTCAGAACATCAGTTGCTCTGCAAAGTTGTTGTCCTCTCTGATTGTTGTAACCGAGAGAGCCCAAGCAAGCTCTACCCGTCCAGGGAGGAACACCAAGGGAAAGACAACTGCAGAAAAGCAACTAGTGCTGGGAGAGTGTGTCAGTGACTAGTACACTGACAGAAAGGGGACAACTCCTTCTAGTCTATCCATCAGGACGACTAGAGTTCCCGATAGTCTATGTGGACTATCTATAAAGACGGGGGGTTTCTGCCGCTCAGGAGGACAATCGTCAACTGCAGTTTGGGTCAACACCAGGAGCTGCACATACACCGTTGAAGACTAGGTGGTTGAAGACCACATTAGCTGTGAGGTATTGTCACTGAGCAAGCCTCAGGACTATGCATATCTCGCTAAACTATCTTTCCTATTACATAGTTGTTGATGCGATCTACTGGTTATGGATTTGTGGTTAGATAAAATTTTTGTTTCCGCTGCCTGTTCTGTCCTACAAAACCCAACAATAGATCCATCATCAACGTTAGTAGTTGCTAGATGGTGAAACAAGATCTCCCTTAATTGAAGCTCAGAGTCATATACTTTTGCGTATATGCATTTCACAAGATTGGCTACGCTTATACCCTGGTAGGAGAACAATCAAGGTTGTATCTTAGTGATGTGATACAGAGTACTTACATGGAAACTTTTGAGGATGGATGTGGTCATACCTCGACGGAAGTGTGGTTGCGGTCATAGCTCAGTTTCACTAGCATTGTGCCTATATACCGGGGCAGGCTAGGCTACAAATGGACTTTATATGTCACTGCGGTAGACTCAGACTAAGCGAGGGGTGTATAGAGATCATTGGATTCCTGCTCTTCCAATGATCTTGTATGGCACTAATTTTAGCTTAGCAGTGGTCAGTTGGAGCATGAGTGGTATACCTCATCTCCTAGGACATTAATAAAAGATGTAATACAACCGTTTAGTATATTTGCATAGGGACAAATGAAAATAACATTTGACGAGCCTTTGCCTTGCTTTTATACAGTTTAGTCGATAGAAGATATATACGTTCTTCATGTTCCTTCTTAGCTTATAAGATATTCTACAATTCAGTTGTAACTGCTCTTAACTGTGTCATTAGTGTTATCTACTTATCATGTTATAACTTTACTTTCTGCTCTTCTTTACCTTATATCTATGCTCTAATAGACGTTGACAGAGAGTTATATCTCTCACTAAGACGCTTGGTCTCACCCCTTGGGTTTCCACATATTTTAGGTGGTCGTCAACGAAGAGGTGGTGATCATGCAGTTGAGGATGAGCAAAAACAAGAGCAGTAGCTGATAAGGTTGGATGTGTTGCTAGTCATTTGATGATAGAGTCCTAGATGTTGTCCATGTACACTCAGGTCTTTGGGGGTATTTTCGATGTGTTTTGTTGATATGTTATTGATGTGAGGCCTTTGGTATGTGAGCCATGGTTGTATATATATGGCATGTGTATATGTATGCATGTGGAACATGTACCTCATGTAATGGATGGACCATAGGAATGATAGTGCTCAATAATATAAGCACCTGGTGATATGATATGTAATGCATGTGGCAGGCTTGTGGACTTATATGTGATGAGTTTTGCTTATGGTACTTTTCTGAAATTGGTTTTGATTCTTGTGTTTCTTTGGTAATCTTCATGCTTAGTATAATTCCATACTTTGGTTTTGAGTAATCTCGGTTGTGGCGCATCGGGGTGTCACATGTTTTCAGGGTGTTTTGTCTATTGTTGGTAAGCAACTGAAGTGCTCTAGATGTATTCATATGTTTCAAGCTTTGTGGTATGTATAGGTTATTTGTGAAATTTTAGATCGTGTTGTTGTCATACCATGGGTCAGACCAGAAGTTTATAATCTGTGAAAGCATGCAATGGAATACTGATCATGCTAACAATGATATCTAAGTTTTTGTTGATGTACTTACAAAGTGGCAAGAATATATATTTGTTTGTTTCTCCACGGATTAGATTTTTATAGTATTTATGGAGAACGAAAGGTTTCCAGATTTTTGATGTGTTGGTGTTGAGAACTTGTATGATTTTTATGATAAGGCTAATAGAATGCATGTTGATGTTGATGATGCCCCATCCCCCGTAATTGATAGGGGCACATATGGTGTCCCAGTTGACCAAGTGAAGTCTGTTTTTGTTTGGGTGTGTAGAGAAGTGGTTGCACTTTTTTTTTAGAGAGTCAATTTGTTATCGTGTTTTGACTGGTAAGGGAATGCAACTAAGATAGTGAGTGGTAATGGGCGTAATGATTCTATTAAGGAGAGTGGGATGACCAATCAAACTAAGGAAGTTGTTAGTCCGAGATGAGAGCTTGTGGTGGATTTTTACAATGATGGGACCCATATGCGGTGTTGTGTGGGTGTGGGGAGATGGGCAAGCTGAGGTACATGACCAGGAAGGTCTCAGTCTTGCATTTCAAAAGGGTTTGGTATCTGTAGATAGTTTCCGTTGATGTGTTGACTCCTATAATGGATGATTTTTCAAGTTTTATTCTGAGGCAAGCGATGTAAGAGAAGAGACCAATGATGTGAATGGTGTTGGGGACACTATTATCTTCTAGTTTGACTAAAATCATAGTGTCATTTGTATATTGAATGATGTTTTTAAAGCACTCATTTGGTGAATCTATAAGTCCATGTGAGGTTACCTTTCTTATCATAATTGTGAGGAGTGATGTGAACATTATGAAGAAGTAAGGTGATAAGTGGTCACCTTGTATGAGGTTGTTTGTATTGTGGAAGTGAACAAATGATGTACCATTTATGATGGTAAAGAAAGTATTGGTTGAGATACAAGCATGTATCTAGTTAATCCATTTCTCTAGGAATCCATATCCAATCATCATATTGAGGGGGCATTTCCAGTTAATGAAGTCAAAAGCTTTCTCAAAATTGAGTGGCTAACACTGACATTTTGTTTTTATAACAGAGATGTAGCATTTCGTTGACCATAATGTAAGCATCATGAATGTTTTTGTGTTTTAGGAAAGCATTTTGATTTTGAGTTATGATGTCACATGACTGAGGTTTGATGCAATTACTAAGGATCTTAGCCAAGATTTTGTAGGAAGTGTTGTTAAGGCTGATATGTATGAATTGTGTAATTGAATCTGATTGTTCCACTTTCTTTATTAGAGCTACATTGGTGTGATTAAGGACTTTAATGTGTCTGTGTATGTCATCGTTATTTTGGATGGAATGGAGAAGGTGCATGAAGTCCTATATGACATGTTCCCATAGTGGGAGGTAGAATTCTATGTTGAGGCCATCTGGTCCAGGTGATTTATTTTTTCCTAATGAGTTGACTGCATTTTTGAGTTCATCAAAGGTGAAGCTCAGATAATGTTGTTGGGAGAGGGTATAGTTATGTTGTAGATATGTGTCAGTCCATATTGTTTAGTATAATGGGCTCACGACCTATGTCAAAAATATTTTGGAAGTGTTCCACAGTGTGGTTGGTGATGATATTTTTATTCGATGTGATAGTGCCATTAATGTTCAGCCTAGAAATGATGTTAACACGAGCATTGTTATTGCAACACTTGTGGAAGTATTTAGTGTTTTTATCTCCTTCATTTGCCCATTTGATTTTGTCTCTTTGCTTCGAAATGGTGTTTATGCAGTTATGGATGTGGTCCATTTCAGCTTTAATCACAAGGGAGATGATAGGGTCAACATTTGGGTTGCTATCCATGAAGAGGTGTTGTTGTTCTAAGTCATCCAGTTTATGCATAATATTCCCATATATTTTGTTTTTGCCAGGTCTTTATGGCTGACCTAATCCTTTTGGTGTTGTTAAGAATATGATTGCTTGGTTCAAAAGAGGTATGTGTGAAAGGAGACCAATTTAGCTTACATATATCTAAACAGGTTGGGTCAAGTAACCAAAAAATTTCAATTCTAAAAGGTTTGTGTCAGGACCACTATTTTTATCAACACCAAATGCCAACCGTTTGAGAGAATCCCTATGCCTAAACCCCAATTAAGCAGCAAAACACTTCATTATCGACAAAGACGATAAATAAAATATATGAAAAACCATAATTTTTTTTTCTTTTTCTTTGTTCACAATTTTCTCAAACCAATGTCACATCAAGGACTTCACAATATGATAATACATATCTCATTCAACTATATCAAAATTACAAAAGATACATGTAAGTGAATCAACAAACTTTATATACTACCCATTCTGAGAAACAGAGTGTCCAGGGACAATCTATTCTATATAGACTATTCTTCTATTTACATCTTATTTTTATGGCCTCTCTGCTGGATAGCATTATATCTAAAAACATTTAAAACAACCTCATGAGACTCATATAGAGCCCTAGTGAGTGGATACCTCCCACTCAAGCCTGGTAAATGCATCAACATTAGATTAAGTATAATAAACTTAAAAGAAACACACAATTTTGAAAAACCTAGCAGATAGTTCTAGCATCTAGTCAAGTTCAGTTTAAAATGATAGTCCAATAAAATATATAAGGCAATCATTTAAACTAAGTCCAACTTTAAAATATATTTTAGAGCATGTCTATGAACAAATCAGTAGTGACTTCTTAGTTCAGGTTAACAATCCTTCAATATGAATAACAAGTCAAGATCTACACATTATGAATCAACACATAACAATAACATCATCTTTGTAATACCCCACCAACCGGACCATGAACACATCCTATAGTCATGAAGTTGAAGTACACATAAGACATGTCTACCAAACAATACTATCAAATGATAAGCAATCTAAATCATATTCAAAGTGGAAATAATCCCTACATTCACTACTTGTCAACAAGATAGATCAAAATATGAAATAGATAATCTCTATAACAGATTGATTAGTTTCCACAACATGAAACATAATCAACAGTGGCAAATTTATCATCTAGCAGTATAAGGAATGTAACAAACATTCAAATCATGTTCTACATAGCTTGTCATCTTTTATTCATCTGCCCTGAAACTACTTGGCTTGTACCTCACCAAGTACAAGTTGCCACACCTGATTCTCATGTCAATGATTCACTGTCACTATCTCAGGGTTTAGTCGGCCACCCTAATATATAAACAACAGACCATGGCCACCTCATGGTTGTCTAAAGAGGCTTACATCCTCATCTTGAGTACATGCGATAGGAACCAATAAAACAATATATCACATATCACAAATTTCACATATTTTCACATTTCACATATTTCATTTCATCAGAGTTTATTCCATCTGGATATAGACTTTCACAACAAGGATTTAGCGCCAGAGCCACTCCAGATGACTCACTCCTAAATCTTGGGGTCTAACCTTTAAAGCCTCGATCCACACTCCAAAAATCTTTCTCATAATTCATTAATTACTATAAAGAGATCTATTTTGTTTCCCCAGTGTGGTCCTCGAGGGAAACTCACAGTGTTTAGGGCACCTAACTAGATGTTTCATCATTTCACTTGTTATTAATCTCTTTTACTCATCTGAAAAGAATTCAAAACATCATATATCATATGTGTGTATTCTTGAGTAATTAAAATAACATGAAACAGATTAAGCTTATCAAGAAAGGCAATGACTAAAACAAGAAGCACAACAATTTGTAATTTGCAACAAATATAGTTCTTTATATTTTCACATTATCTCATAACATTCATCATCAGTGAGCTTTCAGCTCAAGACACAATCTCATTATTCAACATTTACCCCATTAGGGTTTTATCATCACCAGTGGGCTTTCATCCCTAGACATAATCTCATTATGAAATATTTACCCTCATCTGGGTTTCTCAAATGTAATCAGTGCATGTTAAATTCAATCTCAACATATTTCTTATCAGTTCAATATATATCACAATTCTCAACAAATATTCACAAAGACATTAGAACTAGCAACAATAAAATCATATGAGTATCTTGTATCATTCGTCATGCTCAGAATAGACTTGTCATACAAAATATACTTATTCCATCTGATATCAATAGATACAAATAAATTTCATGCATAAACATGGATAACACACTTAGTTATCTTCTTCTTTTGTTTCACATTCTTCAGTTAGGGTTACTAATAAACACATGTATAATATCATTTGATGTCCATCAAAATAGTCCATTCTCATAGTGCAAGTATTCTATCAAATAATCACAATACAAGAATACAATCTTGTAAATCAATTCAAATGCTTGAACCTCATCTTTTTATTTAATTCAACTACAATTATGTACATTGCTTAATTCCTCATTTGATATTGTTATTCTTTAACATCATCTAACTCATCATTTTAGGGTTAGAGTCGAGTTCTGAGATTCATCTACTTATTCTCATCTTTTCCCCTCATTTCATATTCATTATTCTCAACTTCTTTCATGTCATGCTCATTACATTATTGGAACCAATCATTCTTAATTAATTTGATATACAATTCTTCTTTTTCATTGACATCCATCAAAGTCCAATTTTAGTATATTTCATTCAATTTGGGTCAATCCACATGTAACTAAAATAAAATATTAAAGACTTCATCATTATAACTTCAGTAGTTTCATCTTTAACTTGCCATCACCATTCAATACATTTGTTCATATTGTTTCTTATATCTAGATAAGGGTACCATGTCATTGACTTCTAATGTCATTATCATATAAAACAATGATCATTCTTTATTATACTACTCACTTTGGCTTAAAAGAATGGTTTAGGTTTCATCTTCTTACACGATAATCTCTAATCATCCTTCACTTGTTATGTAGCTTGTATAAAAGGACCCACATTCATGTGAAGGCTTACTCATCATTTCATAGTTATACTAAAATAGATGCATCAGACTTAGATCATATTAGTAATACTCGTCAAATTCAATTGAAGTATTAATACTTACACTTCAACATTTCATCACGTTTGCAACATTATATACAAGTTGTAGCTTTATCACTCATAATAGTCTTAGTACTAAACTTTTAGGGTTTTCAAGAAGTCATTTCTTAGTTCAACATATCATAAGAATCATATCATTTAGTAACCCAATCATGATGCACAGGGGTTCATTAGGGCTACTCGCAAACATGGAAACCCTAGTTTCCATTTTCACACATTTCATTCATTAATCATAAGTATGCATTGATTAATTGACTCATTTGATTTAATCCTTCAACGAAAACCCTAAATAGGAAATTTTGCCACCTCATATCGATACCTATGTATATAATATATTCAATTTCGGTAAGACTCAACAAAGCACTTGTATCATTCCAATACAATTCAAATATGATTATATACATGTCAATTCAATTCCTAAGCATATCGGTCATTGGGTTAATTTTTAGGCAATATTCACATGGAATAGTTATCTATCCATAGGAATCTCCATGGACCCTAAATCAATATATCATGAACTAAACAAGCTCCTATCAATGAGAAAATAATAAAAAACAATATAATTTTATCCCCTAATATCTTTCCAAATCAATTCCCAATTATATACGGATACAAGCAAGGTTTTTGATTATTTTAGCCAGATAGAATTGGGCTTTCAACATGAATAAAAAGCTTAGTAGGGAGAAAAACACTCACCTAAGGTGACAAGAACATTAAAAACGTAGGTCAAACTCTGAATTTTTAGAAAACCAATCAAACTCTAGCAACTGAATCCATTTCTTCCACCTCTCAACGCAGAAACCCTAGAAATGGTGACTAGGAGAGAAATGGTAAAAAAAGAGGATGATTTGATGTGATTTCAAATTAAATTAGAGGAGGGATAGAATCAACATGAAAGGCTATGCAAAGAAGCTAAACTTACTTGATTTCATCATATTTTGGACAACAAACCCTAGATCAGTAATTCCACCACTTTCTCCTCTCAAACCTTAACTCTCCCTCTCTCTATATAGGATTTCGATTCCCTAGATTGAATTATGAATTATGAGAGCTCCTAGTGTGTTAGTTTTACTATATAGATCAATTGAGTTGCTTGCGTGTTTGCACATTGGCCCATCACTATACTTTCTCTTATTTCAGCTGAATTTTCTGTCATTAAAATGTTATTGTAAATCGTTTACTTCAGAGGTTAAAAATCCTCTAAAATTATGATAAAGTAACATGTTTTAATTTGAGTGTAAGAGTTCCAGTTAAAATTTTATATCATTCATAGTTACCAATAAATAAATAAAAATCAAATATTACACTGCTATATTGCACTCTACAGTATGGTCAGTCGAGTTACAAACTCGACCGTCACCCCTCTATGTAGAGATCAAACATCATCCAAAAATTAAGAAAATTTAACAAGATTTTATTATAGACTTTCCCAACTAGAGTTAAAATTTGAGATGAATTGGACGTAGCAATAAAAATATGAAATTCAAATAACTGACTACTATTTTCAATCTGTATACATGGTCGGTCGAGTTTTAAACTCGACCGAAAAACATGTCAGAAAATTCTTCAAAAGTTCTGATATTTTTCAACAGTTCTCAAATTTGAGTTATCTAATCATATCCAAATTTCAACTAAATCAGAGTTGTATATAAAATAATAAAAATCATTTAGTACACCACTATACTTATCAAATTTTGTATTCATATGCCATAAAACCCTAACTTTGTCTGATTAGGGTTTTCAATTCTTAAACCTAATTATATGAATCAAAGTATGATTAAAGCTCTGTGATATATTTGAAACATATGAATTAAACTATCATCATCAATCGAGCATTAAACAATGATCAATCTAATTAAACATACAATCATCCAACAAAACCATAATTAGATGACTAATTTAAAAATGGGTCATTACAAATTCTAAAGATGTGGAAGAATATCATATCATCTAATATTTCATCTCTCTTGGCATAAAGTTTGATAGACTTCCATTTTATATTTCTTTCATATGACATCATTTTTTATTAGATGGATATTTCTCCCCTTGTCATCATCATATATTTCCTTGAGTATTACAATCATTTAAATCAAAAATATTAGTAATACATCATTTATCAAAGATGTGATTCACATCACCTTTTATATTCTTTTAAAATTTGATTATATATCTCATGGATCAAGATTATGACTCATTCTATATTATCATCTACATTCATCAATTTCCTTCATAAAGAAGATCATTTAGTGTGCATCTTAGTTCATAGCTTTTTCTTACAAATTTTAGATTTCATATTCACATTCAAACTCTAGAGATTATCTCCATAATCCATTAGGCTTTCATATTTCTTATATAAAATTTCCCACTTGCCATAGGTTCCATATTGAATTATAAAATCATTTTCTTTTTCACCATTTTATCACCATTCTATTTTTTTATCATGCATGCATCTTATTATACTACTAAATTGTGTTCATCTGGATACTTGGTAAGAGCATCCGGAAGAAGTACAGTCAGCAATTTCATACTAGCTTAGCTCAATACCCAAATACTTGACCAGAGTATTTGGATATTGAGTTCACTCAGTATGCACAACATTCAAATTATGTTCAACATTCACATTATCATTTTTCCTAGATCCTATTGTCCTTGTAGACTCATCTAACCTAGGCTCTGATGCCACATTGTCAGGACCACTCTTTTGATCAACATAAATGCCAACTGTTTGAGAGAATCTCTATGCTTAAACCCCAATTAAGCAACAAAACACTTCATTATCGACAAAGACGGTAAACAAAATATATGAAAAACACACATAAATTTTTCCTTTTTCTTTGTTCACAATTTTCTCAAACCAATGTCACATCAATGACTTCACAATACAATGATACATATCTCATTCAACTCTTTCAAAACTAGAATCAAACTTATGGCTCATGTCCAGTTCAATTTACAATTGATACATGTACATGAATCAACAAACTTTGTATACTACCTATCTCGAGAAAGAGAGTGTACATGGACAATCTATTCTATCTAGACTATTCTTCTATTTACATCTTCTCTGTCACGACCTTTCCGTTGGATAGCATTATACCTAAAAATATTTGAAACAACCTCATGAGACTCATATAGGGCCCCAGTGAGTGGATATCTCCCACTCAAGCTAGGTGCATACATCAACATCATATTAAGTATAATAAACTTAAAAGAAACATGCAATATTGAAAAGCCTAGAAGATAGTTCTAGCATCTAGTCAAATTCAGTTTATAATAATTGTCTAATCATACAGATAAGATAATCGCTTAAACCAAGTCCAACTTTAAAATATATTTTTGAGAAAATGAACAAATTAGTAGACGCTTCTTAGTTCAGGTTAACAATCCTTCAATATGAATAACAAATCAAGATCTAAACATTCTGAATCAACACATAACTATAACATATCTTTGTGATACCCCACCAGCCAGATCAAGAACACATCTTGTAGTCCTAAAATTGAAGTACACATAAAACATGTCTACCAAATAGTACTATCAAATGACAAACAATGTAAATCATATTCAGAGTGGATATAAATCCCAACATTCACTACTTGTCAACAAGACATATCAGAATATGAAATAGATGATCTTTATAATAGATTGATTATTTTTCACAACATGAAACATAATCAACAATGGAAAATTATCATCTAGCGGTAAAAGGAATGTAACAAACATTCAAATCATGTTCTTACATGGCATGTCATCTTTTATTCATTTGCCCTAAAACTACTTGGCTTGTACCTCACCAAGTAGAAGTCACCACGCCTGATTCTCATGTCAACGACTCACCATCATTGTCTTAGGGTTTATCTGGCCACCCTAAGATATCACTGTCACTATCTTAGGGTTTATCCGGCCACCCTAAGATATCAACAACAGACCCTGGCCACCTCAGGGTTGCCTAAAGAGGCTCACGCCCTCATCTCGGGTACATGAGATAGAAACTAGAAAAACAATACAGCACATATCACAACATTTCATATATTTTCACATTTCACATATTTCATTTCATCAGAGTCTATTCAATACGGACATAGACTTTCACAACAAGGATTTAGGGCCAAAGACACTCCATATGACTCACTCCTATATCTTGGTGGTCTAACCTTTAAGGTCTTAATCCACACTCTAGAAATCCTTCTAATAATTCATCAATTACTTCAAGGAGATCCGTTTTGTTTCCCCAATTTGGTCCTCGAGGAAAAATCATGGTGTTCGGGGCACCTAACTAGATATTTCATCATTTCACTTATTATTAATCTTTCTTACTCATCTTACAAGAATTCAAAACATCATATATGGTATGTGTGTATTCTCACGTCACTAAAATAACATGAAACAGATTAAGCTTATCAAGAAAGGCAATGACTAAAACAAGAAGCACAACAATTTCCTATTTGAAACACATATAGTTCTTTATATTTCCACATGATCTCATAACATTCATCATCAATGAGCTTTCAGCTCAATTATAATCTCATTGTCAAACATTTACCACATCATGGTTTTATCATCATCAACGGGCTTTCAGTCCTAGACATAATCTCATTATGCAATATTTACCCTCATTAAGATTTCTCAAATGTAATCAGTGAATGTTAAGTTCAATCTCAACATATTTCTTATCAGTTCACTCTATATCACAGTTCTCAAAAAATATTCACAAAGACATTAGAACTAGCAATAGTAAAAGCATATGAGTATCTTGTATCATTCATCATACCCAAAATAGATCTGTCATACAACATATACTTATTCCATATGATATCAATAGATACAAATAAATTTCATGCATAAACATGCATAACACACTTAGTTCTCTTCTTCTTTTATTTCACAATCTTCAGTTAACGATACTAATCAACACATGTCTGAGATCATTTGAAGTCCATCAAAATAGTCCATTCTCATAATGCAAGTATTCTATCAAAAAATCACAATACAAGAATACAATCTTGTAAATCAATTCAAATGCTCGAACCTCGTATTTTTATTGAATTCAGCTACAATTATGTACATTCCTTACTCTCAAATTTGAGATTGTTATTCATTATCACCATCTAAGGTTAGAGTCAGGTTCTTAGATTTGTCTACTAATTCTCATCTTTTCCCCTCATTTTATATTCATTAGTCTCAACTTCTTTCATGTCATGTTCGTTACATTATTGGAGCCAAGCATTCTTAAATAACTTGGTATACAATGCTTATTTTTCAGTGACATTCATCAAAGTCCAATTTTAGTATATTTCATTCAATTTGGATTAATCCACATGTAATTAAATTAAAAGATTAAAGACTTCATCATAATAACTTCATTAGTTTCATCTTTAACTTGCCATCACCATTCAGTACATTTTGTTCATATCGTTTCTTATATTTAGATAAGGGTGCCATGTCACTGACTTCTAATGCCACTCCCATAATCAACAATGATCATTATTTATTGTACTACCCACTTTAGCATAAAAGAATGGTTTAGGTTTCATCTTCTTACACCATAATTTCTAATCATCCTTCACGATCCATTATTATGTAGCTTGTATAAAAGGATCAACATTCATGTGAGGGCTTACTCATCATTTCTGTAACATACTGAATCTTGGATTCAATTTGCAATTTTACCCATTTTCAAGATTTTATTTCTTTCTTATCCTTTTAACATTTTCCCTAAATTTTACTATCTTTTCTATCCTCTTTGGCCTCAATGTTGAAATTGAACTATACTTGATGGCTTGAATTATATTTACCGACATTCATGACAATGAATGAGTTTTTGCACAAATATCTCAACTAATGTGTTAATTTGAGTCTAATTATGTAAAATGACCATTAATGATAGAAAATTAGTAGATTATATTAATTTAGAGATTTTATGGCTTTGTGGTACAAGAAATGAGAAAATAAGAAATTTTATATCAACATTTATTAAGAAAGGTACTAATATGTTTATTAGCACTTAGCATACAATCAAATATAAATTACATTCAAAAGGAGAAAATTAATGTAAAGTTAAACTCCTCACACTTTAATTAGCAAACCCATGAATTTTCATATCAATTGGTATTTCTCTACCCTCTTAATTGTATTAAATGTTTATGCAACTCTAATATATATAAATGCATATTGCATGGAAAAAGGAAACCCCCTTGACTCCTATTTAGTCTGCCTTTAATTTGTTTGACCATTGAATAACAATTAATTTCCCAATTGAATTGATATTTAAAATCTTAATTAGCATTGGATTTAATAGTGGTATTTAATTAAGAAAATTACTATTTCCTAAACCACATTTCTCCCCTCTTTGTGATGCCTCACACGTTATGCTTCCCCTCAACGTAACGCAGTGTTGTGCTACTTCCCTATCTAATGCGCTATTCTCCGCTCCCTATCTAACACGATGTCACGTTTCCTCCCTTCCGAAATGGGTGATGCCTTGTTGCCCCTTGAATGGGCGATGCCATGATGTCCCCTTCCTATACTCTCCATCTCCAATATCATCTCCTCCCGTTCCTTCCTTTCCTCTTCACCCTTCCCCCTTCCTCACACTACAAAGCCTGGAATACAAACCCCAGCCGCCACCACAAGGCTTGGCTCCACCATCGTTTTCCCTTCCTTCCTCAATGTCCCATGGCCACCATCATATAACACTAGCCGTCGTTGTTGGTATGCATCATCCACACCTAAAATGACTTTAGTCGCCTGCTTCCATAACTAGACACCAAAAACCACAACCACCACCACCTCCTTTTGCCTGGCTCCTCTACTGCTCTGCCGACCACCCCTGACGTGCCGCCTAACCACAATACCAATGCTATCACCTCCATCGTTATTGTCCTAAAGATGCCAACTCATGTGGAAGGCTAGTAGATCGCGACAATGACTTCCTTGTGAGAACTTGCCACACAGTCTCAGAGTGCGACCTGCATCAGTGACCCGCAATCAACATCGCCATTTGCAGAATTGGCCACCCTCATATCCTTCCCTCCCACACCAACGCCAATGCCATCTAACATTGCATCGTCCACCCTACCGCCAACCGTTCTAGTAGTACCTACTGCATCAGTTGCCCTCGCCAGCAACAAGGGTGACCTGCAATGTCCATCATCGCCGTTGGGTGCTCAAACCCGGTCCCCTTTTCTCTTCATCGCCTCAGTTATGACCACCATCATCTCCACATATTGATCCATCGTGAAATATCTGAACTGACCACTTCCTCCATCAACCATGGCAGCCATGACCTGCACCTTAAGGATCTTAACCACCACTGAGTGCTCCAACAATTCTCTACAACACCATGCTACAACTCCCTCACCGACGATAGTGAAACACAACACCACTTTCAGAACAGCCTCGATGCCATCACACCTTGATAGCAGGTAGGGTTGTAAATGGGTATGGGTAGACCCGCGGAACCGCAAATCCGGACCCTTAAAAAACCCGTCATGGGTCAAATTTTTTATACTCGCATACCCTTGGACCTGTATACCCTTGGACCCGCATATAAGCGGGTCCAATAACGGGTATGCTTGGATCCAGACCCGTGTACCCGTTATACATAAGTAACTACTTAAATAATATGCATATATATATTATACTTTAGTAGTCTAACTAATGTAATTCTTGAGATTATATCCTACTCTAACCACAATAAGGTTGAGACTAGTCATACAATTAATAATTAACTATTCCAGTTACAATAATGAACATCATATATGGACTTAAAATCAAAATGTCTACTAATTTACATTACTTTCTACATAGGTTAAACGTTGTGATGAGGACTACAAATATGTAAATAATTAACTCAATTAATGTTAATATATAAAACATAACATTATCTAATATAACTATTGCATGTTAATATACTATATAATAAAAAAATAATAATAATAACAATATCTTGTTACATTAAAATGTATAGAACATAATAATTTTTCTTACATAAAGAATATGATGTTTTATAGAACTGCTTACCCGCATACTCGCTATAATTGCGGGTACGGGTATGGTGCGGATCCAGGTTTTGTATTATGCGGGTCTAGAATCGGAACCGGACCCGCTAAATTAGATGGGTATGGGAATGGGTATGGCCAGACCCGCACCGTACCCGCACCGTTTACAGCCCTAACAGAAGGGCATTGTAGCCACCAAGTGCAACGCCGTCGACCTTAACAATGACGTCGTTGTTTGCAACCACCAGATATACAACACCACGATGTCTGCAAGCACCTCCATTCAACCTGACGACGGTGGCTCATTAGAGACTGCTCCTTCCCGGGTCACATGATCATAGAGAACATGATGATGTGTTTGGGTCCCCATCTCGTTGTGAATCAACCAAACATGCAACCTTCATGGTAACCCTAGACATGTAAGTCTTCATTTCACATTTAATAGTTTCATTTTAGAAAATAGATTATAAAGATGGGATAAAAATGGAGTGAGGATAATCTCATTATTTAAAACTATAACATGAACTCATCAATTAGCTTACCTATCAACTTTACTGTATACAAATGTAAATAATAGATCACATGAAATCAAACATGTAATGATATGTTAAAGTGGAGACTTGATATTAATAGAAGCTATTGTATAAGATCTTATTAGTTTGATATCCAAAGTGATTTATGAATCACTCTATTGCTTATTGTATACTTTACCAAGCCCTCATTAGTGAGTGTATTCTTAATTTAATGTATTCTTTACATTATAAACCATATATATGTATAGGTACATTACATGACAATTAGAAATACATATGAATCTAGAAAACACTCTTATCTAAATTGATCCAAGGGAACTTGAAATCTGTATAAGAATGCATCTAACTATATTGTCTTCTTATGAATTAAATGGTGAAAAAAATGATAAGGTGTAAGAGAATATATTTTTATAAACATATATCTAGATGACATGTTAGTTAGATCAAAGCATGTGTATATTAGTGAACCTAATATATATTCATGTGGAATATACTTACACTATATACATGGTAAGCATGATTATAGGAATAATATGGATTCACATTATAGAGAAGAGAGTGACATCTTTAAACCTATTGTAAGAATATATTATTATCTACATATATATGAGTTGCATAGACTTATGTGACTAAAGATGAGTAATTAGAACTAAGATAGATATATAAAGCATCACATATTCTCTCAACAAAGATTAAAATCATAAACCCTAACATGACATTAGTTGATCGGGAATTGAGTAAGATTAATATAAAAATATAATAGGAATGAATATGTTCACTTTAACTTGGCTAATATACATAATGTGTTTCTAAAATGAAAGGTTGACTTTGTACACCAAAGTATACTATTCAAATTAACCTTTATGTGTAAAAAGAGGTATGTGCATTCTAACCCTAAGTTGGACATGTTTTAAATCCGATCCTAATTTCCCAATGAGGCATGAGCCTATTTTCATTAATTCTTATTATTGCATAAATTGTTCTAGGGACTTGGACCCCACTTGCAAAGTTATTAAATTTATAAAATTTGTCATTTATTTCTTCTAGCATGATGATGAAGATAACTAATTAACCAATGTAGTGTACATGAGTACAAACCACCCATAGTTTGGGTAGAGCCCTGGGGAACATGACCACTCTCCCCACTTTTATATATATTGTAGGTGTTTGGGAATTTGACCACTCTCCCTCACCTATTTGTTTTGGTTGAGGTTAGGTAGGTGCCTCATATCTATATTATCTTATTGTAGTCATATTTAATTTTGCATGCAAATTTTACTATTATTTGACTTGGTAGAATTCTTATTTATTTACTTACCTCATTTTCTTGACCCTTTTGGCATAGTAAATCTTTATCATTTCATGCCTTAGTTTTTAATTGTCCATATTCCTTTAATTGACGCATATTGTAGCATAATGAATCTTAGATGTAATCTCCATGTAAACCTTTTTCCCAAGTTTTCCTTTCATTTCTGTCCTTTATGTCGTTTATGTTTAATTAGTGGAATTTATAGTGGTTTAGTGAACATTTATTCACTAATTGTTCCAATATAAGGGTTTATGCACAAATACCTCATTGAAAGCTTATTTAAGGATCTAAAATACAAAATCACCACTTTAGTAGAACAATGGTATATTAATTTGTGCTAGAAGTGCAAGGACCTAAACCTTGATTAAATGTATTAAACAAGCTTAATTACTATAATTAATTGCTATAAACATTAAATATAACTTTTTAATGTGATTTGAAAACATAAAATGAGCCTATTTCAAATTTCGTTCGATTTGGATGTTGTTTGTGCAAGTTATGCAATTTTAGGTACATTCTAAACTTTTATGCAATTTACCCAATTGAGAGGTTTTCTTTGCAAATTATCACCTGAATTTTAATCCTTAGATATTCCCTTACCATTCTCGAGATTTTGAACCATGGGGAACCTGGTTGCACCTTGGTTTGAAGGTGTTTCTGTCCAAGGGAATTATAGGAATTACCCTTTTATAAGTGAGCTTATCTTTAAAAGCTATCAACCAATGGGGTTATTTCTTTGATTGGAGGACGGTGGGGATGGCCTAGAAGCCTCCATGGGTTTTTAGGACCGACCTTAGATATACGAGAAGTCTCTATGATCTGTCCTCTTGCATGGCCATGAAGCCTTAGCCTAAGGACACATGGAAAGTCCCTTAGGCACCTCATGCTTGCCCCCTTCTTTATAAAGCCGTGCCTACCCCTTCCCACCTCCCAATCCAAGAAGCAATCCTCTCCTTCTATTTCCACCAGATTATAGCATAATTTCTTATATGTTTAGACACAAAGTTTCTATCCCAAGGTAAAAGAGGGTGCCTACCTTGGTGAAGATGGCTCCTAGGGTTCCAATTTTCTCTATTTAGGATTTCTTAAGCTCCTCCTTGGTGACTTTGACCAAAACTAGTAAGAATCCTCCTTTACTTCCCTATTTTCACACTGTTACTATTCCTCTCATCTTCTTCCAGATTTGAACCATGACCTTCCATGGTAAAACCCCACCTAGAACCCTGAAACATCTCATCTCCATGCTCTTTTGCTAGGGTTTGCATCTCTAAAGTGGATAAGGAAATCTTTGCTCAAGAAAGGAGCTTGGCTTGGAGCATCCAAACCTTCTAATATCGGGATTCTCGCTATTTGGACCTTATTACCTACCTAGAGGCAACTTTTGTTAACCCCCTTCTCATATATTGCTTAGTACATGTATAAAACTCATGCTTCTATGTTTAAAATCGATGATCTCCATCTCTATTTGTCATGTTCTTCTAGGGTTTCGATTTCTTGACGTTTTACTTTCTCTAGAAGTTCTAGTTTGGTTATCTATACAACTCCAAACCTAAACTTGGGTCAAATGATGTTTTCTTCACTCCCTCTCTCTTCAATTATCTCGATCGATTTGATGATGTGGCAAATTTCCTATTGGTCAATATTGAAAAATTCATATCTTCTAATCCGCTTATTCAAATTTGACAAATAAATATGTTTTTGAATTATAAAATTAATCTATATCTAATAAAAATATTTTTAAGGTCTGATTTTGTAGTTTGACGAAGGGTGATTTTTGCAAAATGAATTTAATGCATAAAAACCATAAAAAGTACATCTTAATCCTCATAACTCCAAAATTAACATAAAAAATGTTTTCTTGATTAAGAGAACCTAATAAGTTCATTTGTGATATTTTCAAAAACTAAAGCTTATGTTTTCTAAAAAGGTCTAAAATTTGGACTTCCATACATTAATGTGCACTATGCACTCTAATACATGTTAATACATTGAAAATAGGCAAAGTGGAACTTAGACTCAATTAAAGTGGTGAAAGTTGGTAATTGATATCAGTAAGAGAGGTATGTGCAATCCCTATATATGTATGTGCATTATGTACACCCTATGTTGGGATAATTGCAACCAAACCCTATATTTCCCTAATGAGGCTTAAATGAACCCTAAATCTTCTATTCTTGAATCCTAATGTTGTTCATGCCTCAAATCATATTATAATTTCTTCTTGTTTGGGTCTTATACCCCACTACCTTGCTTATTGAATATTATGACTACTCTTGCCATGACTACTTTTCTAGCATGTAGATTTATGTTCTATTTAATTTAAAGTAGCAGTACTTATGTACAACCACCCACAGAGGGCATGTATTTAATCACCCTATGGAATGTTTTTATTCTTCCCTATATAATCATGTAGGTGAGTGGGAATGTCTTATTCTCCCCTCACCTATAGGTTAGAGGTCTGGTAGGTGCCTCAACCCTACTTAGTTAGGTAGACATAATTATCTTACATGCAAATCCTTTTTAATATAATTGTTAATGGCAAGTTTCTTTTGAATATAGCCTCATACTCTTGGTATCTTCATCTTATGATGAACCCTAGCCTATTCCTATTTGCTTTACTTATCTTGTTATCCTAGACTAGTTTTGTGACACATACCTTGCTTTCTTTCCCCTTTTGCTGGGTGCTTTCCCAACCACCCAGGTGCTGGTGCTGAGCAAGGAGAAGGTCAAGTGTGAAGGAAGTCATCTCAGGAGTAGATCTCAAGCTATCTGAAAGGATATATAGGTTGTTATAGCTAGATCCTTTTCTCTTATCTTTTTCTTTTGAGAACAATCATGTAATGAACAACAAAGCCATGTCATAGGCTTAGTACTTTTATTTCCACTGCTATTGACATTTTATAATGTATCTGGTGCATGCTTATTTACTTGGAATATTATACATGCATCCCTCGATATCTTTTGTCTTTCTAAAAAGATGGATGTTTTGTACTTCCTTTAATTTTTAGTAAGGAGGTGATCTCGCCTCTTTACAACATGGTATCAGAACCTTTAGGCAACTATTAGGGTATGAAGTTGAAGCAAATGTGTTTATAATGGATCAAGGTTTTGGGGACTGGCAATATTTTCCTCCGCACCACTAGCTTGGTTTATGAGGACTCCCGTGCCCATATGATACCGACCTGGCCTGAGCTGATACAAATTGCCCAAAACAGTATGCTTTTAGACAATAGCATTCTAGATATTCTTTTCTCATATATGCTTCTATTCTTTTCTCATCTATGATTCAAATACTCATGGGAACTTAATATGTTAACCCTACCTTTCAGGATAGGTGACTTGTTCGACAGCAGGAACAAGGGAAAGGAGTCGAACATGATGACCAATGTGGGAAACACTCATGTGACTCTTGTCGGCCATAGTGCGGTCAACCCTACTACTCCAGGCACCTCTGCCTTCACACCGAAGCAAGAGTTGGCAATGATGTGCTAGTTTCTCTCCACCATGATGGGGCAGCTCCACACAGTGGTCATCAACACCAACAAGTCGAGGGAGTTCACCCTCACCGACTTCATAAAGATGCAGCCACCCTACTTCAAGGGTGAAAGTGAACACAACATGGTGGATAAAGACGATGACCGGGTGTTGGCTTTGGATCGAACCTTCGAGGGTATGACATGACGTCCTCACCAGAAGGTTCGGTTCACGACATATGTGCTGGATGGACCGACATGTGTCTGGTGGAATGGTGCCACCCTCATTCGAGACACCTCTACCATGGAGTGGGACCAGTTTCTGAAGCTCTTCAGGAAGAAGTACATCTGTCCCACCTTCCTAAGGAAGAAGGAAGCCAAGTTCTATAGCCTTAGGCAGGGAAGAATGAGTGTGGTCGACTACATCCAATAGTTCCTACTTTTGGAATGCTACGCCACCAACCTTGGAGCCGAGAGAAGGGCAACATTGTTCTTGGAGGGCATGAACTACCAAGTGGGTCAAAGTCTTGTTCCGCAGGTTCCACTCACCTTCCAGCAGATGGTGGATAAGGCCATGGTCATCGAGTCCTACCCAATATTTCAATCCTATGGACACAATAATGGCTACAACAATAACAAGAGGAAGAACCCTACCCAGAATGAGAATCACAGACGTGATCGGTGCAATAGGTGCTCTCACCACCATCCTCTAGGGAGATTTCTTATCAACAATGCACCTGCTCGTAGAGACAACCGATCTCCTTTGACCTACCACGAGTGTGACCAAGTTGGGCATATTCAATCACTCTGCCCCCGTTTCTAGTAGGGATAGAATAATGCCCAGTAGCCACAGCAGCCAAGGCATAATCCGCCTTTGCAAAATAATAATAACAACAACAACCAGAACCCAAAGCAACAGCAAGTGGAGAGGCAGAATGGGAGAGTGTTTGCTCTCAATGTTGAGGAAGTAGGTGAAGATAATGAAGTTATTGAAGGTACCTTGCATCTTAATATACATCATATAAAGGCATTGTTTGATTCTAGCTCATCTAATAACTTCATATCATGTCAGCTTGCTTCTATGTTAGAAATAGAATCTGAGTATATGGATCATATATTAGATGTAAAAACCCCTAGTGGTAAGATCTTCTCTTAATATCTCCAAACTTCATCCATGGACCTCTGTATATCTGGTATAATGTTTCCCTCAGATTTCATCTTGCTCAACATGATCGCCTTTAATGTCATCCTAGGAATGGATTTGTTGAAGAGGTACAAAGCTATTTTATTTTGTGAAGAATCAAAGGTTAGTTTGTCACATCCTGTTGAGGGAAGATTGTGTGTCAAGGGTAGGAAGCGAGAGGATCAACAATTTGTAATCTCCAATTTCAAAGCTGAAAAGCTAGTCTCGTAAGGATGTAGAGCTTTCTTAGCCTCTATAGTCCTCGAGGCTACACCTCCTTCTCTCGACCACATAGATGTGGTGAAGGACTTTTCAAACGTCTTTCCTGAGGAGTTACCCAGTTTTCCACTGACTTGTAAGGTGGAGTTCTCCATCGAGCTTGTACCCAGAACTTTGCCAATATAGAAGCCGCCTTACCACTTGGCCCATGTCGAGCTTGCTGAACTGAAGAAGTGGCTAGAAGAGCTTCTCAACATGGGCTTCATCTGCTCCCATTTTTAACCTTGGGGATCCCCTATCCTATTCGTGAAGAAGAAGGATGGATCGATGCAGATGTGTATGGACTACTGCATGCTTAACAAAGTGATGGTGAAGAACTGTTATCCTTTGCCTTGCATCGATGACTTGTTCGACCAACTGAAGTCAGCCACTGTGTTCTCCAAGATGGATATGTGAAGTGGCTACTACCAGATGCACGTGAAGGATGATGATGTCCCGAATATGGCATTTAGAACTCGCTATGGGCATTACGAATTCATGGTCATGCCTTTCGGCTTGACAAATGCCCATGCTGCCTTCATGGACTTGATGAACCGAGTGTTCTGCCCATACCTTGACAAGTTCATGGTGGTGTTTATCGATGACATTTTGGTTTATTCCTAGATGTTAGAACAACATCACGAGCATCTACAGATTGTACTCAATACACTACAAGAAAATCAACTCCATGAAAAATTCTCTAAGTGTGAGTTCTGGATAAAGGAAGTGATGTTTCTGGGTCATGTGATTTCTTTCAAATATATAGTTGTTGATCTTGCAAAGGTAGAAGCTTTGACCAAGTGGAAATCTCCAAAGAATCCCTTAGAGATCCATAGTTTCCTAGGCTTAGTAGGTTACTATCGAAGGTTTATCAAGAGCTTCTTTGAGTTGGCCTTGCCTTTAACAAAGCTGACACAAAAGGAGGTCAAGTTCTCTTGGACACTAGAATGTGAGAACTATTTCCAAAAGTTGAAGGAGTGTTTGACTTTTGCTCCCATTCTTGCCTTATCTATTGAAGGCATACCCTATGTCAACTACATTGATGCTTCTAAACAAGGCTTAGGGTGTGTTTTGATGCAAGACGGAAAGGTGATCGCCTATGCTTCCCTCCAATTGAAACCAAATGAAGCTAATTGGCCTACACATGATTTAGAGCTTGGGGCCATCGTTCGTGCTATGAAAATATGGCGACACTATCTTTATGGTGTGAAGTTTGAAGTTTTCTCTGACCATAAAAGCTTGAGGTACCTATTGACATAGAAGGATCTGAATCTATGACAACGAAGGTGGATGGAATATCTCAAAGATTATGACTTCACCATCACCTATCATCCCGGTAAAGCAAACGTCATAGCTGATGTTATAAGTCGCAAGAAGAATGTTGTTTGTGCCGCTCTGAGATGTTCAGTGTGGGAAAATCTCAAACATGTGACTAGTTGGAGACCTCAGCTTGTCAATTTAGTGGACGAAGACAAGTTGTGTGTCCATATGGCTAATTTGACTATTACACCAACTTGGATCTTGGAAGTCATTGATGCACAATTGGAAAGCTCTAAGATGGAAGAGATGAAGGCCTTGACTGAGAAATTGCAATCTGAATTCTCTATCGAAGTGGATGGTGTTGTCCGCTTCAGATAAAGGTTGTTGATTCCTAACGTGGGTGATCTGAGACAGAAGGTGCTGAGTGAAGCGCATGGGTCCAAGTACACTATTCATCCTGGCACAACAAAAATATACAAGGACTTACAACAAAGTGTCTGGTGGAAGAACACGAAGAATGATATAGCTCTATTCGTCGCGAAGTGCTTGACATGTCATCAAGTCAAGATTGAACATCAACGACCTGGTGGTCTTCTTAACCCTCTTGAAATTTCTGAATGGAAGTGGGAGAAGATCATAATGGACTTTGTTACTGGTTTCCTCAAGTCCAAGAAAGGTTATGATGTTACTTGGGTGGTTATTGTTTGTCTTACAAAATTTGCTCATTTCTTGCCTTTCAAACCCAATTACAAAGTTTTGGATATGGCTCAGTTGTACATTGAGTGGATTGTACGCCTGCATGGAGTACCTGAGGTAATAGTTTTTGATAGTGACCCAAAGTTTACTTCTTATTTATGGGGTTAGATTTAGGAGGAGATGGGTACTGACTTGCGTTTTAGTACTGCTTACCACCCGCAGACTGGTGGTCAATCTAAGAGAATAGTTTAAATTATGAAGGACTTGCTTTGTGCTTGTGTGATGAATTGAGGTGGTGCATGGGATCGGTATTTGCCATTAGCTGAGTTTGCTTACAACAATAGCTACCAAACTAGTATTAGCATGCCACCTTTTGAAGCTCTCTATGGTAGACCATGTCATTCACCTTTGCATTGGGATGATGTCGGTGAACGTTCTCTAGTGAAGACCGATGACATGCAAATGATGACAGAAAAGGTACAGTTGATAAAGAAATGCATGAAAGATGCTCAAGATCGACAGAAGATGTATGCTGACAAGAAAAGGTCTGATGTTAACTTCCTAGTGGGCGACTATGCATTTTTGAAGATCAAGCCTATCTATTATATTTCTAGATCTAAAGTTAAAAGCAGATTGAGTCCTCACTATGTTGGACTATTTGAAATCTTAGATAAGGTGGGAGACTATGCATACCGCTTAGCTTTACCTCCTTCATATGATAAGATTCATTATGTGTTCCATGTCTATGCATTGAAAAAGTATGTGAAGGACTCTTATCATGTGCTTACTATTGAGACTTTGGATATACATGAGTATCTGACCTATGAAGAGCTACCTGTGAAGATCCTTGACTCCCGAGTAAAGCAGCTGAAGAACAAAGAGATTGAGCTGGTAAAAGTTTTGTGGAAATATCATGGTCTGGAAGAAATTACTCGAGAGTTGAGAGATGAAATGTTACATACTCACCCTTCTCTTTTTACTTGAAATTTCAAGTATGAAATCCTTATAAAGGGGTGGAGTGTTGTAACATAATGAATCTTAGATGTAATCTCCATGTAAACCTTTTTCCCAAGTCTCCCTTTCATTTTTGTCCTTTATGTTGTTCATGTTTCATTAGTGGAATTTATAGTGATTTAGTGAACATTTATTCACTAATTGTACCAATATAAGGGTTTATGCACAAATACCTCAATGAAAGATTATTTGAGGATCTAAAATGCAAAATCACCACTTTAGTAGAACAATGGTATTTTAATTTGTGCTAGAAGTGCAAGGCCCTAAACCTTGATTAAATGTATTAAACAAAAGCTTAATTACTATAATTAAGTGCTCTAAATCTTAAATATAAATTTTTGATGTGATTTGAAAACATAAAATGAGCCTAAATTTCAAATTTGGTTCGATTTGGATGTTGTGCAAGTTATGCAATTTTAGGTACATTCTAGACTTTTATGTAATTTACCCAATTGGGAGGTTTTCTTTGCAAATTATCACCTTAATTTTAATCCTTAGATATTCCCTTACTATTCTCGAGATTTTGAACCATGGGGCACCTTATTGCACCGTGGTTTGAAGGTGTTTCTCTCCAAGGGCATTATAGGTATTACCCTCTTTATAAGTGAGCTTATCTTTAAAAGCTATCAACCAATGGGGTTATTTCTTTGATTGGAGGACGGTGGGGATGTCTTAGAAGCCTCCATGGGATTTTAGGACCGACCTTGGATATAGAAGAAGTCTCTATGAGCTATCCTCTTGCATGGCCATGAGGCCTTAGCCTAAGGACACATGGAAAGTCCCATAGACACCTTATGTTTGTCCCCTTCTTTATAAAGCCATGCCTACCCCTTCCCACCTCCCAATCCAAGAAGCAATCCTCTCCTTCTCTTTCCCCCAGATTATAGCATAATTCCTTATATGTTTGGACACGAAGTTTTTGTCCCAAGGTAAAAGAGGGTGCCTACCTTGGTGAAGAAGGCTCCTATGGTTCCAAATTTCTTTATTTAGGATTTCTTAAGCTCCTCCTTGGTGATTTTGACCAAAACTAGTAAGAATCCTACTTTACCTCCCTATTTTCATGTTGTTAATATTCTTCCCACCTTCTTCCAGGTTGGAACCATGACCTTCTGTGGTAAAACTCCACCTAGAAGCCTAAAACATCTCATCTCCATGCTCTTTTGCTAGGGTTTGCACCTCTAAAGTGGAGAAGGTGATCTTTGCTCAAGAAAGGAGCTTGGCTTGGAGCATACAGACCTTATAATCTCGGGATCCTTGCTATTTGGACCTTCTTACCTTCCTAGAGACAAGTTTTGTTAACCCCCTTCTCATATATTTCTTAGTACATGCTTAAAACTCATGCTTCTATGTTTAAAGTCGATGATCTCCATCTCTATTTACCATGTTCTTCTAGGGTTTTGATTTCTTGACGTTTTACTTTCTCTAGAAGATCTAGTTTGGTTATCTATGCAACTCAAAACCTAATCTTGTGTCAAATGGTGTTTTCTCCCACTCCCTCTCTCTTCAATCATCTCGATCGGTTTGATGATGTGGCAATTTCCTATTGGTCAGTGTTGAAAAATTCATATCTTCTAACCTGCTTATCCAAATTTGAAAAATAAATATGTTTTGGAATTCTAAAATTAATCTCTATCTAATAAAAATATTTTCAATGTCTGATTTTGTGGTTTGACGAAGGGTGATTTTTGCAAAATGAATTTAATGCATAAAAACCATAAAAAGTACATCTTAATCCCCATAACTCCAAAATTAACATAAAAATATGTTTTCTTGATCAGGAGAACCTAATAAGTTCATTGGTGATATTTTCAAAACCTAAATCTGAAATTTTCTAAAAAGGTCTAAAATTAGGGTTTCCATACATTAATGTGCACTATGTACTCTAATACATGTTAATACATTGAAAATAGGCAAAGTGGAACTTGGACTCAATTAAAGTGTTGAAAGTTGGTAATTGATATTAGTAAGAGAGGTATGTGCAATCCCCATTTATGTATGTGCATTCCTTACACCCTATGTTGGGATAATTGTAGCCAAACCCTACATTTCCCTAATGAGGCTTAAATGGCCCCTAAATATTCTATTCTTGAATCCTAATGTTGTTCATGCCTCAAATCATATTATAATTTCTTCTTGTTTGGATATTATACCCCACTGCCTTGCTTATTGAGTATTATGACTACTCTTGCCATGAATACTTTTCTAGCATGTAGATTTATGTTATATTTAATTTAAAGTAGCGATACTTATGTACAACCACCCATAGAGGGCATGTATTTAATCGCCCTGAGAAATATTTTTATTGATAACCTCCAATTTTGTGATGTTATCTTAGTCTTTTCTTCAGTTTCCCACACTCTTTCTCAATTAAAATTAGACATAATCCCTAAATATCCCCTCTTATTGCAAATCTACTATTAGACTAACTTTTCCCTTTTTTACTTGCAGAAAAAGACACAAAAAAACCATAAAAGACTCAATCGGTCCCAAGACCGCATGGACTCACACAGTCCCAAGACCACATGAAGCCAATCGGTCCCGAGACCGCATGGATTCACATAGTCCCAAGACCACATGAAGCCAATCGGTCCCGAGACCGCATGGAGTCACACGGTCCCAAGACCGCATGAAGCCAATCGGTCCTGAGACCGCATGGAGTCACACGGTCCCAAGACCACATGAAGCCAATCGGTCCCGAGACCGCATGGAGTCACACGGTCCCAAGACCGCATGAAGCCAATCAATCCTGAGGCCGCATGGAGTCACACGGTCCCAAGACCGCATGAAGCCAATCGGTCCCGAGACCGCATGGAGTCACACGGTCCCAAGACCGCATGAAGCTAAACGGTCCCAAGACCGCACGAAGCCATACAGTCTCGAGGTCCAAACGGTCTCGAGGACCAAACAGTCTCCGGGTCCAAACGGTCTTGAGGTCCAAACGGTCTTTAAGACCGTTTGAATCCAAAACTGACCAAACCGTTTGGACTTCACTTAAGGCCTATAAATAAGACCCAAGGGGTCCTCCCAAAGACATCAAGTTTTCAGACGTCTAGAGGCTGCCTCTATCACTCCAGAGCAAATCCAACTTCCATCCTCTGCGTAGGGGCTGCTGGTCTGAGATCCACACTCCATCTTGAAGCTGCTTTCTCTCTCTCCGCCAAAGAAGGTGGGAAGAGGGGACCTCGTCATCAAGCAACTTGTAAAGCTAGAAGATCGTCTCTCTCTCTCCAAGGGGTTGACTTTCCTCTCTCCTTTTTGGGGATGATGCTCTCTCTCTCTTCTTGCCTCCTTCTTTGTCCTAGCTATGAGTGAGTAGTCTCTCTCACTGGGGTGTGGGGAGTAGCCCCGCTACCCATGTTTTCATCTCATGTAATGTAATCCATAGTTTGCAATATAGAGATACTATCTTTTCAGTTCAACATCAAACGTTTAATGAATGCTTGTTGCTTGATCACCAACTTGTGTTATCTTTTATCTTTTAGTATGAATTGTCTACGTTTGTACTACTAGATTCGAAACTCATTTGAATGTTGGTTCTTGGTGCATGTATCCACCATGCATTTGTTTCAGTATCTAGGAGTGTCTCTCAAGAAGTGGAGTAAACTCACTTCCATCGTTGTACTTTCATACTATGAAATGGAATCAGTTGACGTATGAAAGTACAACCTTGATGAGTCGAGGAACACACTTTGCAAAGGGAATGATGCAAAGTAGTTGACCATTCGTTCGGGGATGGCTGACTTTGCAACATTCCCGCACTTCTTGTAGTTAGTTCTCCGAAAGGAAACTAAGTCTACAAAGATACTAACTGATTAAACTCTTGTTGCAGGTTATGTTTTATTTTGCATGTCTTGATCCATGTGTAGTGGCGGTGAAAACCGATCACACCCTAGTGACTTCTTATCATTGTTTAACATCCTTAAATTTACTTGCTTTACTTTACTTGCTCTTAGTTTAAAACAACCAAACCACCCTTTTGATCTAAGTACCTACTATTAAGAGATTAAGTGAAGTTCTAATGTTTTTCATCTTGTTGCTCACAACAAGACCGTTGTCCCGTGGATTCGACCCTTAACTATACTACGATAAGACTTCCACGTATCTTAGCATACGTGGGTGGAGTTCTCAATCTAGTATAAGCAAGGCTAAACTTAAAGACTTACCATATTTAGGATTTATAGTGGTGCACGCCATTCCATGTAAGTGGAAGCTCCATCAAAAATTGGCATCGTTGCCGGGGACAACGGAATGTTTTAATTTCATTTAGTATCTTGCTAGTTGGTTAGGGTTTTACACTTTCTTTTAATCATTAATCCATATCCTCTTGAATTTATTATATCTCTAGCATCATCTAAACGGTGTTTTCTTTTCTCTACTCAGGTAGAAGACGTGTATGCAATCATCGCATAACCTCGGATTCTCCCCTGATCCAGAGTACGACTCTGAGGTAGAGAGAAGCTTCCACCACCGCATTAGACTCAATCGCCAAAGAGCCAGGAAAATGGCTGAAGATCAACGCCATGCTGCACTGGTAATGGAGAGGGTCAACGCCGCCATCGCCGCTCAAAGAGAACAACTCATCGCTGATACTCGTGCTCAGATTTAAGCAGAGATCCGAGCGGAAGAACATGCCCGCATCCGAGCCGAAAATGAGGCAGCAAACCAAGCTACCCAGTTAGAACTAAGGAACAAGCAGTTGAGGGATTATGTCGTCCCTAAGAACTACGAAGACAACCATCCAGTTCGACCTCCAATCATCAACATACCCAACTTTGAGATCCATACCCAATGGATTCAGATCATGCAGGGCATCTCATTTTCTGGAGGTTCTAGAGATGACTGTATGGGTCATCTGAAGAGGTTCAAGGCACTATGCAGACTGGTCCCACAGGCCGGAGTTGCCTTCAACGCAATAATGCTACATCTATTTCACTTCACTCTATCTAGGAGAGCCCTGAGCTGGTATAACTCGCTTGACAGGGAGCCAATAATCACCACATGGGATCCCCTAGAAGAAAAGTTCATGGAGAAGTTCTTCCCCCCTTCACTAACTTACGAAATTAGGGGGCAGATTAATCACTTCTCCCAACTTCCCGGAGAATCACTTACGGAAGCATGGGAACGGTTCAAAGAGCTTTTGCGAAAGTGCCCTCATCTTGGCATCTCCCAAAACCAATTAATAGAAACATTCTATAGGGGAGTGAGTGATGACATCAAGTAATTTCTTGATTCCTCATCTGGAGGAAATTTTATGAGAAAAAACTACGAGGATGCTTGGAAAATAGTCACACTTGGAGCTGAAAATCAGTCCAACTGGGGACGATCAATTGACAAAGGAGTCCTCAAAGTTTATAAAGCCGAGGAATCAATGAAGATGAAGGCTATTGCTGAAGCCTTAAAGACCATAGCTCATAAGCAGCAAGCTCTTGAAACTTCTCTTGCGGAATTTGACAAGAAGAAAAACCCTCAGGTCCAACAGGTCAAAGCTGCCACAGGAACCTGTGAAGCCTGTCACGCATCTGATCATCCAACTCTTTCATGCGGTTTTCTTTACAATGTGATGATGGATATGCATCCACCACCACAACAGTACGAACCAATCATGGAACAACCTGAAGAGCAATTGCCAGAACAAGTCAATTCTATTCATTCCATTCCTGGACAAGTTTATTATAATCCTAATCAACCAACAAACCACCTAGGATTTCAATACGGGAACCCTGTTGGGACTGCAAATCCGCAACACTAGATACAGGGCGAATCTTCTAATAGGTTGTCCCTTGGGTTCCAAAACAACTTCAATCAAAATCAAGGGAACCCCAGAAATAACTTCCCGAGATCCAACTACCCCAAAAATCCATCCGCCTACTATCAATACACTCATCCTCCTCTACACCCACAGCTGCACCCTCAGTTGTAGCAACCTCAGTTGGCGCTGCCTCCGCAACAACCACAGCAAGGGCAACAACAACTTGCTCAGAAAAATACCCCCTCCCAACCAGAAGATGAGATGACATTGATAAGGCAGATGCTACAGTCCCAACAAACTATGCTCGCTAATCAACAAGCTCAACAAAAGGCAGTAGAGGCTCAACCAGCCCAAATTGCTGCGCAACTAAAGCCTCCAGCAGGCACGTTTGCAGGACAGCCTGAATCGAACCCTAGGCACGGCCAGAATAGGCCTGAATAGTTGAATGTCGTTACTACGAGATCTGGACGCACCCTTCACGAAACTACAAGGATCACTCTTGATGATGATGATACACCTGCCCTTATGCCGAACGCGAGCCCGAAGCTAGGAACGGAGAAGTCCACAGAGGAAATAAGGGCAAAGAAAAAGAACAAGTGTCCACAAAGCCAGAAATCTTGCAGTATAAACCAAGGATCCCATATCCGGGAAGATTACGAGAAACAAAAATGGACACCCAGTTCCAAAAATTTAAGGAGGCGATGAAGAAGCTTTACATCAACATCCCGCTCCTCGATGCTCTCTCAGAGGTACCGACTTGGGCTAAATACCTCAAAACTCTATTATCAAGGAATTACATCACTGAGGAACAAGAAACCGTCAAACTTGCCCAAACCACCTATGATATCATCCTCAATAAAATGCCAAAGAAGAAGGACCCAGGTTCCTTCGGAATTCAATGCTGCATTGGAAATGCATCAAACAAAAAGGGATTAGCGGACCTAGGGGCCAGCATATCCATTATGCCCTATTCCATGTGCAAACGATTAGGTTTCACTGACTTGCTGCCCACAACAATGACAATTCAGTTAGCTGACTCTACCATCACCGCACCTCTAGGAATTATTGAAGATATTCCAGTTAGTATAGGTAGAGATGCCTATGTCTCATGCGACTTTGTCATCATGGACATCAAGGAAGATCTGAGATACCCGATAATTTTTGGTAGACCTTTCCTCGCCACAGCTAGGGCGCTTATTGATGTTGAAGCTGGCACGATCATTCTAAGACTCGAAAAATAAGCAATTCAATTCCGAGTTCTCAACAGCATGAAAGGCCCCAACATTCAAGAGGAGGTCTTTCTCCTAGACGCTATACATCAAATGTCTCAATTAGAAAGATTTGAGCCATCAGATGAGTTAGAGAATGTTCTAACCAACCCAGAAGTCGAATTCTCTGCAAATGAATTGGTTCAACAATGTCTGCAACACTCAGAGAAGGCCGAAGAAGCACCGACGGCCACCTTTGAGGAACTCAAAGCTGTCGCCATTTTAGAAGCAACAGAGCCACCTAAGGCTCATGAGATGAAGACTCTACCTATGGGACTTAAACATGTCTTCTTGGACGAGGAAAAATTATGTCCAGTTATCATCAGTTCCACCCTAACAGAAAACCAGGTAGAAAGACTTCTTGATGAGCTGAAGAAACACAAGAAGGCCATAGGGTATAAGATAACTGACCTGACGGGCATAAATCTAGCCTTATGCAAGCATAGACTGCCCATGGTCGAAGAATTTAAGCCATCACGCGAACATCAGAGGAAGTTGAACCCTAATCTCAAAGAGGTGGTTCACCTTGAAGTTCTCAAATTACTGAAAGCCGACATGATCTACCCAATTTCAGACTCCCAATGGGTCAGCCCCGTCCAAGTAGTTCCTAAAAAGGGAGGCACCACTGTCGTGCTTAATGACAAAAATGAGTTAGTACCCACTAGGACGGTGATAGGGTAGAGGATGTGCATCGACTATAGGAAATTAAACAAATCCACGTGGAAAGATCACTACCCTCTGCCCTTTCTCGACAAGGTCCTATAATGCTTAGCCCATCAGAAATACTTCTGCTATCTAGATGGTTATTCCTAGTTCTACCAAATCCCCATACACCTGGAAGACCAAGAGAAAACTACCTTCACCTGCCCCTTTGGAACCTATGCTTTTAGAAGAATGCCATTCGGGGTGTGTAACGCACCCGCTACATTCCAAAGGTGTATGTCTGCCATTTTCGCAGGATTAACAGAATCCATAATGGAGGTGCTCATGGATGATTTTTTAGTTTACAGAGATTCTTTCGATAACTATATAATCAACCTTGGACAAGTTTTTCAACGATGCGAGGAAACAAACCTCATACTGAATTGGGAAAAATGCCATTTCATGGTAACTAAAGGTGTCGTCCTCGGGCATAGAGTGAGTGACAGAGGGATTGAGGTCGATAAGGAAAAAATCGATGTTATCTCAAAGTTGTCGCCATCAAAAGATATAAAAGGAGTACAGGCTTTCTTGGGTCATGCTGAGTTTTACAGAAGATTTATCAAAGATTTCTCAAAAATAGCAAAACCCATGACCCAACTCCTGACCAAAGACACTGAGTTCTTTTTTAACCAAGAATGCTTGCAAAGTTTCTCAACTCTAAAAAATGCTTTAATTTTTGCACCTATACTGAGAGCCCCAGATTGGTCGCAACCATTTGAAATCATGTGCGACACCAATGATTACGCCATAGGGGCCGTATTAGGACAACGAATCGACAAGAAACCTTACGTAATTTACTACGCATCTAAAACGCTCGATGAAGCATAGAAGAACTACACAACTACAGAGAAGGAGTTCCTGGCCATCATCTATGCATTCGAGAAATTCTGCTCCTATTTGATTGGATCCAAGGTCATCGTCTACACTGACCACTCTGCCATACGATACCTAATTCAGAAGCAAGATGCAAAACCCAGACTTATCCGCTGGGTGTTGATGCTTCAGGAATTTGATTTGGAAATTAAAGACAAAAGCGGAGTGGAAAATGTCGTAGTCGACCATCTTAGTCGTATTGAAGTTGAAGATGAAGATAAAGTCCCTATCTGAGACTCTCTTCCATACGACCAAATAATGAAGGTTACCCATGGATTCCCTTAGTATGCGGACATTGTCAATTATCTAGCTATAAGAATCATTCACCCCTCCGCTTCCTACCACGAAAAAAGGAAATTCCTCCACGATATAAAGCAATATTGTTGGGATGAACCTTACCTTTTTCACCTATGCGCAGACAAACTTTTTCGTCGCTGCTTACCGGAAGAAGAGATTACCCCCGTCCTAGAGCATTGCCATTCAGGCCCCACAGGGGAGCACATGAGTGCAAAGAAAACTGCTATAAAAGTTCTGCAATCAGGCTTCTTCTGGCCAACCATAGCAAAGGACTCCTATGATTTTGTGAAATCTTGCAACAAATGTCAATTTTCTGGTGGCATATCTAAAAGGAATGAAATACCCCTCACAATGTGGCAAGAAATTGAACTTTTTGACGTGTGGGGGATAGACTATATGGGCCCCTTTCCTTCTTCCTATGGTTTCTCCTACATCCTGGTTGCGGTGGACTATGTCTCGAAATGGGTCGAAGCTATACCCACAGTGTCCAACGATTCCAAACCAGTTATTAAAATGTTTAAAGATATCATTTTCCCCAGATTTGGAGTCCCCAGAACTGTCATATCAGACGGCGGGACCCATTTTCTGGAACAAAGTTTTGAAGCTCTGTTGAAAAAATTCGGAGTCAATCATAAAGTAGCCACGCCTTACCATCCACAGACCAGTGGTCAGGTTGAGGTATCAAATAGACAACTAAAGGCGATCCTAGAAAAAATAGTCAATAGAAACCGCACTGACTGGTCCACCAAGCTTCCCGAAGCCCTTTGGGCTTACCGAACAGCCTATAAAACACCAATTGGGACAACCCCATTCCGTTTGGTATACAGGAAGTCATGTCATCTTCCAGTGGAGCTGGAACACAAAGCTTGGTGGGCCATCAAACAACTAAATTTTGATCTTAAAAGTGTCGAAGAAAACAGACAACTCCAGCTACAGGAGCGAGAGGAGCTCCGAATGACCGCTTATCAAAGTGCTAGGATTTATAAGGAACAAACCAAGATGTGGCACAACGGTCATCTTAAAAGGAAAGACATTGCCATTGGTGACAAAGTACTCCTTTTCAACTCCAAGCTCTAATTGTTCCCCGGAAAACTCCGCACAAAGTGGTCCGGGCCCTTCACCATCAAGCATATATACCCAACTGGAGCTGTCATAATTGTCGACGATAACGGAAGAGAAAGGACGGTCAACGGCCATCGATTAAAAAAATACTACACTCCAACAGATAAAATTCCGAGACAGACCATTGAAATCAGAGACGCCACAACATCAACATAACAACATCAAAGCTTCGTCGAGCCAGCGACGTAAAACCCAGGCGCTACTTGGGAGGCAACCCAAGATCTGTGCATCTTTTTCTATCTTCCGTTCTTTTGGTTACCTTAGATTTATCTTCTAAAAATATATAAAAATTCATATAACCAAAACAAACATAAAAATATAAAAATCCGTTCGACCTTAACCCTCCCAAACGGTCTTGAAACCGTTTGGAGCCAAACGGTCTTGAAACCGTTTGGAGCCAAACGGTCATGAAACCGTTTGGAGTCCAAACGGTCGCTAAACCGTTTGACCTAGGGTTTTTGTAAGGTCAACCCCTGTTTCCTATAAATATAAACCCTCCCCTCCTGCTTCTTTCTTTCGACTCTCGAGCTTTCTCAAACCCTCGGTGTTGTTCCTTCTTTCCTCCCGTTCCCGTGCAACATGCAACGCCGATTCCCTTCGCCGACCATCCTTTCTAGGTTCTGTGCATCCTCACGGCGGTTGCACCCCCGTTACCGACGCTCTCGCTGTCGTTTTCCCCATCCTCAGCAACAAGGTAGGCACACCACCATCACCGATGCCGGCTGCGCTGCCGCAAATCCCTGTTCTATCAAACAGTCGCCATCATATTTACCTTTACCGCCGTCTACGACACCGCCGCAATCCCCTTTTCTATCGCCACCATCGTCTTTATCGCCACCGTCCTTGTTTTCGCCGCCGGTTCTGCCCCTCTTTCGCCGGCCGCTCCCCGACGTTTCACCTTCCAAACGGTCCTGAAACCGTTTGGAACCAAACGGTCTTCAAACTGTTTGGGACCAAACGGTTCTGCCCAAACGGTCTTCAAACCCTTTGGAACCAAACGGTCTTCAAACCGTTTGGCCTTCCACAATCGCTTAAGTTTCGTTAAAATATAAAACCACATAAACACAAATAAAATCCAATTTTTTCTCTAAGCATGTTGTTCTTACTCATGATTTTCCATTTTTCAGAAATGACATCACCAACTAAGGAAGCCACAGGAACTGACGACACCCCATTTTGGACAAAGGAGCATTTGATGGAAGACCGGGCCAAACTCTAAAAGATCATAGATAACTACAACAAGACTGGACAGGCCCCACCAAAGGTGAAAATCATAGATATCTTGTGTGAAATTGATCGCCTCAACAAATTCTTAGCTGAGGAGCCTGAAGAAGAAATAGAAATCTCCTCTAGTGATGAAGGCTCTGAATACGAGCCAAACCTCAAGGAAGAATCCCCACCTGAAAAATCCAAGGGGAAACGAAAGGTCCAGGAAACCGCGACCGGACAACCCTCAAAGAAACGAGCAAGAAAATAGGTCCGCCCCGCCTCTGCTAGGGAACAAACCCTTGCAACACCTGCCACCACCACTCCTTCTACCACACCCATCTTTTCAATTCTCACCACCACCGCGCCCCCACCAGAAAACCTCTACATCCACACCATCCCATCCATAGATTAAATCCTAAAACCAACAAAGTATGTTTGTTCAAGCGTACTACTTAAGATGGGGATCTATGACAGAATCCTCACAATGCTCGACAACGCCAATTTATCTAGATTCTGTTTCGTCCCTGAAATCTCATATGTCGAACCCACCACAGAATTCTTTACCCATCTTATCAAAGAGACGGTGGACATTGCACACAGAGCAAGCGATGGTGGTGATCGCCGACTGGTCACCAAGCTTTTTGGCAATGACATCATGATAACAGAAAATCTTTTGAACAAAATCTTCATCGACAACCCTGAGTAGCTGAAAAAAGCCACAACTGCAGGAACGGAGATCTACCCATTCAATAAACATAACTTCTGGAAAACACTAACATGGATCCCAAGTTATGAGGCAAAGACATGTAAAGCCTCCAATATTCAATCAGGGTTCGTGCGCACGCTTCACAAAATCATTACCAGTGCGATGTTCCCCAGACCAGAGGGAGGAAATGTTATTGCTGCCGACCTCTTAATCCTATGGTCTATCTTTCATGGAAATCCGGTCAACATCAGACGACATTTGATACAAAAATTCTCCACCTACGCCATAGGAAAAGAAATCTGCATGGGAGGACACATAACCTCCATTATTAAATACCTCAAAATGGACAGATTACTCCCTCAATGCACGAAGATCAAGGGAGACATCCTCACTAACGAACAAACCTTGAAGAACTCCTACATTATCAAGGAGAAGGATGCGAAACTACACTACATTTTCTGCCCGACAGTCAGATTTTCCAAAATCCTGTTACCACTTCCGGAGCTAGCAGACTACGACAAAGACAAATTTCTCTTTATTGACGAAGAGATTACCAAACTCCTAGCTCCGACCAAAGCACAAACTAAGACAACCCAAGAAGGACAGACAGAGCTCAACATAACCGCCCCGACAGCTAGGCTATCAAAAATTCCAGTAAAACGTCTCTCAAGACGACCTTTGTAGAAACAACAGCTGTCGGGGACACCAACCTCAAAACCGCATCCAGAGACAGAAACCCCCCTCCCCGAAGAACAAATCACCACCTCATCTCTAGACTCCTTCATTATGAGTCTAAATGCTGAGCTTACCACCACCACCTCACCACCCTCCACCTTTCCACAATCCACCACTCTTCCTTTTTTCCCCACAACTACACCACCACCCGCATCCACCTCTTCACCCTTTTTCTCTTCGGGCACCCCCTTCTCCACTCCTACGCCCGACTTCACCACCTTCGCCTCCACCTCTACAGTCTCTCCCCAACACTATCAATCCCTCCTTTTTCACCAAATATACCACCACTTTTCTCATCCACCACCATCCCGACACCGCTGGTGACCCCATCTATAGTCACCACGTAGTTCGTGGAACCATCAACAATGTCTCTTCCACAAGACACTACAACCCTCCCACAGAGACCCCAGCCACCCCACCCTCCCACTTCTGGGGTCCCCTTTTCCAATATCGGTGAGGAATTCGGACGTCAATTTGACGCCATCCGAAACCTCCTCACTGATCCCTCTAACATTATGCATTCCATTTTTTCTTGTGTGCAGGGATTATCTAAATAGGTTGCCATGATCGAAGAACAGAACCGTGCCTTGCCAAGCATCCTCCAAGGTTTTCAGCAATGACAAGATGAAGTGGCTAGGCAAGTTAATCACATCGACAGCCACTACAACAACTTGCCAGAGCTGGTCTTTGGAACAAAACGCCAGCAAGAAGCGATGGCCAAGCAAGTCGATGAGATCTCTACATAGACTCAACCTCTGCCCGAGACTCTCTACAAGCTCAAGCAGCAACAAACAACTCTTAGCACGTGCTTGGACAACATCAACATCACTCTCACACAACTCAACAATCGCCAAGAGGAGTCGACAAACAATGAAATCCAACAATTATGAGCTACAATAACAGATCTTACAACATGACTCCTCTCCGCCGAGGGCCGATACAACGATCTCAATGAAACACGCGACGCACTGCTCGAAGCACACGAGCATGTGCAAGTGGCGTTTGACGAGTTACAAACCATCCATCGACAGTGCAAAAAAACAGCAAACAAGAAGCTAGCAGACAAAGCAGCAGCTGATAAAGAAGGTGATAATGACGTCGAAGATGACATCGACTCCTCAGCTGATTCTATCAACGATACCACCTCCTCAGATGACAAATTGGATGATGGAGAGGGCCCAGGACAAGAAGCAGAACCTTCTTAGAAAGGATATGACAAAGGCCACCAAGAAGGTGGACATCATCCCAAGTCCCCCACCCACAATGAAAATGTAAACATATCATATGGAGACCAATTCCTTGATTACTCTGCTTTGGGATCCATAGGGGAGTCTGCAAAAGATGCAACTTTTGCTGAGTTCCACCAATGCATTTTAGGAACCAGCACAAGCCCACCAGCAATAGCCACTCAACCTTTTTCTGCACTTGACCAATCAGTGCCTTTCCCCCAAGACCAGGAAGAGTCAGAATGAGTACGTTTAGATACAAATGAAGAACTCGATTCTGCTTCCGACTCAGATGACGATATGCAAGGCTATACAGAAGTTTTGGAACAAACTTCTTCACCCCCTTCGCAGGAGCTTCCCCTGCCACCACCTCTACCGCATAAGATGCACGATTTAGATATGGTGGCCACCTCAACACTAGATGCTCAGGACATCTTTATCCTGAACACTATTATCGACGATGCCAAAGAGGGGGAGACATCATCTACCACAACACGAAGACTAAGCGTAAGTTAACACGTGAAGATTTCTGCAACATTCTGCGACCACGATCAACGATGCCAATGGCAATCTTTCGTGTCCTACTTGCCAACTGCATAGAAGTTTACAGAAGCTCAAAGAGGCAGCATCCAGTTTTTAACACCTCACATGCTCTGTCTATAGGCTTGTTATACAAAGATATACGAGCAAAGTCAATAGAGCGGCTGCGTGCTAGTTTAGCACGGAGGGCACGTTATCTTACCGTGCCATTTCAAGTTTCCGATCACTGGTTGTTTATGATTGTAGACACCGAGGCTCGTGACGCCATGCAAGGTGTACAATTTTTGCGCCACTGAGCTACCAGTTGGAATAATAAATTTTGTTGGAGAAGAAGCAGGAGAGGCAAGATGTATACCTTTCCGGCTTCTTAAGCTACTATGGGCTGTACGCCCGTCCCTCCGTCAAGACTGGAGCCAACCCTGGTTCCAAATAATTAAACCACAAGTCCAAGCCGCTGAGGGATCTGGGGACTGTGCTTTTTGCACCATCCGTCACATCCAAGCGCTAACCAAGAAATCCCCTTCACTAATCTAGTCACCGAAGATTTTCACTCCCTGCGAGGGCGTTACACCATGGAGCTTATTTGTGATAGAAGGTTCTTCAAGGACCCAAAAATGGCACCAGATGACGTCCCCCGTTACCTTTTTTCAGCAATCCAACGTTCGCAAAGGCGACCTTTCAGACAAACTTTAAAAGAATTGGAGACAATCAAGCAGTCAACCATAATTCCCGAGCAAAGAAAAGGAGACATAGATTTTTTGTCAGGGGCAACCATTAAGAGATCGCCATCACAAATGGTGCCCCTATCTGCCATAGAACCAACTTTCCCAGATTTCGACATCAATTCTTGCAACGGTCTCTCCGACAATGAACTGTGTCTCATCATGTTGAGGCTTTACGCCGAGAAGGATGAACTCATCTTCATGTCCGGTGACATTCTAATCATGGCAGACACGCTTCGAGAAACAATACAGTTCAAAGGCTCTCTTTCCGTAATCTTAATGGCCGCCTATCAATTTCTCCTCGGCCAAAATCACCCTACAACATATATGGCGTACCCCTACATGAAGGATGATCTTTTAAAGTTAAAGAACTTAGGAACAACTGAAGCACTAATCTCCTTCCTACAACATACAACACTGAAGTTTATCATGTTACCCTTCCTTCACCATGAGCACTGGATACTTCTGACAACAAACATACCCGAAGGAACAACTACCATCTACAATAGTTCCGACAGCCAGTTCAACCCATGACAAAAGAAATATGTGGTGACACCAAAGACACCCACAGAGGAAATAGCGAAGGAATGTGCAGACAGACTAATCGATCTTCTAAGTCAGCACACAAGGGCATACGACAAAGAACACTTTCATCGCCCATCCTTCAACCACAAATGTCCCCAACAAATTCGGGAATCACATGACTGTGGCTTCCACGTACTCTACTGGATGTACACCATCATGGTCCTCCAATGACCAGTAGAGGATATGACTGACGTGGATTACCACACCCTACGCGGAAAGTTTGCAGCTTATCTACTCAGAACACCAGGGGCAAACTCAGGATTAACATAGCTCGACGCCCTTATCATCGTACTTCTCAACCTATCACTTTGACACTCTGAGGACAGAGTAAGTGATAAGTTGGGGGGGGGGTACATTAGACAAGGGTGAGGTATCATTCCTATATCCCTCTTTTTCCATCTTCTCTTTCAATTTTGTACAAAATTTTCTTAGTTTCCCTTACACATTTAGCTTTCATTTTAAATAATTCACCCGATAATAAATCTTTGGAATAAAGTCACCCTCAGCTAACTTTAGAATCATGTTAGTCCTCAAAAGTAAATAGCACTTAGACATATAATGGCGACTTAATAATGTCTCCCCACTATTGATTTTCATGCTTTTGTTTCACTTCTACATATGACTCTCCACAGGTCAATATCAAGGCAGAAATAAGCCAAGCTCTCAAGGATGAGAGGGGCATCAGGCGACTTCCAAATCAAGAAGTCTTGCAAGTGGACCACAAAAAAGATACCAAATAAGTGCATGTTGAAAAACTCTAAGAACAACTTTCCTCTCCTCAAATAAAAGAGGCTTGGCCGCCCAAAACAATTTCCTAAAAAACCCCAAATCCTAAGCCAATGAGTCTACGAATAAAAGCCAGAGAGTTGAATAAAATTATGAGAGTTGTGCCATAAATAAGGATCTATATAAAGAACCAATGAAGGTCTCACCCAGCCGGCACATTCAGCTACCCCCACGAAGGTAGATGTGTCGTGCCCCGTAGTGAAACCCTAAGGTATCTAAATATATGAAAGGCTTATAAAGGGCTCGCCCGGCCGGTACATTCAGCTGCCCTCACGAAGGCAGATGTGTCGTGCCCGGTAGTGAGACTCTAAAATCATAGACAACCCCCCCACTTGAAGGGGGAGTTACACTTCAAGCCTTTAGCCAACCCTCGTACCCACTCTAGCTTCCAGTAGGTTTGTCTGAGAGGTATAAAGCTAATTAGAGTCAACAACATGCACAGAATAAAAAGTGGTCCCAATGCAGACTTCGAGATCCGGAAGGAACTTGAGACCCAAGAAACTCTCAAAACCTGAAGGAGTCAAGGCAAGCAATAAGACCTGATACAACCTTAGGAGAACTCAGGTTTAGAATTGAAGCAAGAGTATGGAAATCTTAACTAAATAAAATCACCTTGCCATTACATACCTCAACTCTATCTAACTTGAGGACAAGCTAGACTCTAAGTTAGGGGGGGTGATAACCTCCAATTTTGTGATGTTATCTTAGTCTTTTCTTCAGTTTCCCACACTCTTTCTCAATTAAAATTAGACATAATCCCTAAATATCCCCTCTTATTGCAAATATACTATTAGACTAACTTTTCCCTTTTTACTTGCAGAAAAAGACACAAAAAAAATCATAAAAGACTCAATCGGTCCCAAGACCGCATGGACTCACAGGGTCCTAAGACCGCATGAAGCCAATCGGTCACGAGACCGCATGGAGTCACATGGTCCCAAGACCGCATGAAGCCAATCGGTCCCAAGACCGCATGGAGTCACACGGTCCCAATACTGCATGAAGCCAATTGGTCCCGAGACCGCATGGAGTCACACGGTCCCAAGACCGCATGAAGCCAATCGGTCTCAAGACCGCATGGAGTCACACGGTCCCAAGACCGCATGGAGTCACACGGTCCCAAGACCGCATGAAGCCAATCGATCCTGAGACTGCATGGAGTCACACGGTCCCAAGACCGCATGAAGCCAATCGGTCCCGAGACCGCATGGAGTCACACGGTCCCAAGACCGTAAGAAGCCAAACGGTCTCGAGGTCCAAACGGTCTCAGGGTCCAAACGGTCTTGAGGTCCAAACGGTTTTGAGGTCCAAACGGTCTTGAGGTCGAAACGGTCTTGAGGTCGAAATGGTCTTGGATCCAAAACTGACCAAACCGTTTGGACTTCACTTAAGGCCTATAAATAAGACCCAAGGGGTCCTCCCAAAGACATCAAGTTTTCAGATGTCCAGAGGCTGCCTCTATCACTCCAGAGCAAATCCAACATCCATCCTCCGTCCAGGGGATGCCGGTCTGAGATCCACACTCCATCTTGAAGCTGCTTTCTCTCTCTCCGCCAAAGAAGGTGGGAAGAGGGGACCTCGTCATCAAGCAACCTATAAAGCTAGAAGACCATTTCTCTCTCTCTCCAAGGGGTTGACTTTCCTCTCTCCTTTGTGGGGATGATGCTCTCTCTCTCTTCTTGCCTCCTTCTTTATCCTAGCTATGAGTGAGTAGTCTCTCTCACTGGGGTGCGGGGAGTAGCCCCGCTACCCATGTTTTCATCTCATGTAATGTAATCCATAGTTTGCAATATAGAGATACTATCTTTTCAGTTCAACATCAAACGTTTAATGAATGCTTGTTGCTTGATCACCAACTTGTGTTATCTTTTATCTTTTAGTTTGAATTGTCTACGTTTGTACTACTAGATTCGAAACTCGTTTGAATGTTGGTTCTTGATGCATGTATCCACCATGCATATGTTTCAGTATCTAGGAGTGTCTCTCAAGAAGTGGAGTAAACTCACTTCCATCATTGTACTTTCATACTATGAAATGGAATCAGTTGATGTATGAAAGTACAACCTTGATGAGTCGAGGAACACACTTTGTGAAGGGAATGATGCAAAGTAGTTGACCATTCGTTCGGGGATGGCTGACTTTGCAACATTCCCGCACTTCTCGTAGTTAGTTCTCTGAAAGGAAACTAAGTCTACAAAGATACTAACTGACTAAACTCTTATTGCAGGTTATGTTTTATTTTGCATGTCTTAATCCATGTGTAGTGGCGGTGAAAACTGATCACAACCTAGTGACTTCTTATCACTGTTTAACATCCTTAAATTTACTTGCTTTACTTTACTTGCTCTTAGTTTAAAATAACCAAACCACCCTTTTGATCTAAGTACCTACTATTAAGAGATTAAGTGAAGTTCTAACGTTTTTTATCTTGTTACTCACAACAAGACCGTTGTCCCGTGGATTCGACCCTTAACTATAATATGATAAGACTTCTACGTATCTTAGCATACATGGGTGGAGTTCTCAATCTAGTATAAGCAAGGCTAAACTTAAAGACTTACCATCTTTAGGATTTTTAGTGGTGCATGCAATTCCACGTAAGTGGAAGCTCCATAAATTATTCTCCCCTATATAATTGTACATGTGACTTTAATCGGCCTGGGGAATGTTTTTATTCTCCCCTATATAATTGTGTAGGTGATTGTAAATGTCTTATTCTCCCCTCACCTATAGGTTAGAGGTCCGGTAGGTGCCTCAAACCTACTTAGTTAGGTAGACATAATTATCTTACATGCAAATCCTTTTTAATATAATTGTTAATGGCAAGTTTCATTTGAATATAGCCTCATACTCTTGTTATCTTCATATTATGATGAACCCTAACATGTTTTTATTTGCTTTACTTATCTTGTTATCCTATACTAGTTTTATGACACATACCTTATTTTCTTTCCCCTTTTGCTGGGTGCTTTCCCAACCACCCAGGTGCTGGTGCTGAGCAAGGAGAAGGTCAAGTTTGAAATAAGTCATCTCAGGAGTAGATCTTAAGCTATTTGAAAGGATGTCTAGGTTGCTATAGCTAGATCCTTTTCTCTTATATTTTTATTTTGGGAACAATCATGTAATGAAAAACGAAAGCCATGTCATATGCTTAGTACTTTTATTTTCACTGCTATTGATATTTTATAATGTATCTGGTGCATGCTTATTTACTTGGAATATTATACATGCATCCCTCAATATCTTTTGTCTTTCTAAAAATATGGATGTTTTGTACTTCCTTTAAATTTTAGTAAGGATGTGATCTCACCTCTTTACACATACATTTTCTCTCCTCTTATTAGGTGATCCCAACCACCCAGGTTTAGGATCAGAGTGCGCAATAGGAGCATGGTGAACCAGTTTAAGACTAGGAAAGGAGTTAATCTTTCCATCATGGACTATAAGTTATTAATTTTATTGGAGACATATTGTTGTAGTTGAGTTTCCCTCTACTTAGATTCTCTATTTTTATATCTGATGTACACCCTTATTGGGAAAATTTTGATGTACTATTTATTAAATTGAATATAGTCAAAATTTATCTTCTACTGCTATTCATTGGATTTTGTTTACCATTTTTAGTATCGAGGTGATCTCACTTCTTTACATCATGGTATCAGAGCCAATGGTAGTCAGGTCCTTGATTATTTCAATTTTTCTCCTAGTTAGAAACCCTTACCTCGTATAGTTTCCCTTTAGTCCACCTTAGAATTAATGTATGGTGAAAGGTTGAATTAGGACTATAAGAGTTTCATATTAGAAATATCTTTAGTCAACTTTTAGGTGATTAGACTGTTAGGTAGATATTAGGACATAAGTTGAAAGCAAGGGTGTCTCGAAAGGATTAGGGTTTGGGGGCTGGAAATATTTCCCTCCGTGCCACTAGCTTGGTTTACGAGGACTCCTGGATCCATATGACACCGGCATGGCCTGAGCTGATACTGCTTTTTCGACATAGCATACCTTTAGGCAAATAACCTCAATGTTGAGTATCCTTAGGAACCTAATATGATGATTTGAGTAACCATATAAAATCACCCTATATCCCTAAGTTCCTTATATGATCTTTAGATTTCTTGTTTAGGAGTAGTCTACCCTATACTATACTTTGAAGTTTAGTGATAGTGAATAGTAAAACAATAAGTGTTTGATCTTATACATGAGTTGATTAGACTCACTCTTTTACCTCTAGTTTAGTTTTACTTTATATGTCAACCCTTTTAAGGGGTGGAGTAGTGGTAGTAGTAGCACCTTGATAGATTTTGCATTTGTTGATTTTGAGGATGAAATCCCTTTTTGGGGGGGGGGGGTGGGTGGTGGTGGAATCATATACATAGCAAAGTATAGACACTTTGGAATTAGAAACCCTAACTCCATAGACAAGAGATTAGTGTCTTTATATGATTAGTATTGACCAAACAAATTATAATTATAATTTAACTTGTTTGTTTATATACAAATGAATATATATTAAGTGCACATAATATGAGTAACTCATTAATTGTGAATACACATAATTTTGACCATGCCACCCTAATGTTATGATAAATGGAACTAATGCATACTAAGAATGCATAACATATAATGGTCATGTTGACCTAAACCCTAAGATGTAATCATCTAACCTTTAACATATATACATATCCTTAATGCCTTCATGATACATTAGTGACATTAGGTGTCATCATCAATAATACACTTTGATACACCAAAATGACATATAATCACCTAATCATAACTTGGTATATGAATCAATTCATTAAAATGGAATGTGTTCCACCTTATTCACTAAAATACATATAATGACTCAAATGTGATAAAGAGTAATTGGATTCACATAAGCATGCATAAATGCCCAATGTGATGTTAAATGTATAATTTATAATATGAAGTGTAAAAGGGATAAAATGGTTATGGGTGACATTAATGTGAGTATGAAAAGTGATGTGACAATGTAGGTGTATGAAATTAATGTGACATTATTTAGACTTAATAACTTGTTGGAAAATATTATCTACTTCTTACAAATTAATCTGTGATAATTCTACATGATGATAAAATGAGAATAAATTCAAGTTATTAAGGATTTTGATCTAATATACAAATAAATATGGAGATGATTTAGCAAACCCCAACTATGCTTCAAATTCTTAATTAGTAAGTGAGAAATACACATGGTTTGTACATAGTGTTGAGATATAATTCTTTTTACAACAATGTGAATATAACATGACACAAGTAATAACATAATAAGGATGATATAATTTCATAATGGAGATAATGTTACTAAGACAAAATGTTAGTTGTGTTATATTGGATTAAAAGTAATGTGAATAGTGCAAACCTTAGTGAAACCTGACTTATGAGTAGAGCATGTGAAATACCATAGATTAGAGTTAACCACCTAGTTGCTTGATGTTGGGATGCTACGTACTCACCCTTCCCTCTTGTTGAGATTTTGGGGATGAAATCCTCTTTAAGGGGTGGAGTGTTGTAACATACTAAATCTTGGATTCAATTCGCAATTTTACCCATTTTCAATATTTTATTTCTTTTTTATCCTTTTGACATTTCCCTAAATTTTACTATATTTTCTATCCTCTTTGACCTCAATGTTGAAATTAAGCTATACTTGATGGATTGAACTATATTTACCCACATTCATGACAATGAATGGGTTTTTGCACAGATATCTCAACTAATGCGTTAATTAAAGTCTAATTATACAAATGACCATTAATGATAGAAAATTAGTAGATTAATTTAGAGATGTTATGGCTTTGTGGGACAAGAAATGAGAAAATAAGAAATTGTGTATCAACATTTATTAAGAAAGATACTAATATATTTATTAGGCACTTAGCATACAATCAAATATAAACTGCGTTCAAAAGGAGAAAATAAATGTGAAGTTAAACTCCTCACACTTTAATTAGAAAACCCATGATTTTTCATGTCAATTGGTATTTCTCTACCCTCTTAACTAATTAAATTATTATGCAACTCTAATATATATAAATGCCTATTGCATGGAAAAAGGAAACCCCCTTGACTCCTATGTAGTCTGCCTTTAATTTGTTTTACCATTGAATAACAATTACTTTCGCAATTGAATTGATATTTAAAATCTTAATTACCATTGGCTTTAATAGTGGTGTTTGATTAAGCAAATTACTATTTCCTAAACCATGTTTCTCCCCTCTTTGTGATGCCTCATGTGTTATGCCTCCCCTCAACATAATGCAACATTGTGTTACTTCCCTATCTAGTGTGTTACTCTCTGTTCCCTATCTAACGTGATGTCGTGTTTCCTCCCTTCCGAAATGGGTGATGCCCTATTTCCCCTTGAACGGGCGACACCATGTTGTCCCCTTCCTCTACTCTCCATCTCCTATATCATCTCCCCCTATTCCTTCCTTTCCTCTTCACCCTTTCCCCTTTCTCGTACTACAAAGCCTGGAACACAAACCCTAGCTGCCACCACAAGGCTTGGCGCCACCTCCATTTTCCCTTCCTCAATGCCCCATGGACACCATCATATAACCCTAGCCCTCGTTGTTGGTATGCATCATCCACACCTACAATGGCTTTAGCCTCCTACTTTCACAACTCGACACCAGCAACCACAACTACCTTCACCTCCTTCTGCTTGGCTCCTCCACTGCGCCATTGACCACCCCTGACGTGTCGCCTAACCACAACACCAATGCCATCACCTCCATCATTATTGTCCTCAAGATGCCAACTCATGTGGCAGGCTAGTAGATCATGACAGTGACTTCCTCACGAGAACCTGCCACACAGTCTTAGAGTGTGACCTGCATCAGCGACCCATAATCAACTTCACCATCCGCAGATTCAGCCACCCTCATCTCCTTCCCTCCCATGCCAACACCAATGCCATCTAACCTTGCTTCGTCCACCCTACCGCCAACTGTTTTAGCAGTACCTACTACATTAGTTTCCCTCACCAGAAACAAAGGCAACCTGCGATGTCCATCATCACCACTGTGTGCTCAAACCTAGTCCCCTTTTCTCTTCATCACCTCAGTCATTACCATCGTCATCTCCACCTATTGATCCATAATGGCAGATCTAAACTGATCACTTCCTCCATCAACCATGGCAGCCATGACCTACACCTCGAGGAGCTTAACCACCACTAAATGCTCCAATAATTCTCTACAACACCATGCTGCAACTCCCTCACTGATGACAGTGCAACACAAGACCACTTTCATTATAGCCTCGATGCCATCACACGTTGGCAGCAGGGCGTTGTAGCCACCAAGTGCAATACCGTCGACCTTGACAGTGACACCATTGTTTGCAACCACCAGATCTACAACACCACGATGTCTGCAAACACCTCCATTCAACCTGACGATGGTGGCTCATTACAGACTGCTCCTTCCTGGGTCAAATGATCATACAGAACATGATGATGTGTTTGGGTCTCCATCTCATTGTGAATCAACCAGACATGTAACCTCCACGGTAACCCTAGACATGTAAGTCTTCATTTCACATTTAATAGTTTTGTTTTAGAAAATAGATTATAAAGATGGGATAAGTATGGAGTGAGTATAATCTAGTTATTTAAAACCATAACATTAACTAGTCAATTAGCTTACCTATCAACTTTACTGTACACAAATGTAAGTATTAGATCACATGAAGTCAAACATGTAATGATACGTTAAAGTGGAGACTTAATATTAATAGAATCTATTGTATAAGATCCTGGTAGATTGATATCCAAAATGATTTATGAATCACCCTATTGCTTATTGTATACTTTACCAAGCCCTAAGAATCATTAGTGAGTTTATTCTTGATTTAATGTATTCTTTACATTAGAAACCATATATATAGGTGCATTACATGACAATTAGAAATACATATGAATCTTGAAAACACTCTCATCTAAATTGATCCAAGGGAACTTGAAATCTGTATAAGAATGCATATAAATATATTTTCTTCTTATGAATTAAATGGTGAAAAAGATAATAAGGTGTAAAAGAATATATTTTTATAATCATATATCTAGATGACATGTTAGTTAGATCAAAGCATGTGTATATTACTGAACCTTATAGATATTCATATGGAATATACTTACACTATATACATGGTAAGCATGATGTTAGGAATAATATGGATTCACATTATAGAGAAGAGAATGACATCTTTAAACCTATTGTAAGAATATATATTATTATCTACATATATATGAGTTGCATAGACTTATGTGACTAAAGATGAGTAATTAGAACTATGATAGATATATAAAGCATCATATATTCTATCAACAAAGATTAAAATCATAAACCCTAGCATGACATTAGATGATCGAGAATTGGGTAAGATTAATATAAAAATATAGTAGGAATGAATATGTTCACTTTGACTTGGCTAATATACATAATGTATTTCTAGGATGAAAAGTTGACTTTGTGGGACAAAGTATACTATTCAAGTTAACCTTTACATGTGAAAAGAGGTATGTGCATTCTAACCCTAAGTTGGGCATGTTTTAAATCCAATCCTATTTTCCCAATGAGGCATGAGCCTATTTTCATTAATTCTTATTATTGCATAAATTGTTCTAGGGTCTTATACCCCACCTGCAAAGTTATTAAGTTTCTTAAATATGCCATTGGTTTCTATAGCATGATAATGAAGATGACTAATTAACTAATTTAGTGTACATGAGTACAAACCACCCATAGTTTGTGCATGAGCTATGGGGAATGTGACCACTCTCCCCACTTTTATATATATTGTAGGTGTCTGGGAATGTGACCACTCTCCCTCACCTATTTGTTTTGGTTGAGGTTAGGTAGGTTCCTCAACCCTATATTAGGTTAATGTAGTCATATTAAATCATACATGCAAATTTTACTATAATTTGACTTGGCAGAATTCTTATTTATTTACTTGCTTCATTTTCTTGACCCTTTTAGCATGGTAAATCTCTATCATTTCATGCCTTAGTTTTTAATTGTCCTTATTCCTTTAATTAATGCATACATTTTCTCTCCTCTTACTGTGTGATTCCAACCACCCAGGTTTAGGATCAAAGTGCACAACAGGAACATGGTGAACCAGTTTAAGGCTAGGAAAGGAGTTTGTTTTTCCATCATGGACTATAAGTTATTTCTTTTATTGGAGACATATTGTTGTAGTTGAGTTTCCCTCTACTTAGATCCTTTATTTGTATAAAACATGTACACCCTTATTGGGATTATTTTTATGTGCTCTTTATTAAATTGAATATAGTCAAATTTTATCTTCCGCTGCTATTCATTGGATTTTGTTTACCATTTTTAGTAGGGAGGTGATCTCACTTCTTTACAATTTCATAGTTATACTAAAATAGATGCATTAGATTTAGATCATATTACTAAGACTCATCATATTCAATTGAAGTATTAATACTTACACTTTGACATTTCATCAAATTTACAACATTATATACAAGTTCTTTCTTTATCACTCATAATCGTCTTAGTACTAAACTTTTAGGATTTTCAAGAAGTCATTCCTTAGTTCAACATATCATAAGAATCATATCATTCAATAATCCAATCATGACGCACAAGAGTTCATTAGGGATACTGACAAATATGGAAACCCTAGTTTACATTTACACATATTTCATTCATCAATCATAAGTATACATTGATTAATTGACTTGTTTGATTTAATCCTTCAACATAAACCCTAAACAAGGAATGTCGCCACCTCATACTAATGCTAATGTATATATCATATTAAATTTCAGTAATACCCAACAAAGAACTTGTAAAATTCATTCTAATAAAATTCAAATATGATTCTATACAAGTCAATCCAATTTCTAAGCGTATCGGCCATTGGCTTGATTTTTTAGGCAATATTCACATGGAATAGCGTAGTCATTTATCCATATGTGTGAGACCCCTAACCTTGCTTAAAGTGTTGAACAAGATTAATTATCATAATTTAATTCTTATAACCCTAATATAACCTTATGATATACTTTTAAATCATAAGAAAAGCTTAAGTTTCAAATTTGGTCCAATTTGGACACTATTTGAGCAAGTTATGCAATTTTATGCACATTTTGAACTTTTCTGCAATTTACCAATTCATAGGTTTTCTTTGCAATTTATCACTTGCATTATGTTCCTTGGATATTCTCTCATCATTATTGAGCTTTTTGATCAATGGGGTGCCTATTTAAACCTTGGCAGTAAGGTGTTTTCTCCAAGGGTATTATAGGGTTTACCCCTTTATGGATGAGCTACCTTTAGGAGCTATCAACTAATGATTTATTTGTTTTGCTTGGAAATTCAATAAATGAGGGATAATCATGTCTATATGGATGGTGGTGGATCTTCTTGTGTGTGTGCTTGTATATTGCTAATAGCTTAAGGCCATGGACACTTGGAAAGATACTAGAACTTCAACTTTTTTCTTTTCTTTATCTTAAAGTTTCATATACTTATCCCTAAGCACCCAAACGAGCCATTTTCTCTCCACCACTTCCCTCCATATATGAACCTAATTCTCCCTCTATGCTGCTATGAATTTCCTGTCCAAGGAAGAAGAAATAGGGGATCTTTTTGGAAAAAGAATCTAGGGTTGCAATTGACTTCCTTTTAGGGTTTAAAAATCTTCCTTCTAGTGATCTTGACCTAAAAGAGTAAGAATCCCCTTCTTTCCTCCACTTATTTCTTTTTTATCCTTCCTCTTACCTTTACCTAGGTCTAAACCTTTCTGTTCCATGGTATAAATTGTTCTAAAGCTCTAAAACCCTACCTTTCTTGCTCCTTATGCTTAGGGCTTGCTCATTTGATGAAGAAAGGTGCTAGATGGATGAGTTCACAACTTATGCTTGGATTTTCTACCCTACCTGCTCGTGTGTTCTTCTATTTAGGATTTTATCTTCTAATTAGAGACAAGTTTATAACTTGCTCCACGTTTATTGCTTACCATAAGCTTGCTAGCTCATGTTCTTGCTTTTAAATGATGATACATGCACTAAAAAGCTATGCTTGACTTGGATTTCAATTTTTATAATGTTACCTATTCTGATTTCAGTTCTATATGAACCTGTGATCATTTTTACATTATTACTAAGGTATAATATGACTTGTATCAGGTTGGTTTGATAACCTATGGTGCTAAGCAACTATCAACCAATGGTCAATTTTAGGGTTTTAAGCTGATTTCTTCTATAAACCTATGACCCGATGGCGGTACCATTGCAACAACCCTATGGTGTTGTTTTCATAACAACTGATGGTGGCGACCAATGGTGTAAAATGACATTCACCCCTTAGGTCAGGTTTTGGACTAATTAGAAGCCTAGTGATTAACAACTAAGTACCCTAATAATGCTATCAATCAATGGTGGTGTTAGTTTGATATTCGATGGTGATTAATGAATATAATGATGATCTAACACCCAATGGTGACTACTGATGGTGAATCAGGTCTCCACAACCTATGTTGAGTTAAACTTGTAGTTTTAGCATCAATAAAGCCTTAAACCAATGGACTCTTGGGTCATTTGATGCAATGGTCGGACCTATACTCCAATTGATGGTTTTAATATATGAACTTGACCTAATGGTTGAGATCTAATGTTTAGTCATCCAATAAATTGGAATGATGCCTAAATGTAATATGTTGGTCCTTATAAAGTTATTTAAATGGTTTCCTCTATGAGATCAACTTAAGAAGCTCATTTACTGACAGTTTGTTTTAAATAAACAATCACTTGTGGGTTTTATCTCAATGGAACTTTTTATGTTGTTAATCAAGGGTTGTCTAGGGTTAGATGGTGACTCTTTATAGATCACAACTCAATGACTTCATAGGTAGATTGTTCAAGATGTTTACTTATGTAAACGACCAATGGATTTCCCTTTCAACATTTAATGGTTAGAAGTTGATGCCTTAATATTCCCATTGTTCTGGGTGAAGCGTGTAGTGTAATTTTATGATTCTGATGATGAAAATTTGATGGTTCAATGCCTTAAACTTGTAGTGTTACTCTTACCCTCGTATTATTATGATTGATAATCACTATAATGAATTAATGGGTAACCCTAATGAGGTATAGCTTGTTACACCTAGCTTTAATATAACTAAATGATGGTAATTGGGTATGAATAGTCCTTGAATGATTTATACAATCATGGAGTACTCCCTTATTGTTGTTGAAACCCTAGTATGCTATAACCCAATGGTTGCACCTTGATTTATGTGTGGGTTCATACTTGAAAATATTATGGAATGTGATGGTGATGCTTCACCTTATGCATCCATGATCCAATGGGGATGTTGTGAGTTAGGGTTTGGGTATAAGTGATGATTACTAACATTAATATAATTTATCTTGCTGAACCTAACTCTAATGCAAATAGATAAAGATGACTATTCATGTTTAACATTCTTATATGATGGAATGATGGTGAAATAACATCCTTAATATGATCATAACCTTAATATGTTAATTGGTGGTTATCATAGCCACATGATTGATACTTTCTTATGTTAAACATGTGCATTATGAATATGATGAGGGTTAATCATAATCTAGATTCCTTGCATGTTTATGTAATAAAGGAATGTTCTTAATGTTAATATAACCCTACTATAATTGTTTATGAATATCTCCTAGCTCATTAATTCAATATTGTGTTGATCTGGTGTATTATATGTAAGTGATGTTGTTGGGCCTTGTTATAAGGCATGCAAAGGTAATGATGATCGTGCAGGAAATAGTATGATCTTGATGACCTTTGGGCATGGTTGAGCCCTGAATGAGGTGTAATCCTCTTATGTTGATAAGGGTTGATACACTGTGATATTGTGAAAAGGATTTATATCTTGTGATAGTATGATGAGTAGTGTAGTCTCGTGAATGGCAAGTGAATAGTACCATGTGATGATAAGATGAGAAATTATGTTTCAAACATTTTATATCTTTTGAAGTTGTGATATTTATATGCTTTCTAGAAGTGAATTAGGGTTTGTATGTCCACTTGTTTGATGCAACCTTAATTCACCCAATTGGCATAAATAATCAAGTGCAACTCTAATCATGTAGTGCCCTATGCTATAGAGCCATCTTCAGTGTCAGAACTTGCTGGATGGTGAAACGAGTATTCCTAAGGGAAACTCGGAGCACATATTGTTGAGTATGTGGGGGTGGAAAGTTGAGGATATATCCTTGTCATCCACAATGCAGGTTATGGAGGATGGTTATGGTCATGCCTCAGACATTTGATGTGATTGAGGACAATTGTGGTTGTAGCTCAGATTAGAGGGTTGTGTATACCCTAGTTTCTAGTGTCGTGGCCTGTACCAAGGGCAGACTAGTGGTTAGAAGCTTGACTATATGTCATTGTAGTGGCAGCTTTGACTGATATGTCATTGTCTTTTTACTCGTAATGACCAAGAAGAAGATATCTTAGGATACTGACACTCCTAGATGTTGTACAGAATAGAATAGCCCTTCGCAGGGGTCGGTTGGACTTTGGATGGTATGATTCAAATTCCCCAGGGCATAATAAAAGATGTAAGACAGTTGTGTAGCATGTCTATTGAGGGTTATACACAATGCTTCATATTGGATGATAACCCTTGTTTGCTTTATTTTCATTGAGATCATGTGTTGTACAATAAGAGATAATAGATATGCTTATGTTGTAGTTATGCTCATGTTGTAAGCATGCTTATGTTGTCAAATATACTGACACTGATGGTTAAGATGCTGCTTCTATCTATGTTTAATATTACTAGCCATGCCTATGTAATTATAAATGCTTAAAATTCTAATCATGCATATGCAGTTAATTGTGCTATGATGTTAGTTCTACTTATGATATAGATCTGTTCACTTTATTTGAGATGCCAATATTGATAGCCATGTTATGTTACTAGACATATTCATGATGTCAGGGATTCTTATGCTACAAGATTGCTTATACTATTAGCAAGGAATATGATGATAGTCATATTAATGATAATGATTGTTATTAGATGCAATTTGATGATATTTGAGTATATATCTATCTAGAGAAATGGATTTATTTGTTATCTATATATGCATTGATGATCATACTTGTTGTGAAGATGATTTGCTTAATTTGTTTACTATACTTGAACTGTTCATTCTATTCAATTGATTATTTAATACTCCAACTCCTTAGTTATCTATTATTTAAAATGTTGTAATCAATAAGCGTTGTTGGAGGTTATATCTCTTGCTGGGACATGGGTCTCACCCTTATGGTTTGCCACATCTTTTTAGTATTCGGAAGTGACGAAAACAAACATGTGGCAGCAAAGAGGATATGTAGTAATGAATCTTTGAGAAAGTTGATTATATTTCTAGTGTGTCCTAGAGTCATCCCTATACTCTCAGGCCTAGGTAGATAAAGTTTATATATGGTGTTTCAAACAAATCAGAATTTTGGCAGCATGTTAATGTTTGTTGTGTGGCATATACAAATATTTTTCTCCTGTGTATATATGTTGTGTCTAAGGTGATAGAACAATTTGTATTAGTTTCTTGGCATAGTATGGATATAAGAAAGATGTTGGGCTCTTATGCAAATGTTTCTAAGTGGGTTTTGACGTGGAAATTGGTTTTAATTTACCCATATTTTTGGGTATGTGGTTAATTGGTGATTGATTGTGTTTTATATTTTGAGTAATCTCATTTAGTGTAATGGGTTCTCACAAGTTGGTATCAGAGCTTTAGGTTCAATGAGTCTATAGGGACACTAGGACTTAGGACTAGGTTGATGTTTAAATAAGGAATATGACATAAAAACATGGTGCATACTGCCTAATCTCAGTACTTGGATGCCATGGCCATGTATTCAATTATTGAAGAAAAGGTAAGTATGGAACTCTTAGATTGCTATCTTTTTTATTACTTTGATCAAGTAGTCATTTTGAAACAATCTAAAGAGCATAATGAAGTAGAAATCATGGTGCAGACAACTCAGTATTACCTCAAGAGAAGATGACGATTACAACATTATCTATCAAAACTTGAATTGTTGGTAACTATAAGAGAAAGATATAACACCATGAAATCTAAATTTGAATACAAATAAGAAAAAGAGTAGTTCTTGAAGATGAAATTCAAGAAGATAATAAAGTAAAAGATAGATAAGTCTGTTCTTATAAAGTGATTCAAGGTATGAAATTCACATAAAATGGATAGAACTCCTATGATAAGTATTAAATGAGAAGATGAATGGGAACAATGACAAAGAAATAAGGTGGAACCTGAGTTAATGTCAGACCAACCTATGTGTGTAAGAACATGTTAATGTAAAATCAACATGGAATGTGAAAGAAATTAAGGGAGATGATCCCTGTTTAATGAAGAAATTGTGGAATATGATGATTTACCTCTTGATAAGTGGTTGAAAAACATAATAAAACAAGAGAGTATACCCAAAAGTGATAAATAGTCATCAAGGAAGGAGTAATGAGATATGTCAATCATGATTATTCCTATGCTAATGGCAAGGAACCCGCTATGAAAAGGGTGAAATGATACATAAGAAGCTGTAACTTACATAATGAAAATAGAATTGGTTACCTTTTTGCTAGTGACTCTTGAACAATGTTGCTATGATGTGGGAAGTGTGTTTCCCTTTGTGTATTTCTTTTCTAGGGTACAACTTTCAAGTGGATCATTGCCACTTTATATGTGTGGATTCATTGTAAACATGAGGGTGGATAGATTATTATAACATGAGGTTGCTTGGACTATGGTTCCAAGATCATAATTAAAGTTTGTGATGAGTTTGCTTTTGAGCCTTCCAATAATTAGGAAGACTCCTTTTATATGTCTTGAGATTTTTTATGTTGGTAAAAGTAGATGAGATAAGGATGTGAGTTCCTTATAGCACATGAGGTGGATACCAAGGTAATGAATCCTAGTATCCAAGATGTATCAATAGTATGGGAAGTATGTGAAGGTTGGAGATGTTTACTAAATGAACATATCAAGTATTCCTCCCCCTTAAAGAGAGGGAGAGAGAGAGAGAGTTGATGATGACCCTCTAAATGATTGTTTAGAAGGAAAACAAAAGTGATTCTATAATGTTGTGTATGGTTCAGTGATAGTTGGGCAAGACCACTATCAAGGATAGATGGTTTGTTGATCAATAGACATGTGATACCGTGTTCCTTTAAGATAAACCTATGATCAAATATCAATGCATAAGAGTTAGATCGGATGACATAATTCACACGACCATGGTAAGTTTAGGGTTATGTCCTTTAGACTAACCAATTACCAATATAATTTATGAATAGGAGAACCAGAGTGTTCAGGTCATGTCTTACAAGTTGTAGTAATATTTGAATGATGGCATCTCAAAGTATTTTAGATATGGTCATTAACATGGTTAACATCTTTGCTAAACCTTAAGAATGTTGAAGCAACTGTACTTATGTATGACAATTCTAGCAAGAGTGAGTTGGCGGTTGACTAGGGTATCCTCTTGGAGTTATGATGCCTCTGTTAAGTATCTTATGTGAATCCTGATAAGATGAAGACAATGTCGTTGCTTCACCCCTAACAAGGTCAATCAGGAAGTTATATTTGTTAACAGTTACATACAAGTGTATGATTCTTCAACCAAATACATGGTTAGTCCACCATTGAGATGATTGGAGAATCCTCTAAAAACATATTTCTCATATTTATTGAAAACTAGGGGATGCCTACATGGTTTATTGAGTTGTTAATTACAACAACCATTAAAGGAGCATAGAGATGAAACCTTGTAAAGTTACATATGATAAGAGATACATAATTTTATATGTTTGATAAGAGCCAATGAGTATGAATTTAAGTAATGTGTTGATACAATAGATATAATTTAAGTATGATATCTAGAATTTAAATTTGAAGTTACTATTAGATTTGTACAGGTGGCACAACAAGTTTCTATGTTCCATATTCGCAAATGTCTTCTTATGTGGGGGTTTTGTGCTGACCCAAGACAAGATATGTATGAATTGAAAGAGAAGAACATGACCTCTATAAGAGAGATGTGACATTAACATAATATGGAAGTAACCAAATGTAAATTTTAGGATGACGTGCATGATAAGTGTCCATCTATGTGTACCTTGGATTTTGGGGGCAAAATCCCAGTTAGGGATTTATGGTTATGAGACCCCAGACCTTTCTTAAAGTGTTGAACAAGCTTAATTATCATAATTTATTTCTTATAACCCTAATCAAACCTTATGATATTCTTTTAAATCATAATACAAACTTAAGTTTCAAATTTGGTCCAATTTGGACACTGTTTGACCAAGTTATGTTTTTAATGCATATTTTGGACTTTTCTACAATTTACCCAATTGAGAGGTTTTATTTGCAATTTATCACTTGAATTATGTTCCTTGGATATTATATCATCATTCTTGAGATTTATGATCCATGGGGTGCCTATTTAAAACTTAGTTTGAAGGTATTTTCTCCAAGGGTATTTTAGGGTTTACCCCTTTATGGATGAGCTACCTTTAGGAGCTATCAGCTAATGAATTATTTGTTTTGCTTGAAAATTCAAGAAACGAGGGATAATAATGTCTCTATGGATGGTGGGTTATCTTCTTGTGTGTGTGCTTGCATATTCTTAATAGCTTAAGGCCATGGACACTTGGAAAGATACTAGAACTTCAACCTTTTCTTTTTCTTTATCTTAAAGTTTCATATACTTATCCCTAAGCATGCAAATGAGCAATTTTATCTCTACTACTTCCCTCCTTCTATTAACCTCGTTATACCTCTGTGCTTCTATGAATTTCCTGTCCAAGGAAGAAGAAAGAGGAGATCTTCTTGGAAAAAGAATCTAGGGTTGCAATTGACTTCCTTTTAGGGTTTAAAAAGCTTCTTTCTAGTGATCGTGACCTAAAAGAGTAAGAATCCCCTTATTTCCTCTGTTTATTTCTTTCTTATCCTTCATAATACCTTTATCCATGTCGGAACCTTGATATTCTATGGTAAACATTGCTCCAAAGCTCTAAAACCCTACCTTTCTTGCACCTTATGCTTAGGGATTGCTCATTTGATGAAGAAAGGTGCTAGATGGACGAGTTCACAACTTATGCTTAGATTTTCTACCCTACCTGCTCGTGTTTTCTTATGTTTGGGATTTTATCTTATAATTAGAGGCAATTTTATAACTTTCTCCATGTTTATTGCTTACCATAAGCTTGCTAGCTTGTGTTCTTGCTTTTAAATGATGATTCATGCACTAAAAAGCAATGCTTGACTTGGATTTCAATTTTTATAATGTTCCATGTTCTAATTTCAGTTCTATATGAACATGTGATCACATGTACGTAATTCCTAAGGTATAATATGACTTGGATCAGGTTGGTTTGACAACCTATGGTGCTAAGAACCTATCAACCAATGGTCAATTTTAGGGTTTAAAGCTGATTTCTTCTATAAACCCATGACCCGATGGCAGTACCATTGCAACAACCCTACGGTGTTGTTTTCATGACAAATGATGGTGGTGACCAAGGATATCAACTGACATTCACCCCTTAGGTCAGGTGTTGGCCTAATTATAAGCCTATTGATTAACAACTAAGTACCCTAATGATGCTATCAATGAATGGTGATATTAGTTTGATATTCGATGGTGATTAATGAATATGGTGTTGATCTAACAACCTATGGTGACTTAATGGTCACTACTGATGGTGAATCAGATCTCCACAACCTATGGTGAGTTAAACTTGTAGTTGTAGTATCAATTAAGCCTTAAACCAATGGTCTTTGGTCATTTGATGCAATGGTCGGACCTATACTCCAATTGTTGGTTTTAATATATAAACTAGACCTAATGGTTGAGATCTAATGTTTCTTCATCCAATAAATTTGAACGATGCCTAAATGTAATATGTTTGTCCTAGTAAAGTGATTTAAATGGTTTTCTTTATGATATCAACTTAAGAAGCTCATTTATTGACGATTTGTTTTAAATAAACAATCACTTGTGGGATTTACCCTACCCTCAATGGAACTTTTTATGTTGTTAATCAAGGGATGTCTAGGGTTAGATGGTGACTCTTTCTAGAGAACAACTCAATGATTTCATAGGTGGTTTTTTCAAGATGTTTACTTATGTAAATGACCAATGGCTTTACCTTTCAACATTTAATGGTTAGAAGTTAATGCCTCAATATTCCCATTATTCTTGGTGAAGTGTGTAGTGTAATGTTATGATTTTGATGATGAGAATTTGATGGTTCAATGCCTTAAACTTGTAGTCTTACTCTTAACATCATATTATTATGATTGATAATCACTATAATGAATTAATGGATAACCCTAATGAGGTATAGCTTGTTACACCTAGCTTTAATATAACTAAATGATGGTAATTGGGTATGAATAGTCCTTGAATGATTTATACAATCATGGAGTACTCTCTTATTGTTATTGAAGCCCTAGTATACTATAACTCGATGGTTACACCTTGATTTATGTGTGGTTTCATACTTGAGAATAGTATGGAATGTGACGGTGATGCTTCACCTTATCCATACATGATCCAACAGGGGTGTCGTGAGTTAGGGTTTGGGTATAAGTGTTGATTAGTAACATTAATATAATTTATCTTTTGAACCTAACTCTAATGCAAATAGATAAAGATGAGTATTCATGTTTAACATTCTTATATGATGGAATGATGGTGAAATAACCTCCTAAATATGATCATAACCTTAATATATTAATTGGTGGTTATCATAGCCACATGGTTGATACTTTCTTATATTAAGCATGTGCATTATGAATAGATGAGGGTTAATCATATCTAAATTTCTTGCAAGTTGATGTAATAAAGGAATGTTATTAATGTTAATATAACCCTACTATGATTGTTTATGAATATCTCCTAGCTCATTAATGCAATATTGTGTTGATCTGGTGTATTATATGTAAGTGATGTTGTTGAGCCTTATTATAAGGCATGCAAATAGAATGATGATCTTACAGGGAATAGTATGATGGTATTAATGACCTTTGGGCATGGTTGATATCTGAATGAGGTGTAATCCTCTTATGTTGATAAGGGTTGATACCCTGTGATATTGTAAAAAGGATTTATATCTCGTGATAGTATGATGACTAGTGTAGTCTCATGAATGGAAAGTGAATAGTACCATGTGATGATAAGATGAGAAATTGTGTTTCACATGTTTTATATCTTTTGAAGTTGTGATATTTATATACTTTCTAGAAGTGAATTAGGGTTTGTATGTCTACTTGTTTAATGCAACGTTAATTCACCCAATTGGCATAACTAATCAAGTGCAACTCTAATCATGTAGTGCCCTGTGCCGTAGAGCCATCTTCAATGTCAGGACTTGCTGTATGGTGAAACGAGTATTCCTAAGGGAAACTTGGAGCGCATACTATTCAGTATGCGGGGGTGACAAGCTGAGGATATATCCTTTTTATCCTCAATGTAGGTTATGGAGGATGGCTATGGTCGTGCCTCAGACATTTGATGTTATTGAGGACAACTGCGGTTGTACCTGAGATTAGAGGGTTGTGTTTACCCTGGTTTCTAGTGTCGTGACATGTACCAAGAGAGGACTAGTGGTTAGCATCATGGCATAATGTCATTGTAGTGGCATCTTTTACTGATATGTCACTGTCTTTTTACTCGTACTGACTGAGGGGAAGAGATCTTAGGATACCAGCACTCCTAGAGCTTGTACGGAACCGAATAGCCCTTCACATGGGTCAGTTAGACTTTGGATGGTACAATTAAAATTACCCAAGGCATAATAAAAGATGTAAGATAGCCATGTAGCATATCTATTTAGGGTTATACACAATGCTTCATATTGGATGATAACCCTTGTGTGCTTTCTTTTCATTGAGATCATGTATAGTACAATAAGAGATAATAGACATGCTTATGTTGTAGTTATGCTCATGTTGTAAACATGCTTATACTGTCAAATATATTGACACTGATGGTTAAGATGATGTTGTTAGCTATGTTTAATATTGTTAGCAATGCCTATGTAATTATAAATGCTTAAACTGCTAATCATGCCTATGCAGTTAATTGTGCTACGATGTTAGTTCTACTTATGATATAGATCTATTCACTTTATTTGAGATGCCAATATTGATAGCCATATTATGCTACTAGACATATTCATGATTTTAGGGATGCTTATGCTACTAGATTGCTTGTACTGTTAGCAAGGAATATTATGATAGTCAGATTAATGATAATGATTGTTATTAGATGCAATTTGATGATATTTGAGTAGATATCTATCCATAGAAATGGATTTATTTGTTATCTATGCATTGATGATCATACTTGTTTCTAAGATGATTTGCTTAATATGTTTAGTATACTTGAACTGTTCAATTAATTATTAAATACTCCATTTGCTTATTTATGTACTATTTAAAATGTTGTAATCAGTAAGAATTGTTGGAGGTTATATCTCTTACTGGGACATGGGTCTCACCCTTATGGTTCGCCACATCTTTTTAGGTATCAGAAGTGATGAAAACAAACATGTGGAAGCAAAGAGGATCTATAGTAATGAATCTTTGAGAAAGTTGATTAGATGTCTAGTGTGTCCTAGAGTCGTCCCTGTACTCTTAGGTCCGGGCAGGAAAAGTTTATATATGGTGTTTCAAATGAATCAGAATTTTAGTAGCATGTTAATGTTTGTTGTGTGGTATATACAAATATTGTTCTCCTGTGTATATATGTTGTGTCTAAGGTGATAGAACAATTTGTATCAAATTCTTGGCATAGTATGGATATAAGAAAGATGTTGGGCTCTTATGCAAATGTTTTTGAGCGGGTGCTGACGTAGAAATCGGTTTTAATTTACCCATATTTTTGGGTATGTGGTTAATTGGTGATTGATTGTGTTTTATATTTTGAGTAATCTCATTTAGTGTAATGGGTTCTCACAATAAGATTCTCCATGGAGCCTCAATAAATATATTAGGAACTAAACAAATTCCTACCAATGAGAAAATGATCAAAATCAGTAGAGTTTGATTCCCTAATACCTTTCCAAATTAATACCCAATCACATACATATACAAGCAAGGCTTCTGATTGTTTTATCTAGATTGAATTAGGCTTTCAATATGAATATAGAGTTTAGGAGGGAGAAAAACACTCACCTAAGGTGACAAGTACCTTAAAAACGTAGGTCAAACTCTAAACTTTTAGAAAACCAATCAAACTCTAGCAACTGAATCCATTTCTTCTTCTCTCAACTCGTAAACCCTAGAAATGGCGATTTGGATAGAAATGGTGAGAAAAGAGGATGATTTGATGTGATTTCAAATCTTATCATAGGAGGGATGGAATATTTACATGTGAGAGAAGAATCACCATGAAAGGATGTGCAAAGAAGCTAAACTTACTTGATTTCACCATATCTCAGACAACAAAACCCTAGATCAACAATTCCACCACTTTCTCCTCTCAAACCCTAACTCTCCCTTTCTCTCTCTATGATTTTGGTTCTATGGATTGAATCACGAATTATGAGATATACTATTATGTTAGCTTGACCATATATATCAATTGAGGTTCTTGGAGAATTTGCACATTGGCCCCTCACTATAATTTCTCTTATTTTAGCTGAATTTTCTGTCATTAAAATGTTTATGTAAATTGTTTACTTCAGAGGTCAAACATCCTCCAAAAATTATAAAAAATCAACTCTATGTTTTTAATTGCATTTAAGAGTCCCAATCAAAATTTTAGATTATTAAATTTTACAAATAAATAAATAAAAATCAAATACTATACTGCTATATTGTAGTCTGCAACATGGTCGGTCGAGTTACAAAATCAACCGACACCCCTCTCTTTAGAGATCAAACATCATCCAAAAATTACAAAAAATTAATAGGATGTCTGTGATAGAGTTTTCCAACTACAATTAAAATTTTAGATAAATTGGAAGTATAAATAAAAATATAAATGCAAATATCAAACTACTATTTTTGATCTGTATTCATGGTCGGTCAAGTTTTAAACTTGACCAACAAATATGTCAGAAAATTCTTTTAAAATTGTGATATTTTTCATTAGTTCTCAAATTTGAGTCATCTAAATCATATCCAAATTTCAACTAAATTGGAGTTGTATATAAAATAATAAAAATAATTTAGTGCACACTATACTTATCAAATTTTATATTCATATGCCATCATAACCCTAACTTTGACTGATTACGCTTTTCAATTCTTAAATCCTAATTATATGAATCAAAGTATCATTAAAGCTTCTCATTATATTTTAAACATATGAATTAAACTTTCATTATTAATCAAGCTTCAAACAATGATCAATCTGGTTAAACATACAATCATCCAAGTAAACCCTAATTAGATGACTAGTTTAAAAATGGTTCATTACAAATTCTCCCCTCCTTATAGGATTTTTGTCCCAAAATCCAATAAAAGATGTGGAATAATATCATATCATCTAATCGTTCATATATCTTAGCATCAAGTTTGAAAGACTTCCATTCTATCTTTCTTTCATATGACATTATTTTTGTATTAGATGGATATTTAATCCCTTATCATCATATATCTCCTTGAATATTACAATCATTTAAAAAAAATATTAGTAATACATCATTTATCAAGACGAGGTTCACATCACCTTTTATTTTCTTTTAAAATTTGATTATATATCTCATGGATCAAGATTATGACTCATTCTATATTATCATTCACATTCATCAATTTCCTTCATAAAGAAGATCATTCAGTGTGCATTTTAGTTCATATCTTTTTCTTACAAATTTTAGATTTCATATTCAAGTGCAAACTCATTAGAGATTATCTCCATAATCCATTAGGCTTCATCTTTCTTAGATGAAATTTCCTACTTGCCATAGGTTCCATATTGAATTATGCAATCCTTTTCTTTTTCACCATTTTATCACCTTTTTTTCATCATGCATCTTATTGTACTACCAAATTGTGTTCATATGGATACTTGGTTAGGGCATCCAGAAGAAGTATAATTGACAATTCCATACTAGCTTAGATCAATACCCAAATACTTGACTAGAGTATTTGAATACTAAGTTCAGTGAGTATGCACAACATTTAGGCTATGTTCAACATACACATTATCATTTTTCCTAGATCTTATTGTCCTTGTAGACTCATCTAACATAGGCTCTGATACCACGTTGCTGGGACCACTATTTAGATCAACATAAATGCCAACCGTTTGAGAGAATCCCTATGCCTAAACCTTGATTAAGCAACAAAATACTTCATTATCGACAAAGACGATAAATAAAACATATGAAAAACACATATAAAGTTTTCCTTTTTCTTTGTTTACAATTTTCTCAAACCAATGTCACATCAATGACTTCACAATACGATAATACATATCTCATTCAACTTTGTCAAAATTAGAATCAAATCTTATGGCTCATGCCCATTTCAATTTACAATAGATACATGTACGTGAATGAACAACCTTTGTATTCTACCCACCCCAAGAAAGAGAGTGTATAGGGATAATCTATTCTATCTAGACTATTCTTCTATTTACATCTTCTCTATCGCGGTTTCTTTGTTGGATAGTATTATACCTAAAAACATTTGAAACAACCTCATGAGAGTCATATAGATCCCCAGTGAGTGGATACCTCCCACTCAAGATAGGTACATGCATCAACATCAGATTAAGTATAATAAACTTAAAAGAAACATGTGATATTGATAAGCCTAGCAGATGGTTCTAGCATTTAGTCAAATTTAGTTTACAATAATAGTCTAATCAAATAAATAAGGTAATCACTTAAAACAAGTCCAACTTTACACTATATTTCAGAGAATGTCTATGAACAAATTAGTAGATGATTCTTAGTTCAGGTTAACAAACCTTCATTACGAATAACAAGTCAAGATCTAAGCATTCTGAATCAACACATAATAATAAAATCATCTTTGTGATACCCCACTAGGCGGACCAGGAACACATCCATTAGTCCTGAAGTGAAAGTATGCATAAGACATGTCTATCAAACTGTACTATCAAATTACAAGCAATATAAATCATATTCAAAGTGGATATAAATCCCAACATTCACTACTTGTCAACAAGACAGATCAGAATATGAAACTAATAATCTATATAATAGATTGATTATTATCCGCAATATGAAACATAATCAACAATGGAAAATTATCATAGCAGTTCAAGGAATGTAGAAAACATTCAAATCATGTTCTACACGGCTTGTCATCTTTTATTCATTTGCCCTAAAACTACTTGGCTTGTACCTCACCAAGTAGAAGTCGCCATGCGTGATTCTCATGTCAATAACTCACCGTGACTATCGTACGGTTTAGCCGACAGACCTTGACCATCTCAGGGTTGCCTAAACAGGCTCATGTCTCATCTTGGGTACATGAGATAGGAACCATCAAAACAATATATCACATATTACAACATTTCACATATTTTCACATTTCACACATTTCATTTTGTCAGAGTCTATTCCATATGGACATAGACTTTCACAACAAGGATTTAGGGCTAGAGCCACTCCGGATGACTCACTCCTAAATATTGGTGGTCTAACCTTTAAGGTCTTGATCCACACTCCTAAATTCCTTCTCATAATTCATTGATTACTACAAGGAGATCTGTTTTGTTTCCCCAATGAGGTCCTCGGGGGAACCCACGGTGTTCAGGGCACCTAACTAGATGTTTTGTCATTTCACTTGTTATTAATCTCTTGTACCTATCTTAAAAGAATTTGAAACATCATATATCATATGTGTGTATTCTCTTGTAACTAAAATAACATGAAACAAATTAAGCTTATCAAGAAAGGCAATGACTAAAACAAGAAGTACGACAATTTGAAGTTTGTAACACATATAGGGTGATGACCCGACATCAAATCAAGCCATCACCAGTAACTAATTGCGGAATAACCATAAACAACGGATTATGAAAATCACTAAAAATTAAAAATCATTTTTGCAAGGAGATCCTCTTCCAGGAAACTCTTATTGAAAGAACTAAAACTTTATACATATCATGGTTCACATAGTACATACACTGTATTATCTCATCTCGAGGACAACATATAACAGTTGCTTTGCTAAAACCTATACATAAGCAACATAAAACCTCAAGGCATACAAGACAAAATCTTAGATCGTTCATAAAACCATTACGTACTGACTCCAAGGACCTCAGAGTACAGAGACAACACATAAGACTTCTATCTATAAGACATGACAGATAATACACTCGACCTGAGCTGTTACTACTGCCCCAGCTGTTATTTTTCTCCCTTTACAGAATGGTCTCTACGTCCTCGTGCATGTCCACCTAAAAATTTTGGATCCCATGGGGTGAGACAATTGTCCTAGTGAGAGATATAACTCTCCACTTACAATATTATTATAAAAAATAAGCATGTATACAACTGAGCAGAGTTTCTTTATATTAACAAGCAGGATTAATCACTGTTATAAGCGAAACAGAGTAATCTCTTCTCTTAAAATAATGTATCCATCTATTTTAGATCAATAAATCATCTATTCATTATACAAGGAATATAAAGAAACCATATGTAACATCTATCCAACTAAGATGTATAAAAGAAGTGTACATCAACCAATGTCTTCTGTATTCGATCCTTAAGCAAATACACTACACGGATGATTACATATTACAATCACACTTATGCCCTGATGAGATGAAGTATACCGTTCATACTCGAACCGACCACTGCTAAGTGCAAATCAGTACCATACAAGGTCAATGGCAGAGTTGGCTGTCAAGACCTCACCCATCTCGGTCAGTATAAGAAAACTTAGCAGGACATCTCATATCAGCTGCTGGCAGGACATCTTGTGTCAACTGCAATTAGCATGCCCGGGTATAGCAGCATATTTGCTATAGAGTTACAACTGCAACATGTACTCTCTTATGGAGAAGACCACATAGCTTTCCCAGATTATAAACTTATTGAGTCATGGCATATAGCCATACTCTGAGGCACATGCCAGTTCACCATGCTCATTACTGAGTCAACGACCGCAGTCGCACTCAAGCCAACATATGGCATACAGTAGATTCTCAAGATTGTGGATGTAAGGGGATCGATCAACATATGGCCGTCCAAGCTCACACCCCCACATATTCAAAAATATGCACTCTAGGTAATCCCGTGGGAAATACCCATTTCACCATCAGCAATTTCTGACACTGAATGGATCTATGGTCAGGGCAACTACATTATGAGATTCCACTTGATTAATTAGATGCATTGCATTATGTTTTAGCACCAACCAAGTTATAAGCATCAATCATAAACAAATGCTACAAAAGAAGGTGTAATACATCTATCAAGTACTATTCTAATCATTGAAACACATTTAGATACATAACACTCAGGATCTCAGTCCCTTATCATATTACTAGGGAATCTTATCCCTTAACATCATCATCATCATGATTACTGGATCTGGGTATTCAAACCCTTAGATCATCACTGAACATTGTTACCTTTGTAACATGTAATTATTACATCTAGGTCCTCAGACCAAGGTATTCATCACACATGTTGTACAAGTATGTCACATAGCTCACATGGTACATTAAACATCTTATCACCTCTCACTAGGCAACAACTATCTTTTTAAGATATCAGACTATATAAACATTATACTCTTTGTACAGATAGGGCTCATTGTATGTCATTTAAATCTGTATCATATATAACATCATAGCTCATACCTGGCTATGCTCATCATCTCGTGATTCCTTCATAGTTAACACTTCATGATAAAATACTAACAATATATGACATCACCATGCAATTCAAGAGAAATACATCCTTCCCATTATTAGGGTTAGGATTTCCCATTTTAACCAAATGGGGTTTTAGGTTCACATCATCACTATGTGATATAAGAGAAATACATCCTTCTCATAATTAGGGTTAGGATTTCTCAATCTAACCGATTAGGGCTTTAAGTGCATGCCATCACCCTTCATTAAGGTTAGGGTTTTCCCCCTTATTAAAAAATCAAGTGATTCAAAATCATATTATCACTCATCATTTAAGATTTACCTTTATTAACCACTTAGATTTTTGAGATCACATTATAAAAGATTAAACCCTGATTCATACTCCATTCATACTAGGAATATCAACATATACTCATTACATGATTGTTATTCAAATATAAGTTTCTCTTTCATCCTCACTAAGATGTTGATTGCACCATACTTTTGGCTCTATTATCCTATTTAAGGTACATTAAATCACCATTATCAAATTACACTAAACTCATTATCTTTTAATGTTGCATTTAACACAACACTCAACATAGGTCACTCAATCAAGTGTATATGATTAAAGATTTCCCACCATATCGGGTATCAAGATGGGGGTATGCTACCATATTGTGCTTGAGATGCAACCTTAACATCATATCAGGTATCCCTATCAGGCATGTGGTGTAACCATATCACCATATCATGTTTAGGGTGTATCCCCTAACACCATAATGTCTATCCATATCAGATTGGCTATCACTTAGATCTTATCATCTCAAGCAGCAAAGAGGAGCTATAGGAATGAATCTTTGATAAAGTAGATTAGATGTATAGTGTGTCCTAGAGTCGTCCTTGTACTCTTAGGTTCGGGCGAGAAAAAGTTTGTATATGGTGTTTCAAATGAATCAAACTTTTGTTTGCATATTAATGCTTGTTTGTGTGGCATATACAAATATTGTTCTCCTATGTATATATGTGGTGGCTAAGATGATAGAACAATTTGTATAAAATTCTTGGCATATTATGGATAGAAGAAAGATGTTGGGCTCTTATGCAAATGTTTTTGAGTGGGTGTTGCTGTTGAAACCGGTTCTAATTTACCCATATTTTTGGGTATGTGATTAATTAGTGATTAATTGTGTTTTATGTTTTGAGTAATCTCATTTACTGTAACGGGTTCTCACAAGTTGGTATCAGAGCTTTAGGTTCATTGAGTCTATAGAGACACTAGGACTTAAGACTAGGATGATGTCTAAGTTAGGAACGTGACACAAAAACATGGTGCATACTGCCTAATCTCAGTATTTGGGTGCCCTGGCCAGGTATTCAATTATTAAAGAAAAAGTATGGAACTCTTAGATTGTTATCTTTCTAATTTCTCTGATCAAGTGGTCATTTTGAGACAATCTAAAGAGCATAATGAATAAGAAATCATGGTGTGAATATCTCAATCCTACCTTAAAGAAGATGAGAATTGCATCATAATCTATCAAAACTTGAATGTTTGGTAGCTAAAGAGAAAGATACAACACCATGAAATCTAAATCTGAATACAAATAAGCAAAAGAGGAGTTCTTGAAGATGTGATTTAAGAAGATAATAAAGTAAAAGACATATAAGTCTATGCTTATAAAGTGAATCAAGGTATGAAATCCACATAAGATAGAGAGAACTCCTATAACAAGTACAAAATGAGAAGATGAATGGGAACAATGACAAAGAAATAAGGTGGAAATTGAGTTAATCTCAGACCAACCTATGTGTGTAAGAAAGTGTTAATGTAAAATCAGCATGGCATGTGAAAGAAATTAAGGGAGATGATCTCAATTTAATGAAGAAAATGTGGAATATGATGATTTACCTGTCAATAAGTGGTTGAAAAACATAATAAAATAAGAGAACATACCAAGTGTGATTAATAGTCGTTAAGGAAGGAGTAATGAGATATGTTAATCATGATGATTCCTATGCTAATGGTAAGGAACCTGAAATGAAAAAGGTAAAATGATACATAAGAATCTATAACTTGCATAATGAAAATAGAATTGGTTACCTTTTTTGTGATGCCCCGATCCCCGTGCCATCTCTAATGACCCCGGTGATCGGGGAGTCACCCTCGGTAAACCACCCGTAACCTTTTCTTTACTTTGTTACTTAGAATTAACTTAAAGGAAAAACCTAATAGCTTGAATAACATCAGATCGTAATAAAACTACGGAAGCAACTTACCATTAACCTTACTTGGAAGAAAAACAAACTTACATGACATATTACATTGTTCATTCAGAAAGTAAAACACAACAGAAAACTTAAAACTAGTTTACATGTTACATTACATTCTCTCACTACCACACCACATGCCCAAGGACCGAGGGGAAAGTACTAAGAGACCTCTATCTAACTATGAACTACCTTCTAAGAACTTGGGTGATACAATCCTTCAACTTCCTCGTGCTGGCGTTGACCTAAAAAATATTTCAGTAGGTTGGTGAGCTACTGGCTCACTGAATAGAATTTCACCCAACCATCACAGATAACTCATTTTTATGATTATTAATTGGTATAAAAATACAAGATAATACTATATTGAATAAATCTAAGCAATATAATTTAAACGACATGAGATGTCAACATTTCATTAAGATAACAATTGCTGCAAAGCTATAGATATGATTAAATCACAGAGTATACTAAAATTTCATTTAAAGGACAACTGCTGTGAAACTAACTCAAATCTTTCTTAACTCCTTAACTTATAAGAAACTCTGTGAACCTATATGAACATATTTTATCTTATGTCCTTATCATATGCAGTGTACTCTATATATGAAGACTCATAGCGAACTACGATCCCACCATAAAAGACTTAGCCGACACCCCAGGATAGCTAAGTCTGACTACTCTCCTGGTCTGCAATAGGGAAACTGGCTCTCTGGCCTTGGCACTCATATTGTGCCATTAATTGGACACCTCCTCTAACCTGAGCACACGGGCGAAGAGTCAAGCCACCTATTGGATTTTTTGTACCCTAGTGCCACCAGGACTTCTGGTTGATGTTGGACACTATAACTATAATTTAAGGAGACTTCCACTAGGGCTTCATCCCTCATACCACCTTTTGGTATGTTTTGACCCCCGTATACTGGACACAATTACAGGGTAGGTCGTTTCATCCCTAAGGCACAGACTGTTGACTCAAGGTCAATTAGGTCAATGTTGACTCACATCTAAATTGACTAAATCCATGTTTTGATGATGACTAACCATTCCACATATTGGTGTCTAATGTCTATACTTGAGTGATTTTAGATAGGTATAGACACACTCCAAATGCCCTAACTTGCGCATATCAAATTGGAGAAAAGACAAGTCAAAGTCAATACAAGTGGACGTTTTTGTAATATGATGTATATCCATTAGAATCATGTTGTAAATCACTTGTAATGATTGTATGACTTGTAATTAAGCTTAGAAAAATATCAGGAGCACTTAGATCGAATATTAGAGCACTTTATATGCATCTTTGAAAATCAATTACAGGCACTTGGTCGGTCGAGTTTCCCCAGCCTGAAACTCGACCGATCCACCTTGGTCGATTTTCTGAAGATTGCATCGGTCGAGTTGTGCACTCACAAAACTCGACCGATTGGGTAGTAGGCCATTTCCAGTTGAAATGGTCGGTCGAGTTTCCTCAGGACAAACTCGACCGATCCTTTGAACATCGGTTTGCCTCCTACTTGATCGGTCGAGTTACACCCATTAGAACTCGACCGATTGCACTGTACGAAAAAGTGCAGAAAAGTGTTTCTAGCCATTGTGGAGTTGCAACAAGTGAAAATAGATCCGTTGCAAGCCAAAAAATGGCTAGTTTTCATTCATAAGTGTTCCCAAAGGCTAAGAGGCATCCCCAACTATAAATAGGACCCCTTGGGCTTTATTCCAAGGTTGAGCATTCATTGCAAACTCTTTATGAGGTTCCTATTCTATAGTTGAGTGCTTCCTACAACCTCCTCTCTCTCTCTCTAAGCTTAATCACTTGCTACATTCATTAGAGTGAGTAGGAAATATGTAAGAGAGCTAGTCCTATTTGTATATCTTGTGAGGCTCTCACTTCCACAACCTCCCCATCTCTCATTTGCAATCATGAAGATGAAGGTTCTCTCTCTTGTCCAAGAGAGGTGAAGAAGAACAAGGGAAGGAGTCCCTTGGTGAAGATCAAGGCTGAAGGCTTGGAGCTAGAGTGGGTAAGCCCTTGGAGAAGGCAGAAGACTCAAGCTCAAGTGGGTAATGTTGACTCAAGGTCAATTAGGTCAATGTTGACTCACGTCTAAATTGACTAAACCCTTGTTTTGATGATGACTAACCATTCCACATATTGGTGTCTAATGCTTCTACATTGAGTGATTTCAGATTAGGTTTAGACACACTCCAAATGCCCTAACTTGCGCATATCAAATTGGAGAAAAGACAAGTCAAAATAGCTACAAGTGTGCAATTTGGGATCTCTATGTAAATGACCTTAGAATTGCTTTGTAATCACTTGTAATGATTGTATGACTTGTAATTAAGCTTAGAAAAATTATTGGGACACAAAAATGCATCATTTGTACAGTTTTACGAAAATTCCAAAATACCCATAACAGGGATTTTGTCGGCCGAATTCCAAACTCGGCCGATCCATATATTCTGGAATTTTCTGGGCGGTCGGCCGAGTTTCCAACTCAGCCGATCCCTGTTCGGTCGAGTTTCTATGGTGGGAAACTCGGCCGATCCACTGATCGGTCCAAGTTGAAAGTCGACCGATCGGCCGAGTTTCTCCAAGGAAACTCGGCCGACAGTCTATCTTTCAGACTTGTCGCTTAGTGGTTCGGCCGAATTACCTTTATAGAAACTCGGCCGATCAGACTGTACTAAAAAGTGCAGAAAAGTGATTCTAGCCGTTGTGGAGTTGCAACAAGTGAAAATAGATCCGTTGCAAGCCACAAAACGGCTAGTTTTCGTTCACAAGTGTTCCCAAAGGCTAAGAGGCATCCCCAGCTATAAATAGGACCCCTTGGGCTTCATTCCAAGGTTGAGCATTCATTGCAAACTCCTTGTGAGGTTCCTATTCTATAGTTGAGTGCTTCCTACAGCCTCCTCTCTCTCTCTAAGCTTAATCACTTGCTACATCCATTAGAGTGAGTAGGAGATTTGTAAGAGATCTAGTCTTATTTGTATATCTTGTGAGGCTCTCACTTCCACCACCTCCCCATCTCTCATTTCCTATCATGAAGATGAAGGTTCTCTCTCTTAGCCAAGAGAGGTGAAGAAGAACAAGGGAAGGAGTCCCTTGGTGAAGATCAAGGCTGAAGACTTGGAGCTAGAGTGGGTAAGCCCTTGGAGAAGGCAGAAGACTCAAGCTCAAGTGGGTAAGTCCTTGGTGGAAAGCTTCTCCGAGCGAAGGTGAAGTCAAAGGCGGAAGATCCAAGAAGAGTGGGTAATTCCTACAAGGCCGAAGACTTGTGCAAGAGTGGGTAAGTCCTTGGAGAAGGCCGAAGACTCTTGCAAAGTGGGTAAGTCCTTGGTAAGGTTGAAGACTCTTTGTATTGGATAGGTAAGTCCTTTGTTGGTCATGTATTGTATGTCTTATTAATGAATATAAGAGTGCAATTGTTTGAAGTCCTAGAGGTTGACCTCTCTAGGCAAGTGGACTGACACACTTCTAGTTTGAAGTGTGGAACCACTCTAAATAGCTTGTCTATTTGGTGCATGTTCAATCTCTCTTATCCTTGCTATGCATGATTTAGTTGCACTCAAATTGCCTATTTAGCAACCTTATCTTGTCATATATTTTGAAGGTTTGATGAGTTTTGTTTAAGTGGTTTCAGCTCTATTCACCCCCCCTCTAGAGCACCTAAGTCACCCATCCAGGATCCAACAAGTGGTATCAGAGCGGGTCTTCTCCAAGCATACTTCAACAAGTAGGAGAAGATGGGTGACTACCTAGGAGGGAGACTCTCGACCAGCCTTCCAATCTTCAATGGGAGCAACTTCCTCTATTGGAGAAGAAGACTTCAATTCTTCATCCAAGGATCAAGTCTCGAGATGTGGCAAATGGTGAACAGCCCATACATTCTACCAAAGACTACCATTGAAGAATGGGATGAAGCCACCTTGATGAAAGCTACCTTGAACGCTAGAGCCATGCACATCCTTTATGCCTCCATGACCCCCACCGAGTTCAACCGGATTTCCTCTTGTGAGACGGTCTATGAGATATGGAGAAAGCTTTGCATCACTTATGAAGGGACAGATCAAGTGAAGGAAAGCAAAGTCTACATGCTCAAAGGGCTGCTTGAAAACTTCAAGATGGGAAAGGAGGAGAGTATAGCCAACATGTACTCAAGGATCAACACCATTGTGAATGGTCTTGCTATTCTAGGTCATCCTATGTCTAGTGGAGAGATCAACTCAAAGATCCTTAGAACTCTTCCCAAGAGGTGGGAATCAAAGGTGACTTCCATTGAAGAAGCAAGGTCACTTAAGGACATCCCCATTGAAGAGCTCATTGGAAATCTACAAGCACATGAAGCCACTCTTGACAAGAGGGAGGAAGTAGAAAGACAAGAGAAGAAAGAGCTTAAGAGAATGAAGAAGGCTGAAATAAAGGCTCAAATTGAAGCTATCATGGAAAAAGTCTCTCCATCCTCTCAAGCTAAAGAAGATGCCATGTACTCCAAAGGTAGACTCTACAAAGGCAAGTCCTCCTCCATCCGGTGCTTCACATGTGGGAAGAAGGGTCACTACAAGGAAGATTGCCCACAAGGCAAAAAGACCCATCTTCACAAGAAGAAATGGCACTCAAGCTCAAGCGGCTCCTCCAACTCAAGCTCAAGTGAAGATTCATGTGAAGGATCAAGCTCAAGCTCTAGTGATGAAGGAGAATGTCATTTTGCTCTTGTAGCATCAACAAGTGAAGACTCAAATGAGGTAAATCTAGACTCTTTAGATAAAGAATCCTTGATTGATCTCATTCATGATATTTGTGCATCTCTTAAGTCTTCTAAAAAGAAAAAGAAAAAGCTTGCTAAAATTGTTGATAATTTGCATATAGAACTAGATGATCTTGAATATGCAAATTCTTGCTTGCTTATTGATAAAAATGACTGTCTTAGCCAAGTAGACTCTCTTAAACTTGAAAATGCTAGTTTACTTGATAAGATTAAATTTCTAGAAGCTCAACCTCTCATGCCTAATTCTAATGAAGAGCATACTTTAATTATTGATTCTCTCATGCATGACATTGATGTTCTTAAATCTGAAAACAAGGACAAAGATTTTGTTTTGCATGAATTAGAAATAGAAAATGCCTCCTTGCTTGCTAAAATCAATGGAAATGAATCTTGTTCTAGTTATACTAATAAAGAGAATGATGTTGCTGCTCTTCATATTGATAGAGATTCTTATTTAACTAAAACTCTTTGCTTAGAAAATGATCTTCTACATGCTAGAGATAACATTAATCAATTGTCTTCTACTATTGCTTCTCTTAAGCATGATAATGATAGTTTGAGATCATCTTTGCAAAGATTCTTAGTTGGTAAGAAGAGTCTTAATGACATCCTACTCAATTCTACTAAACAAATTGGTAGACATGGTTTAGGATATGATAGTAGTCAAGGGAACAACAAAGATAAAGGACCTCCAATATTCCATGGAGAATCCTCTAGTTCCAGGACTATGGGCACATGCAACTATTGCAATGATTTTGGTCATTATTCTACTTGTTGTCCTTTTAGGAAAGCACCCAAGAGCAATAGGACTTGGGTTGCTAAGCTAATTCCTCCGGACCCAAAAACATGATTGGGGACCATTTCATCTTTCTTCTTGTAGGTACTTGCAAATGGATTGACTTGAGGTATTGAATTGCAAATTGTCTTTTCAATCCACATGAAAGAAGAAAGGTGAGATGTGTAGAGGGTGACAACAAGTGGAAAAGCAATTGTAAGCACAAAGGTAATGGTTTTATTGCTTATAACCTATCCTAACTTGTTTTTGTCAAGTTAATGTGCACTATACATATGGTTTTTGAGTCAAAAGTGGTATTTTGTGATTCTCTTCACACTCTTGCTCAAAAACTATTTCTAATGCTTCTATAGTGCATTACTAACTTGTTTAGACATGTTTGGATATGGTTTGTATATTTATCATGCCTTTAAATATGTTTTTATGAGATATATGTGCTTTTTGACAGCTGCTCTGTCGGTCGAGTTTGCCCTATTGAAACTCGGCCGATAGGCACCAATGGGTGTTGCCAACAGCTGCGATCGGCCGAGTTGCCAATACACAGAACTCGACCGATTACACTGTGCACAGAATATACATTTGGCTTATTGAGTGAGAATTTCCCTCTCAACTAGATTTTCTCAACCAATAGCCTTATTCTTTGGCACTCTCATTTGGTACCTTTATATATGCATATTGCCATGTTCTAAATTGCCTATCTTGCATACAACTCTATCTCTCTAACTGCTTTAAATTGGTATATCTATATGTTGCAATTACTTGCTTTGAGTTGTTTTGCAGGTTTTGATGATGATCTCTTTGGATCTCTTGGTTGTGTCTTAAATTGCTTCCGTTATGCTCTAACTTGCTACATCTCTCTAGGTGTATATGTTGTTTTGATACAACCTTGACGTTCATAGGGGTAATCATCTTATGGTAAGGATGCATATCTAGTGAGTTATATCCTCTCATACTTCTATATTTGCATATCTCTTTGTTTGGATATATCTCTAAATCTAATCATAGCTTGCTTTATGTTGCTTATCTCTTTGCTATGATCTAGATCCTACTAGTAGTCCTAACTTGTGATATCATCTACTAGTAGTTCGCATACATATAGTTCTAACCCTATCAATAAGTGGTATACTTGATCATCTATATGTTATGTTTGTATCTTATCTTATACATGCTCAAGATTGTTCTTTAAATTGCATATCTACTATCTTGAGTTGCTTGCATAACATTGTGATGCAGGGTACATAGATCTACATTGTATGTAGAAATTGGAGTATTTTTTGGTTTTTATGCAGGTTTTGCTCCAATTTCAGTTTTTGCTGCAAGTATAGTGCTTTTTATGCAGAAACACCCTTCTGAGCAAGACTCATTGCTTTGCCATGAGCTCCGATGGTTTTTGGTCAAATTCCATCATCTTGAGGGTCAAAGTTGTGATTTATTGTTTTTCTGCAGCACTGTATCTTGCATTTTTGGGATGTTCAAGTATATGCTTTAACTTGCTTTTCTTTCTATGCTTGGACAAGCCCCTATATGTGCTCTTCTACTCTCCTTATATAACTTTTGTTATCTTCTTTCTCTTAACAAGTGGTGTTTCTTAGTTTCTTCACACCCCCACCTTTTTGAAATGACAAAGGGGGAGAAAGATATGTCTTCTTTTGACAACAGGGAGAAGGCATGTCTTACATGAAGCAAAGAAGCGTGTCCATGTAAAGGGGAGAAGGTAAATGGGAGAAGACATATATGTGTAGAACATATATGAGTAGAAGACATAGTTTCTATAAATGTTATGAAAGCTAACCATGCAGGAGAAATAGCATCAATTGAGGGGGAGTATGAGAACTCCATGCGCATCAATTGAGGGGGAGCATATGAGCTCAATCCTATTGAAACCCCTAGGTTTCTCCGAAGGTATGATTTTACGTACAAGCTTTCAATACATTTATGGAATGGTTTGTCATCTTCAAAAAGGGGGAGAATGTTGACTCAAGGTCAATTAGGTCAATGTTGACTCACGTCTAAATTGACTAAACCCTTGTTTTGATGATGACTAACCATTCCACATATTGGTGTCTAATGCTTCTACATTGAGTGATTTCAGATTAGGTTTAGACACACTCCAAATGCCCTAACTTGCGCATATCAAATTGGAGAAAAGACAAGTCAAAATAGCTACAAGTGTGCAATTTGGGATCTCTATGTAAATGACCTTAGAATTGCTTTGTAATCACTTGTAATGATTGTATGACTTGTAATTAAGCTTAGAAAAATTATTGGGACACAAAAATGCATCATTTGTACAGTTTTACGAAAATTCCAAAATACCCATAACAGGGATTTTGTCGGCCGAATTCCAAACTCGGCCGATCCATATATTCTGGAATTTTCTGGGCGGTCGGCCGAGTTTCCAACTCAGCCGATCCCTGTTCGGTCGAGTTTCTATGGTGGGAAACTCGGCCGATCCACTGATCGGTCCAAGTTGAAAGTCGACCGATCGGCCGAGTTTCTCCAAGGAAACTCGGCCGACAGTCTATCTTTCAGACTTGTCGCTTAGTGGTTCGGCCGAATTACCTTTATAGAAACTCGGCCGATCAGACTGTACTAAAAAGTGCAGAAAAGTGATTCTAGCCGTTGTGGAGTTGCAACAAGTGAAAATAGATCCGTTGCAAGCCACAAAACGGCTAGTTTTCGTTCACAAGTGTTCCCAAAGGCTAAGAGGCATCCCCAGCTATAAATAGGACCCCTTGGGCTTCATTCCAAGGTTGAGCATTCATTGCAAACTCCTTGTGAGGTTCCTATTCTATAGTTGAGTGCTTCCTACAGCCTCCTCTCTCTCTCTAAGCTTAATCACTTGCTACATCCATTAGAGTGAGTAGGAGATTTGTAAGAGAGCTAGTCTTATTTGTATATCTTGTGAGGCTCTCACTTCCACCACCTCCCCATCTCTCATTTCCTATCATGAAGATGAAGGTTCTCTCTCTTAGCCAAGAGAGGTGAAGAAGAACAAGGGAAGGAGTCCCTTGGTGAAGATCAAGGCTGAAGACTTGGAGCTAGAGTGGGTAAGCCCTTGGAGAAGGCAGAAGACTCAAGCTCAAGTGGGTAAGTCCTTGGTGGAAAGCTTCTCCGAGCGAAGGTGAAGTCAAAGGCGGAAGATCCAAGAAGAGTGGGTAATTCCTACAAGGCCGAAGACTTGTGCAAGAGTGGGTAAGTCCTTGGAGAAGGCCGAAGACTCTTGCAAAGTGGGTAAGTCCTTGGTAAGGTTGAAGACTCTTTGTATTGGATAGGTAAGTCCTTTGTTGGTCATGTATTGTATGTCTTATTAATGAATATAAGAGTGCAATTGTTTGAAGTCCTAGAGGTTGACCTCTCTAGGCAAGTGGACTGACACACTTCTAGTTTGAAGTGTGGAACCACTCTAAATAGCTTGTCTATTTGGTGCATGTTCAATCTCTCTTATCCTTGCTATGCATGATTTAGTTGCACTCAAATTGCCTATTTAGCAACCTTATCTTGTCATATATTTTGAAGGTTTGATGAGTTTTGTTTAAGTGGTTTCAGCTCTATTCACCCCCCCTCTAGAGCACCTAAGTCACCCATCCAGGATCCAACAAGTGGTATCAGAGCGGGTCTTCTCCAAGCATACTTCAACAAGTAGGAGAAGATGGGTGACTACCTAGGAGGGAGACTCTCGACCAGCCTTCCAATCTTCAATGGGAGCAACTTCCTCTATTGGAGAAGAAGACTTCAATTCTTCATCCAAGGATCAAGTCTCGAGATGTGGCAAATGGTGAACAGCACATACATTCTACCAAAGACTACCATTGAAGAATGGGATGAAGCCACCTTGATGAAAGCTACCTTGAACGCTAGAGCCATGCACATCCTTTATGCCTCCATGACCCCCACCGAGTTCAACCGGATTTCCTCTCGTGAGACGGTCTATGAGATATGGAGAAAGCTTTGCATCACTTATGAAGGGACAGATCAAGTGAAGGAAAGCAAAGTCTACATGCTCAAAGGGCTGCTTGAAAACTTCAAGATGGGAAAGGAGGAGAGTATAGCCAACATGTACTCAAGGATCAACACCATTGTGAATGGTCTTGCTATTCTAGGTCATCCTATGTCTAGTGGAGAGATCAACTCAAAGATCCTTAGAACTCTTCCCAAGAGGTGGGAATCAAAGGTGACTTCCATTGAAGAAGCAAGGTCACTTAAGGACATCCCCATTGAAGAGCTCATTGGAAATCTACAAGCACATGAAGCCACTCTTGACAAGAGGGAGGAAGTAGAAAGACAAGAGAAGAAAGAGCTTAAGAGAATGAAGAAGGCTGAAATAAAGGCTCAAATTGAAGCTATCATGGAAAAAGTCTCTCCATCCTCTCAAGCTAAAGAAGATGCCATGTACTCCAAAGGTAGACTCTACAAAGGCAAGTCCTCCTCCATCCGGTGCTTCACATGTGGGAAGAAGGGTCACTACAAGGAAGATTGCCCACAAGGCAAAAAGACCCATCTTCACAAGAAGAAATGGCACTCAAGCTCAAGCGGCTCCTCCAACTCAAGCTCAAGTGAAGATTCATGTGAAGGATCAAGCTCAAGCTCTAGTGATGAAGGAGAATGTCATTTTGCTCTTGTAGCATCAACAAGTGAAGACTCAAATGAGGTAAATCTAGACTCTTTAGATAAAGAATCCTTGATTGATCTCATTCATGATATTTGTGCATCTCTTAAGTCTTCTAAAAAGAAAAAGAAAAAGCTTGCTAAAATTGTTGATAATTTGCATATAGAACTAGATGATCTTGAATATGCAAATTCTTGCTTGCTTATTGATAAAAATGATTGTCTTAGCCAAGTAGACTCTCTTAAACTTGAAAATGCTAGTTTACTTGATAAGATTAAATTTCTAGAAGCTCAACCTCTCATGCCTAATTCTAATGAAGAGCATACTTTAATTATTGATTCTCTCATGCATGACATTGATGTTCTTAAATCTGAAAACAAGGACAAAGATTTTGTTTTGCATGAATTAGAAATAGAAAATGCCTCCTTGCTTGCTAAAATCAATGGAAATGAATCTTGTTCTAGTTATACTAATAAAGAGAATGATGTTGCTGCTCTTCATATTGATAGAGATTCTTATTTAACTAAAACTCTTTGCTTAGAAAATGATCTTCTACATGCTAGAGATAACATTAATCAATTGTCTTCTACTATTGCTTCTCTTAAGCATGATAATGATAGTTTGAGATCATCTTTGCAAAGATTCTTAGTTGGTAAGAAGAGTCTTAATGACATCCTACTCAATTCTACTAAACAAATTGGTAGACATGGTTTAGGATATGATAGTAGTCAAGGGAACAACAAAGATAAAGGACCTCCAATATTCCATGGAGAATCCTCTAGTTCCAGGACTATGGGCACATGCAACTATTGCAATGATTTTGGTCATTATTCTACTTGTTGTCCTTTTAGGAAAGCACCCAAGAGCAATAGGACTTGGGTTGCTAAGCTAATTCCTCCGGACCCAAAAACATGATTGGGGACCATTTCATCTTTCTTCTTGTAGGTACTTGCAAATGGATTGACTTGAGGTATTGAATTGCAAATTGTCTTTTCAATCCACATGAAAGAAGAAAGGTGAGATGTGTAGAGGGTGACAACAAGTGGAAAAGCAATTGTAAGCACAAAGGTAATGGTTTTATTGCTTATAACCTATCCTAACTTGTTTTTGTCAAGTTAATGTGCACTATACATATGGTTTTTGAGTCAAAAGTGGTATTTTGTGATTCTCTTCACACTCTTGCTCAAAAACTATTTCTAATGCTTCTATAGTGCATTACTAACTTGTTTAGACATGTTTGGATATGGTTTGTATATTTATCATGCCTTTAAATATGTTTTTATGAGATATATGTGTTTTTTGACAGCTGCTCTGTCGGTCGAGTTTTCCCTATTGAAACTCGGCCGATAGGCACCAATGGGTGTTGCCAACAGCTGCGATCGGCCGAGTTGCCAATACACAGAACTCGACCGATTACACTGTGCACAGAATATACATTTGGCTTATTGAGTGAGAATTTCCCTCTCAACTAGATTTTCTCAACCAATAGCCTTATTCTTTGGCACTCTCATTTGGTACCTTTATATATGCATATTGCCATGTTCTAAATTGCCTATCTTGCATACAACTCTATCTCTCTAACTGCTTTAAATTGGTATATCTATATGTTGCAATTACTTGCTTTGAGTTGTTTTGCAGGTTTTGATGATGATCTCTTTGGATCTCTTGGTTGTGTCTTAAATTGCTTCCGTTATGCTCTAACTTGCTACATCTCTCTAGGTGTATATGTTGTTTTGATACAACCTTGACGTTCATAGGGGTAATCATCTTATGGTAAGGATGCATATCTAGTGAGTTATATCCTCTCATACTTCTATATTTGCATATCTCTTTGTTTGGATATATCTCTAAATCTAATCATAGCTTGCTTTATGTTGCTTATCTCTTTGCTATGATCTAGATCCTACTAGTAGTCCTAACTTGTGATATCATCTACTAGTAGTTCGCATACATATAGTTCTAACCCTATCAATAAGTGGTATACTTGATCATCTATATGTTATGTTTGTATCTTATCTTATACATGCTCAAGATTGTTCTTTAAATTGCATATCTACTATCTTGAGTTGCTTGCATAACATTGTGATGCAGGGTACATAGATCTACATTGTATGTAGAAATTGGAGTATTTTTTGGTTTTTATGCAGGTTTTGCTCCAATTTCAGTTTTTGCTGCAAGTATAGTGCTTTTTATGCAGAAACACCCTTCTGAGCAAGACTCATTGCTTTGCCATGAGCTCCGATGGTTTTTGGTCAAATTCCATCATCTTGAGGGTCAAAGTTGTGATTTATTGTTTTTCTGCAGCACTGTATCTTGCATTTTTGGGATGTTCAAGTATATGCTTTAACTTGCTTTTCTTTCTATGCTTGGACAAGCCCCTATATGTGCTCTTCTACTCTCCTTATATAACTTTTGTTATCTTCTTTCTCTTAACAAGTGGTGTTTCTTAGTTTCTTCACACCCCCACCTTTTTGAAATGACAAAGGGGGAGAAAGATATGTCTTCTTTTGACAACAGGGAGAAGGCATGTCTTACATGAAGCAAAGAAGCGTGTCCATGTAAAGGGGAGAAGGTAAATGGGAGAAGACATATATGTGTAGAACATATATGAGTAGAAGACATAGTTTCTATAAATGTTATGAAAGCTAACCATGCAGGAGAAATAGCATCAATTGAGGGGGAGTATGAGAACTCCATGCGCATCAATTGAGGGGGAGCATATGAGCTCAATCCTATTGAAACCCCTAGGTTTCTCCGAAGGTATGATTTTACGTACAAGCTTTCAATACATTTATGGAATGGTTTGTCATCTTCAAAAAGGGGGAGAATGTTGACTCAAGGTCAATTAGGTCAATGTTGACTCACGTCTAAATTGACTAAACCCTTGTTTTGATGATGACTAACCATTCCACATATTGGTGTCTAATGCTTCTACATTGAGTGATTTCAGATTAGGTTTAGACACACTCCAAATGCCCTAACTTGCGCATATCAAATTGGAGAAAAGACAAGTCAAAATAGCTACAAGTGTGCAATTTGGGATCTCTATGTAAATGACCTTAGAATTGCTTTGTAATCACTTGTAATGATTGTATGACTTGTAATTAAGCTTAGAAAAATTATTGGGACACAAAAATGCATCATTTGTACAGTTTTACGAAAATTCCAAAATACCCATAACAGGGATTTTGTCGGCCGAATTCCAAACTCGGCCGATCCATATATTCTGGAATTTTCTGGGCGGTCGGCCGAGTTTCCAACTCAGCCGATCCCTGTTCGGTCGAGTTTCTATGGTGGGAAACTCGGCCGATCCACTGATCGGTCCAAGTTGAAAGTCGACCGATCGGCCGAGTTTCTCCAAGGAAACTCGGCCGACAGTCTATCTTTCAGACTTGTCGCTTAGTGGTTCGGCCGAATTACCTTTATAGAAACTCGGCCGATCAGACTGTACTAAAAAGTGCAGAAAAGTGATTCTAGCCGTTGTGGAGTTGCAACAAGTGAAAATAGATCCGTTGCAAGCCACAAAACGGCTAGTTTTCGTTCACAAGTGTTCCCAAAGGCTAAGAGGCATCCCCAGCTATAAATAGGACCCCTTGGGCTTCATTCCAAGGTTGAGCATTCATTGCAAACTCCTTGTGAGGTTCCTATTCTATAGTTGAGTGCTTCCTACAGCCTCCTCTCTCTCTCTAAGCTTAATCACTTGCTACATCCATTAGAGTGAGTAGGAGATTTGTAAGAGAGCTAGTCTTATTTGTATATCTTGTGAGGCTCTCACTTCCACCACCTCCCCATCTCTCATTTCCTATCATGAAGATGAAGGTTCTCTCTCTTAGCCAAGAGAGGTGAAGAAGAACAAGGGAAGGAGTCCCTTGGTGAAGATCAAGGCTGAAGACTTGGAGCTAGAGTGGGTAAGCCCTTGGAGAAGGCAGAAGACTCAAGCTCAAGTGGGTAAGTCCTTGGTGGAAAGCTTCTCCGAGCGAAGGTGAAGTCAAAGGCGGAAGATCCAAGAAGAGTGGGTAATTCCTACAAGGCCGAAGACTTGTGCAAGAGTGGGTAAGTCCTTGGAGAAGGCCGAAGACTCTTGCAAAGTGGGTAAGTCCTTGGTAAGGTTGAAGACTCTTTGTATTGGATAGGTAAGTCCTTTGTTGGTCATGTATTGTATGTCTTATTAATGAATATAAAAGTGCAATTGTTTGAAGTCCTAGAGGTTGACCTCTCTAGGCAAGTGGACTGACACACTTCTAGTTTGAAGTGTGGAACCACTCTAAATAGCTTGTCTATTTGGTGCATGTTCAATCTCTCTTATCCTTGCTATGCATGATTTAGTTGCACTCAAATTGCCTATTTAGCAACCTTATCTTGTCATATATTTTGAAGGTTTGATGAGTTTTGTTTAAGTGGTTTCAGCTCTATTCACCCCCCCTCTAGAGCACCTAAGTCACCCATCCAGGATCCAACAAGTGGTATCAGAGCGGGTCTTCTCCAAGCATACTTCAACAAGTAGGAGAAGATGGGTGACTACCTAGGAGGGAGACTCTCGACCAGCCTTCCAATCTTCAATGGGAGCAACTTCCTCTATTGGAGAAGAAGACTTCAATTCTTCATCCAAGGATCAAGTCTCAAGATGTGGCAAATGGTGAACAGCACATACATTCTACCAAAGACTACCATTGAAGAATGGGATGAAGCCACCTTGATGAAAGCTACCTTGAACGCTAGAGCCATGCACATCCTTTATGCCTCCATGACCCCCACCGAGTTCAACCGGATTTCCTCTTGTGAGACGGTCTATGAGATATGGAGAAAGCTTTGCATCACTTATGAAGGGACAGATCAAGTGAAGGAAAGCAAAGTCTACATGCTCAAAGGGCTGCTTGAAAACTTCAAGATGGGAAAGGAGGAGAGTATAGCCAACATGTACTCAAGGATCAACACCATTGTGAATGGTCTTGCTATTCTAGGTCATCCTATGTCTAGTGGAGAGATCAACTCAAAGATCCTTAGAACTCTTCCCAAGAGGTGGGAATCAAAGGTGACTTCCATTGAAGAAGCAAGGTCACTTAAGGACATCCCCATTGAAGAGCTCATTGGAAATCTACAAGCACATGAAGCCACTCTTGACAAGAGGGAGGAAGTAGAAAGACAAGAGAAGAAAGAGCTTAAGAGAATGAAGAAGGCTGAAATAAAGGCTCAAATTGAAGCTATCATGGAAAAAGTCTCTCCATCCTCTCAAGCTAAAGAAGATGCCATGTACTCCAAAGGTAGACTCTACAAAGGCAAGTCCTCCTCCATCCGGTGCTTCACATGTGGGAAGAAGGGTCACTACAAGGAAGATTGCCCACAAGGCAAAAAGACCCATCTTCACAAGAAGAAATGGCACTCAAGCTCAAGCGGCTCCTCCAACTCAAGCTCAAGTGAAGATTCATGTGAAGGATCAAGCTCAAGCTCTAGTGATGAAGGAGAATGTCATTTTGCTCTTGTAGCATCAACAAGTGAAGACTCAAATGAGGTAAATCTAGACTCTTTAGATAAAGAATCCTTGATTGATCTCATTCATGATATTTGTGCATCTCTTAAGTCTTCTAAAAAGAAAAAGAAAAAGCTTGCTAAAATTGTTGATAATTTGCATATAGAACTAGATGATCTTGAATATGCAAATTCTTGCTTGCTTATTGATAAAAATGATTGTCTTAGCCAAGTAGACTCTCTTAAACTTGAAAATGCTAGTTTACTTGATAAGATTAAATTTCTAGAAGCTCAACCTCTCATGCCTAATTCTAATGAAGAGCATACTTTAATTATTGATTCTCTCATGCATGACATTGATGTTCTTAAATCTGAAAACAAGGACAAAGATTTTGTTTTGCATGAATTAGAAATAGAAAATGCCTCCTTGCTTGCTAAAATCAATGGAAATGAATCTTGTTCTAGTTATACTAATAAAGAGAATGATGTTGCTGCTCTTCATATTGATAGAGATTCTTATTTAACTAAAACTCTTTGCTTAGAAAATGATCTTCTACATGCTAGAGATAACATTAATCAATTGTCTTCTACTATTGCTTCTCTTAAGCATGATAATGATAGTTTGAGATCATCTTTGCAAAGATTCTTAGTTGGTAAGAAGAGTCTTAATGACATCCTACTCAATTCTACTAAACAAATTGGTAGACATGGTTTAGGATATGATAGTAGTCAAGGGAACAACAAAGATAAAGGACCTCCAATATTCCATGGAGAATCCTCTAGTTCCAGGACTATGGGCACATGCAACTATTGCAATGATTTTGGTCATTATTCTACTTGTTGTCCTTTTAGGAAAGCACCCAAGAGCAATAGGACTTGGGTTGCTAAGCTAATTCCTCCGGACCCAAAAACATGATTGGGGACCATTTCATCTTTCTTCTTGTAGGTACTTGCAAATGGATTGACTTGAGGTATTGAATTGCAAATTGTCTTTTCAATCCACATGAAAGAAGAAAGGTGAGATGTGTAGAGGGTGACAACAAGTGGAAAAGCAATTGTAAGCACAAAGGTAATGGTTTTATTGCTTATAACCTATCCTAACTTGTTTTTGTCAAGTTAATGTGCACTATACATATGGTTTTTGAGTCAAAAGTGGTATTTTGTGATTCTCTTCACACTCTTGCTCAAAAACTATTTCTAATGCTTCTATAGTGCATTACTAACTTGTTTAGACATGTTTGGATATGGTTTGTATATTTATCATGCCTTTAAATATGTTTTTATGAGATATATGTGTTTTTTGACAGCTGCTCTGTCGGTCGAGTTTGCCCTATTGAAACTCGGCCGATAGGCACCAATGGGTGTTGCCAACAGCTGCGATCGGCCGAGTTGCCAATACACAGAACTCGACCGATTACACTGTGCACAGAATATACATTTGGCTTATTGAGTGAGAATTTCCCTCTCAACTAGATTTTCTCAACCAATAGCCTTATTCTTTGGCACTCTCATTTGGTACCTTTATATATGCATATTGCCATGTTCTAAATTGCCTATCTTGCATACAACTCTATCTCTCTAACTGCTTTAAATTGGTATATCTATATGTTGCAATTACTTGCTTTGAGTTGTTTTGCAGGTTTTGATGATGATCTCTTTGGATCTCTTGGTTGTGTCTTAAATTGCTTCCGTTATGCTCTAACTTGCTACATCTCTCTAGGTGTATATGTTGTTTTGATACAACCTTGACGTTCATAGGGGTAATCATCTTATGGTAAGGATGCATATCTAGTGAGTTATATCCTCTCATACTTCTATATTTGCATATCTCTTTGTTTGGATATATCTCTAAATCTAATCATAGCTTGCTTTATGTTGCTTATCTCTTTGCTATGATCTAGATCCTACTAGTAGTCCTAACTTGTGATATCATCTACTAGTAGTTCGCATACATATAGTTCTAACCCTATCAATAAGTGGTATACTTGATCATCTATATGTTATGTTTGTATCTTATCTTATACATGCTCAAGATTGTTCTTTAAATTGCATATCTACTATCTTGAGTTGCTTGCATAACATTGTGATGCAGGGTACATAGATCTACATTGTATGTAGAAATTGGAGTATTTTTTGGTTTTTATGCAGGTTTTGCTCCAATTTCAGTTTTTGCTGCAAGTATAGTGCTTTTTATGCAGAAACACCCTTCTGAGCAAGACTCATTGCTTTGCCATGAGCTCCGATGGTTTTTGGTCAAATTCCATCATCTTGAGGGTCAAAGTTGTGATTTATTGTTTTTCTGCAGCACTGTATCTTGCATTTTTGGGATGTTCAAGTATATGCTTTAACTTGCTTTTCTTTCTATGCTTGGACAAGCCCCTATATGTGCTCTTCTACTCTCCTTATATAACTTTTGTTATCTTCTTTCTCTTAACAAGTGGTGTTTCTTAGTTTCTTCACACCCCCACCTTTTTGAAATGACAAAGGGGGAGAAAGATATGTCTTCTTTTGACAACAGGGAGAAGGCATGTCTTACATGAAGCAAAGAAGCGTGTCCATGTAAAGGGGAGAAGGTAAATGGGAGAAGACATATATGTGTAGAACATATATGAGTAGAAGACATAGTTTCTATAAATGTTATGAAAGCTAACCATGCAGGAGAAATAGCATCAATTGAGGGGGAGTATGAGAACTCCATGCGCATCAATTGAGGGGGAGCATATGAGCTCAATCCTATTGAAACCCCTAGGTTTCTCCGAAGGTATGATTTTACGTACAAGCTTTCAATACATTTATGGAATGGTTTGTCATCTTCAAAAAGGGGGAGAATGTTGACTCAAGGTCAATTAGGTCAATGTTGACTCACGTCTAAATTGACTAAACCCTTGTTTTGATGATGACTAACCATTCCACATATTGGTGTCTAATGCTTCTACATTGAGTGATTTCAGATTAGGTTTAGACACACTCCAAATGCCCTAACTTGCGCATATCAAATTGGAGAAAAGACAAGTCAAAATAGCTACAAGTGTGCAATTTGGGATCTCTATGTAAATGACCTTAGAATTGCTTTGTAATCACTTGTAATGATTGTATGACTTGTAATTAAGCTTAGAAAAATTATTGGGACACAAAAATGCATCATTTGTACAGTTTTACGAAAATTCCAAAATACCCATAACAGGGATTTTGTCGGCCGAATTCCAAACTCGGCCGATCCATATATTCTGGAATTTTCTGGGCGGTCGGCCGAGTTTCCAACTCAGCCGATCCCTGTTCGGTCGAGTTTCTATGGTGGGAAACTCGGCCGATCCACTGATCGGTCCAAGTTGAAAGTCGACCGATCGGCCGAGTTTCTCCAAGGAAACTCGGCCGACAGTCTATCTTTCAGACTTGTCGCTTAGTGGTTCGGCCGAATTACCTTTATAGAAACTCGGCCGATCAGACTGTACTAAAAAGTGCAGAAAAGTGATTCTAGCCGTTGTGGAGTTGCAACAAGTGAAAATAGATCCGTTGCAAGCCACAAAACGGCTAGTTTTCGTTCACAAGTGTTCCCAAAGGCTAAGAGGCATCCCCAGCTATAAATAGGACCCCTTGGGCTTCATTCCAAGGTTGAGCATTCATTGCAAACTCCTTGTGAGGTTCCTATTCTATAGTTGAGTGCTTCCTACAGCCTCCTCTCTCTCTCTAAGCTTAATCACTTGCTACATCCATTAGAGTGAGTAGGAGATTTGTAAGAGAGCTAGTCTTATTTGTATATCTTGTGAGGCTCTCACTTCCACCACCTCCCCATCTCTCATTTCCTATCATGAAGATGAAGGTTCTCTCTCTTAGCCAAGAGAGGTGAAGAAGAACAAGGGAAGGAGTCCCTTGGTGAAGATCAAGGCTGAAGACTTGGAGCTAGAGTGGGTAAGCCCTTGGAGAAGGCAGAAGACTCAAGCTCAAGTGGGTAAGTCCTTGGTGGAAAGCTTCTCCGAGCGAAGGTGAAGTCAAAGGCGGAAGATCCAAGAAGAGTGGGTAATTCCTACAAGGCCGAAGACTTGTGCAAGAGTGGGTAAGTCCTTGGAGAAGGCCGAAGACTCTTGCAAAGTGGGTAAGTCCTTGGTAAGGTTGAAGACTCTTTGTATTGGATAGGTAAGTCCTTTGTTGGTCATGTATTGTATGTCTTATTAATGAATATAAGAGTGCAATTGTTTGAAGTCCTAGAGGTTGACCTCTCTAGGCAAGTGGACTGATATTTGTGCCTCTTTTAAGTGAGGTAAATCTAAACTCTTTAGATAAAGAATCTTTAATTGCTATTATTCATGATATTTGTGCCTCTTTTAAGTCTTCTAAAAAGAAAAAGAAAAAGCTTGCTAGAATTGTTGATAATTTCCATATAGAACTAGATGATCTTGAATATGCTAATTCTTTCTTGCTTGATGATAAAAATGATTGTATTAGCCAAGTAGACTCTCTTAAACTTGAAAATGCTAGTTTGCTTGATAAGATTAGATTTCTAGAAGCTCAAACTCTCATGCCTAGTTCTAATGAAGAACATACTTTAATTGTTGATTCTCTCATGCATGATATTTATGTTCTTAAATCTGAAAACAAGGACAAAGATTTTATTTTGCATGAATTAGAAATAGAAAATGCCTCCTTGCTTGCTAAAATCAATGGGCATGAATCTTGTTCTAGTTCTACTAATAGAGAGAATGGTGTTGCAGCTCTTCATATTGATAGAGATTCTTATTTAACTAAAACTCTTTGCTTAGAAAATGATCTTCTGCATGCTAGAGATAATATAGATCATTTGTCTTCTACTATTGCTTCTCTTAAGCATGATAATGATAGTTTGCGATCCTCTTTGCAAAGATTCTTAGTTGGAAAAAAGAGTCTTAATGATATCCTACACCATACTACTAAACAAATTGGTAGACATGGTTTAGGGTATGATAGTAGTCAAGGGAACAACAAAGATAAAGGACCTCCAATATTCCATGGAGAATCCTCTAGTTCCAAGACTATGGGCACATGCAACTACTGCAATGAATTTGGTCATTATTCTAATTGTTGTCCTTTTAGGAAAGCACCCAAGAGCAATAGAACTTGGGTTTCTAAACTAACCCCTCCGGACCCAAAAACATGATTGGGGACCATTTCATCTTTCTTCTTGTAGGTACTTGCAAATGGATTGACTTGAGCTATTGAATTGCAAATTGACTTCTCAATCCACATGAAAGAAGAAATGTGAGATGTGTAGAGGGTGACAACAAGTGGAAAAAGCAACGGTAAACACAAAGGTAAAGGTTTCATTGTGTATAACCATTTCTAACTTGTTTTTGTCAAGTTAGTGTGCACTATACATATGGTTTTTGAGTCAAAAGTGGTATTTTGTGATTCTCTTCACACTCTTGCTCAAAAACTGTTTCTAATGCTTCTATAGTGCATTACTAAATTACTTAGACATGTTTGGATATGGTTTGTATTTTTAACATGCCTTTAAATATGCTTTTATGAAATATATGTGCCTTTTGACAGCTGCTCTGTCGGTCGAGTTTGCCCTATTGAAACTCAACCGATAGGCACCAATGAGTGTTTCTAACAGCTGTCATCGGTCGAGTTGACAATGCACAAAACTCGATCGATAACACTGTGCACAGAATACACAGTTGGCTTATTGAATGAGAATTTCCCTCTCAACTAGATTTTCTCAACCAATAGCCTTATTCTTTGGCACTCTCATTTGGTACCTTTATATATGCATATTACCTTGTTCTAAATTACCTATCTTGCTTACAACTCTATCTCTCAAATTGCTCTATATTGGTATATCTATATGTTGCAATTACTTGCTTTGAGTTGTCTTGCAGGTTTTGATGATGATCTCTTTGGATCTCTTGGTTGTGTCTAAAATCGCTTGCGTTGTACTCGAACTTGCTACATCTATCTAGGTGTATATCTTGTTTCGATACAACCTTGAGGTTCTTAGTGGTAATCATCTTATGGTAAGGATGCATATCTAGTGAGTTATATCCTTTCATGCTTCTAAAATTTCTTATCTCTTTGTTTGGATATATCTATATATCTACTCATAGCTTGCTTTATCTTGTGTATCTTTGGGTATCTCTTGCTATGATCTAGATCCTACTAGTAGTCCTAACTTGTGATATCATCTACTAGTAGTTCATATACATGTAGTTCTAACCCTGTTTATAATTGGCTTCTTTGCTCATCTATATGCTATGCTTGTTTCTTGTCTCACACATGCTCAAGATTATTTCTTAAAATTGTATATCTACTATCTTGAGCTGCTTGCATAACATTGTGATGCAGGGTAGATAGATCTACATTATATGCAGAAATTGGAGTATTTTTGGATTTTATGCAACTTTTGCTCCAGTTTTAGTTTTTGGTGCAAGATTAGTGTTTTTCATGCAGAAACGACCTTCTAAGCAAGACTCATTGCTTTGCCATGAGCTCTGATGGTTTTTGATCAAATTCCGTCATCTTGAGGGTCAATATTGCAACTTATTATTTTTCTGCAGCACTTTATCTTGCATTTTGGGTTGTTCAAGTATATGTTTTAACTTGCTTTTCTTTCTATGCTTGGACAAGACCTATCTGTTCTCTTCTACTCTCCTTATATATATTTCTATTATCTCCTTTTCTCTTTAACAAGTGATGTTTCTTATTTCTTCATAACCCCTCTTTTTGAAATGACAAAGGGGGAGAAAGGTATGTCTTCTTTTAAAAAGAGGAAGAAGGCATGTCTTACATGAAGAAGAGAAGTATGTCCATGTAAGGGGGAGAAGGTAAATGGGAGAAGACATATATGTGTAGAACATATATGAGTAGAAGACATAGTATTCTATAAATGTTGTGAAAGCTAACCATGCAGGAGAAACAACATCAATTGAGGGGGAGTATGAGAACTCCATGTGCATCAATTGAGGGGGAGCATATGAGCTTAGTCCTATTGAAACCCCTAGGTTTCTCCAAAGGTATGATTTTACTTAAAAGCTTTCAATACATTTATGGAATGGTTTGTCATCTTCAAAAAGGGGGAGATTGTTGACTCAAGGTCAATTAGGTCAATGTTGACTCACGTCTAAATTGACTAAACCCGTGTTTTGATGATGACTAACCATTCCACATATTGGTGTCTAATGTCTCTACTTGAGTGATTTCAGATTAGGTATAGACACACTCCAAATGCCCTAACTTGCGCATATCAAATGGGAGAAAAGACAAGTCAAAGTCAATACAAGTGGACATTTTTGTAATATGATGTATATCCATTAGAATCATGTTATAAATCACTTGTAATGATTGTATGACTTGTAATTAAGCTTAGAAAAATATCAGGAGCACTTAGATCGAATATTAGAGCACTTTAGATGCATCTTTGAAAATCAATTACAGGCACTTGGTCGGTCGAGTTTCCCCAGCCTGAAACTCGACCGATCCACCTTGGTCGATTTTCTGAAGATTGCATCGGTCGAGTTGTGCACTCACAGAACTCGACCGATTGGGTAGTAGGCCATTTCCAGTTGAAATGGTCGGTCGAGTTTCCTCAGGACAAACTCGACCGATCCTTTGAACATCGGTTTGCCTCCTACTTGATCGGTCGAGTTACACCCATCAGAATTCGACCGATTGCACTGTACGGAAAAGTGCAGAAAAGTGTTTCTAGCCGTTGTGGAGTTGCAACAAGTGAAAATAGATCTGTTACAAGCCACAAAATGGCTAGTTTTCATTCATAAGTGTTCCCAAAGGCTAAGAGGCATCCCCAGCTATAAATAGGATCCCTTGGGCTTCATTCTAAGGTTGCACATTCATTGCAAACTCTTTATGAGGTTCCTATTCTATAGTTGAGTGTTTCCTACAGCCTCCTCTCTCTCTTTAATCTTAATCACTTGCTACATTCATTAGAGTGAGTAGAAAATCTATAAGAGAGCTAGTCCTATTTGTATATCTTGTAAGGCTCTCACTTCCACAACCTCCCCATCTCTCATTTGCAATCATGAAGATGAAGGTTCTCTCTCTTGTCCAAGAGAGGTGAAGAAGAATAAGGGAAGGAGTCCCTTGGTGAAGATCAAGGCTGATGGCTTGGAGCTAGAGTGGGTAAGCCCTTGGAGAAGGCAGAAGACTCAAGCTCAAGTGGGTAAGACCTTGGTTGTGGAAGCTTCTCCAAGTGAAGGTGAAGTCAAAAGTGGAAGATCCAAGAAGAGTGGGTAATCCCTGCAAGGCTGAAGACTTGTGCAAGAGTGGGTAAGTCCTTGGAGAAGGCCGAAGACTCTTGCAAAGTGGGTAAGTCCTTGGTAAGGTTAAAGACTCTTTGTATTGGATGGGTAAGTCTTTTGTTTGGTCATGCATTATATGCCTTATAAGTGAATATAAGAATGCAATAGTTTGGAAGTCCTAGAGGTTGACCTCTCTAGGAAAGTGGACTGACACACTTCTAGTTTGAAGTGTGGAACCACTCTAAATAGTTTGTCTAATTGGTGCATGTTCAATTTCTCTCTCCCTTGTTATGTATGTTTTAGTTGCACTCAAATTACCTATTTAGCAACCTTATCTTGTCATATATCTTGTAGGTTTAATGATTTTTGTTTAAGTGCTTTCAGCTCTATTCACCCCCCCCTCTAGAGCATCCAATCACCCATCTAGGATCCAACACAAACCTATCATAGGGATTCTACGGTGTCAGGGCCCTTAAATATATTATTTCACTAATCTTGGAAGACACTTACTAGATTGTACATTTATCTTATTTATACTTGACTCTGGTATCTCTATGGTAAAATGTCTATTTACTTGAACTTTACAACATGACATGGATATCATTCTAAATTTGACAGAGCAATTTATTCAAACCAATGAAAAATACTAAATAATCCACATACGTACTTGTAGGCAGATTAAAATTCTTAAATAAACAGAATACATGTCAACTTGGCACATATACACTGGAATCATGCATTTGAGCTTCTTAATATAGTGATAAAAGTTAATTACTTATCATGGCATGAATTATTAATATCAATTGAGAATTTAAAATGATTTCTTTGAGAAACGTGTCAATTCGTGTTAAGACTGAACCACACACATTAAATATAATAGGGAGCGAGCAACTAGGTTTCCACTGACTTTATCATGTCATCGTCATTTTGAAATCATACATCTATTAAATTATTAAAATCATTCAGCTTAAGTTTATACTCAAACCATTCCGTTATTGGTCGTGTGCTACTATTTTCAACATTTAACTAAGCAATTTAGGTTTCGATCAATCGTGTAATTTCACTAATCTAAATTACAGTCATCAATCAACTAACTAGCGTCGTGCAAGTGTAACTATGAAATTTTTGCAATTTAGAAATTAAGCGATGTCGACACTGCCCGACACCTAGGTAAATGCTGACATCCGCGAATAACACTGATTTCAACTAAAACATCTGATTATTTGAGTTATACTTGCATTTAGAAGTGAGATACTACTCACAGTGGGTCGAGGTGACAAAAAATCAACAAAAAATCCGTCCAGAGCCAATTTCCGGGCGTCAGTGGATCATCTTCTATCTTGGAATTGTTTTGGAACAACCTGCTTCACGCACAGGTTCACACACTCACACACAGGTAGCAGGGGCTCAACTAATCATTGCTGCTCATGGCTGGTTGGCTACGGAATCGAGTTCTAGACCCTTGGTCGAACTCGTTTGCACCATTATCTTAGTGTTTCCCATGCAAATCTATCCCTGGCCAGACCTGCTACTGCAAGTAGCAACTTCTTCATGCACAGGTTGAAGAGGGGGTTGAGATAGGTGCTGAATCGAAGATATTGCCTACATATTTCAGTTTGGACCTCAAGGACAAAGTTGATGGCACCATTTTGAGCTGCTCCTCACGCCCAAGGCAGCTTCGGCCACCGCCGTACAGCTGGCCGGCCCTCCTGGCTGGTTAGGTCACTGGTAGGAGCACCGCTAGGGCAAGGTTGAGGAAGGAGAAAGGAAGATGAGGGTGGAGAGAGCTCAGATCCTTGCTGTGATGTTGTAACATCCTCAAAATCCTAGATCTATTAATGTACCTTAATGTGAAACCCTAGCTTGCAAGTTTATGCTTTTATCTAACAAAATGGAATTCAATGAGACCTCTTAGTCCAATATATGATGAAATAATCTCATAAACCTAGCTTTGTCTTAAATAGCTCATTTAGTAAACGATAATTCTATCAATGTCACATTTTTATAATGCATGTATTAAATTAGCAACCTACATGAAATTGATGAATAAAAGAGTAATAAAACGCAAATCCAATTGGATAGAAAGATTCTAGACCCTTTAATTAACTTGTGGTTCAATTTTGAAGTCATTTGGGCTTCATTTGACCCCTCTAATGAATTTAGGGAGTTTCAATATGGTTTAGGCCCTAAATGTGACATTAATTGATAATCACTGTCGATTTCATATGGTTTCTCATTAATTTGAATGTCATGCAGAGGATTTAAGATCAATGATTTCGGCTTCTTTCCAAACCGTCGGATGATGATCTGATGGCTCTGGACCTGTCTCCTACCTCGGGTAGGAGACCGTATACAACAGGTCTCTAGCGTAAACTTCTCCAGCTCGGTTCTCCCTCCACCAACCACGGATTTGTTCGATTTCTTTGCCAATGAAACTGGGAGCAAGCCGCGGTTACATTGATCCCTTGTTTGAAGGGATTTCATTCCCTAATACGAAACACCCAATCAGGCTTGGACTCCTTCACCGCCCTTGCTTTGCAGAGGTCTCGCAAGTGCACGAAACCTATATAAAGTTGGTCCAAAACGTTCGCTAGCCCTAGAAAGACCCCCCTCTCTACTCAATTTCACCTCCTGCCCTCCAAGACACCACCGCCTACTCAATTTGTATCTCTGGGGAACTCCAATGCGGCTCAGCCTCCTCCGCCATCTCCGATCAATTTGGCAAGTAGGTAAGCATCTATGAAGCATTTTGTTCATTTTTGTGTGGTTAATTCGCCCTAGTCATCCTTAGTTTGCCGTGTCCTATAGAGCTCCATGAAGGTGCTCACCGGCGGTTGTCATCTCGGTTCCTCAGTGCGTCCCCGACTCAGTTTTCTCCTATTACACAATCGCATGACCCCGACGAAGCTTCTCATGGCTTCAGTTAACGTTTTCTCGCTTTTCTTTGTGTGTCGAGCCCTATCCTCTATTCCTGCACTGCCGGACTATGGAGATAGGTGGTTCTAAATCCCAAAACATGGAAACTGCCCAAGTCGGGGCTTGTTGGCTTCGGCCGATGATGGGGAGCTTGTCCCTGATCTTAGTTCCTCACGAGGAGTTAGTTTGATCGATATGTCGTCAGGGATCTCTCGCTGAGTATCCTGGTTGTTCTCTGGTTGAGAAGGATGAATCGGGAGGTCGATTTCACGATTTAGCCCCGAGATCTATTTCTTCTTGTCACGCCCCGAAAGGGTATTAGGGTCTTTTGATGCTTTGTCTAAACACACCGATTACAAGTACCAGCAGGCCATACGGTCGCCTGTGGTTGGTCCAGCTAGGCAATGTTGGCAGGTTTTTGGATAATGCCAACATGGCTTTATCCTACTCTGTGATTGGTCGGTATTCTGTAAAACCACAGTAAATTAATAGTTCATCATAAAATTATGGAAAAATAGTTGATGGAAAGGTTTTTTGACAAGGAACACGATTTTCAGGTTTTCAAACCCTAATTCAGTTGTCTCTGACCATGTTTCCCTAAAGTACCCAAATTAGGGTTTAGGATATACTGAAGGTGATAATTAATATAAACGATGTTAATTTCAAGAATCTAGGACTTGACTCAGGACCAGGGAGACTAAAATTAGGGTTTGCTCCAATAAAGGTAAGCGGGTCCATGCACTTTGAGTATTTAAGTAATGGGTTTCAACCGCTTTAAGATTATTGTATCATGATGATCACGTTAAACCATGTGATAGCTATGTATTCAATTTTCAAAAAGACATTGAATTAATGTTCCCCAAAAGTTATTATATGATGCTTATACTTTTAAGTTTTATGTTCAAGAACTTATGTCACGGTCAAACAAAATTCAATTAAAGTGAAGAACTACCAAGTTATTGATTAATCATGTAATTGATTACATTATTTGTCCTTATCATGTTAATGTTGAGCCCTCGGGCCTTATGAGTTCAAATGGAACATTATGGCACTTATGTGCAATTCATGAGTTCAAATGGAACATTATGGCACTCAGGTGCAATTAATGAGCTCAAGTGGAGCATAATTATGGCACTCCAGTGCAAAATCATGAGCTCAAGTGGAGCATAGTTATGGCACTTTGGTGCAGATCATGAGTTCAAATGGAACATCAGTTGAGCCTACGGGCCTTATGAGCACAGTTGGTGCATAAGAGTAAAACATATTATAATTAATCATTAAGAGCATATTATGTGAATCAAGGATTTATTGTCCAGTTACTTTTATAATTTTTCTTGTTTCCAATTATTATGTTAGTATAATAATACTCAATGCCGCTTACTCTAATGTGTTTTCTATTTTGAATGCATGGCTGGGGATGTGATGTCCGCAGGAGGAAAGAATAAGGAAGGAGCTTAAGCGAGGAACATACATCTCGAGGAATGACTAAGAAGCTAGACTTAGTGGGGTGCCATCTACCATTCAGTAGATCCTCTAGTTTAGTTTATCTTTCCATGTCTTAGATTTTCTTATCTTACATGTGTTAGACTTGAGATCAAGATGAGACAGTTTATGCTTTAGTTTTGCTTAGCCTACATGTAATAGGTTTTGATATTGGATGAGATAGTTATGTCTTTCCCTTCCATGAACAATGTATGAATCTATTTTTAAGTTAATGCAAAGTGTTTCATTTATCTTATTTCTTTTGAGTATCATGTTTTGTAATGTTCCTCTGATCCAAGTGACCCATGTTATGGACAACATTGGGTTTGCTTCCGTTGCCATGTATGGGCTTGGAGGGGCATTACAGATGCCCTAAATCGCCCACAATCCTCCCCCTACTTCTCCCCATCGGACTCCTGGGAACCACTTTAAGTGGTGTTCAATTTGATCGAGGAAGATGATAAGGGAAAGGGAAATGTTATTAACCAATTAAATGGAAAAATTGCAGCTTCAACCCAAGAAACTAGAAAACATCATATCTTTTGCCTCGTAGGTTCGAATTGCATTATTTCTTTTGCAAATTTTCAAGCACAAAAATCCACTACAACTTCAAGGCAAAAAATCAAGCTAATTAGACTGTAACACTAGATCAAAACACTAATTGCATATGTGAGTACATAACTTAACTTAATCAACTTAATGATGCACTAAGAGCTGTGCTTACTAATTAATCATGGAGTGGGTCATAAAAATCTCCCTCCCTTATAAGAATTTCATCCCGAAATTCCTAAAAGAGAAAAGGATACTTGTTACACATCTCTAACTCAAGCTCCCACATGGCTTCCTCTAGGTTATGGTTCCTCCACAAAACTTTCACTAACGGTATCTCGCGATTCTTGAGCTTCTTGATCCTCCAATCAACTATTTGTATTGGTCCTTCAACATAGGACACATCTGTTATGAGCTATGCAGGTTCTGGGTCCACTATCTTCTTTGTACCAGGTTAACACTTCTTCAACATCGATACATGAAACACATCATGTAGATTAGCCAACTCAGATTAGAAATCCAACATGTAGGCTACAGGTCCAATCCTCTCAACAACAGGATATGGGCCCATAAACCTAGGAATCAGTTTGCCTCTCTTGCCAAACCTCGACACTCCTTTCCATGGTGAAACTTTCAGATACACTTCATCACCAACCTCAAACTCAAGAGGTCTACATCTCTTCTCAGCGTAACTCTTCTGCCTGTCCTGTGCAGCTTTTAACTGCTCTCTGATCACTATAATCTTTTCTGTAGTCAAATCCACTATCTCTGGTCCAACAATCTCTTTTTCACCCACCTCGTACCAACATACCGGTGATCTACACTTTCTGCCATACAGAGCTTCATACGGGGCCATACCAAGACTGGAATGGTGACTATTGTTGTATGCAAACTCTATAAGGTTCAAGTGTTCTTCCCAACTTCCACTGAAATGCAAGACACATGCTCTCAGCATGTCCTCAAGAGTCTGAATGGTCCTCTCTAACTGACCATCCATCTGTGGGTGAAAAGTTGTACTGAACCTCAACTTTGTGCCCAAAGCACGATGCAACTAATTCCAAAACCTGGATGTGAACTTAGGATCTCTATATGATATAATTGAAATTGGGATCCCATGCAACCTAACTATCTTATTAACGTACATCTTAGCCAACTTTAGGACATCAAAGGTTGACTTGATAGGAAGAAAGTGAGCAGACTTAGTCAGTCTATCCATAATCACCCATATCGAGTCACAACCTTTAGGTGTCATGGGCAACCCTACCACAAAATCCATTGTGATATGTTCCCACTTCCACTCTGGTATAGGAAGAGATTGCAAGGTACCTACAGGTTTCTGATGCTCAGCCTTAACCTACTGGCACACACTGCATCTGCCCACGTTCTCAGCTACATCCTTCTTCATACCTGACCACCAGTACAACTCCTTGAGATTCCTGTACATCTTAGTATTTCCTGGATGCATAGCATACATCGATGCATGCGCTTCCTCAAGAATCCTTTCTTTCAAATCACTGTCTCCAGGTACACACAACATGTCATGCAGATACAAAAAACCATCATCTGAAAACCTGAACTTTGGTCTTTTTCCCTTTGTCATGTCCTGCATGATCTGTTGTAATTCACTGTCACTCTACTGAAGTTCCTTGATCTGATCATAAAAAGTAGGCTTGACTTGCATCTGTGCAATCAAACCACTCTGCTCTGTCACCCTTAAGTCTAAGTTCAACTTCTGCAACTCTACTAGCAGGTCTCTCCTGAAACATGCCATAGAGAATACATCAGCTATTGAACTTGACTTCCTACAGAGGGCATCTGCTACCACATTCGCCTTACCAGGATGATAATCTATTATCACTTCATAATCCTTGATCAATTCTAACCATCTCTGCTGACTTAGATGTGATGCTTCAAGGAGAGGTTTAGGCTGTGTGTTGATGCAGGAAGGCAAAGTAGTAGCTTATTCATCTAGACAGCTTAAGAAGAATGAGGAGAATTACCCGACACATGATTTGTAGTTAGTTGCAGTAGTTCATGCTCTTACGATATGGTGTCGCTATCTTTATGATGAGGGATTCCAGGTGTTTACGGATCATAAAACACTGTGTAGCCCTTATCTACCTCAGGAAGGATCAACACTGGTGTTGTAGTCAACTTCTTCTTCAAGATCTGAAAACTTTTCTCACAATTGTCTAACTAGACAAACGGTGCATTCTTTCTCGTTAAGTGTGTCAGAGGTGTCGCTATAACATTGAAGTTCTAGATGAACCTCCTATAGTAACATGCCAATCCTAAGAAGCTTCTGATCTCAGTAGGAGTCTTAGGCTGATCCCACTATAGAACAGATTCAACTTTATTAGGGTCAACACTTACTCCATCACCTGAGATGACATGTCCAAGAAAAGACACCTCAGCTAACCATAACTCACACTTACTGAACTTAGCATATAACTGGTGTTGTATCAACAACTATAATGCTATCCTCAGATGCTGCTCATGTTGTTCATCATCTCTGGAGTAGATCAAAATGTCATCTATGAAACTACTATGAACTGATCCAAAAATAGTTTGAAAATCCGGTTCATCATATCCATGAAAGTTGTTGGGGCATTAGTCAGTCCAAACGACATGATGAGAATATCTAAAGCCTTTATCCTCAACTGATGATATCCAGATCTCAAGTCTATCTTAGAAAAGATCATCACTCCACACAACTGATCAAACAAATCATCTATCCTTGGCAATGGATACTTATTCTTGATGGTGATCTTATTCAACTATTTGTAGTCTATACATAACCTCATAGTACCATCTTTCTTTTTCACAAACAAGACTGGAGCTCCCACGGAGAAGAACTAGGTCAAATGAAACCCTTATCTAATAACTCATGTAGCTGGATCTTCAGTTCCTTCAACTCTGCATGTGCCATTCTGTAGGATGGCAATGCTACAAGGTGACTACCTAGCAACATCTGGATCTCAAACTCTATCTCTCTTTTAGGAGGTAGACTTGGCAACTCATCTGGGAAAACATCTGGGAACTCACAGACCACTAGCACATCCCATAGGCTGACTGTGCTCTTCTCTGCTCTGGTATCTAGTACATGTGCCAAGAATGCCTCACAACCTCTCTACAACATCTTATCAGCTATAACATATGATATGATACACGTAGGCAAAACTTTCCTATCTCCAGAAAAGACATAAGAAAATCCACCATGTTGAAAGACATCCTCCTTCTTCCAACAGTTGAGCTAAACTCGATACATCTCTAGGCAATCCATACCCAAGATAACTTGAAAAGAGTTAATATCTAGGGGTATAAGATTAACTGTGATGGTGTAACCACCAAAAGTTAACAAACATTTGGGGAAAAACTCAGTCAACACTGTCGGTTCACCTAATGGAACCCTCAACAACAATTCAATTGGTAACTCCTGAGTTAACAAGATAAGTTCACAAGCTAAAGAATGTTGCATGAACCTGTGTGTAGCACCTGAATCTATCAAAACTGTAATTGAAACGTTGTTAAAGAAAAGCATTTCTCATGTAATTACTCAAGAAGAAATAATACCTTCTTGTGGTGTCAAAGAGAAGAAGCATCCTGAAGCTCTTCATCTCCCATGATGTCCTCGTTGTCCTTCCCTAGCACTGGGTGCTGCACAACCTCGGGAACCTAAAGCTACAGAGGAACTGGGTCCTCCAACTGGAGCCTATCTCGGGACATTCTGGTACTGTGACTGGGAACTTTGTGTTGCCACTTGTTGTAACTGGGGACATTTTCTTCGAAAGTGTCCCACCTGTCCGCAGATATAACAACCCTATAAATTTGCACCCCAACACTGACCGGAGTGTAACCTTCCATAGATATCACACATTGGTATCCCTTTCCTTAGCAGACCTGTCACTGAGACCGATAATCCAGAAGACCTCCTCTAGATGCGTTGCTCCATCTCCTTGGACAAGATCTTCCCCTACTCTAAGAAGATATCACATCTTCATATCTATGTTTACTGAAACATCCAAACCCTCATCCAAGCTTTCAGAAGACCACCACCACATCCTCAGTGTCCACTACTAGCTTGTCCTCTTCCAAAGTCTCTGGGTCTCTTTCTATTCTCATAACGCTTATCAACGTTCACAGACTCCTCTACACGTCTTGTTGCCTCTACAAATTCCCCAAAGTTTTCTCTATCTCTTCGACCAATGGCTGAAACGGTGTGTCTAATCTTTGATCTTAATCCTTCTTGAAATATTCTGCACTTTTCTACATCATTAGGAACAAGTTGCAGACATAAATTTGCCAACCTTGTGAAATGTGCCTCGTATTCACCAACTGTCATACTTCCTTGTCTGATATTCTACAGTTGTCTTATCTTCTCACTCAGGAAGGTAGGTGGGTAGTACTTAAGATGGAATTCATCAATGAAATCCTTCCAAGTCAATACTGTGTTCCTGCTTTTATCTTCCACTCCATGCCACCCGAGCTCTGCATCACCTATAAGCAAATAAACTGCGTGATTGATTTGTCTTTCCTCACACAACTTCATCAGATGGAACACTTTCTCTAACTGTCTCAGCCATTCATCTGCCACTACATGGTCTTTAGTTCCATTAAACTTAGTACCTCCAAGCTTCTTAACCAGCTCATAGGATCTCATCAGCTCCTTACTGCTCAATGTAGAAGCCCGCCTCTCCATCTTATACTTTTCCCTGGTCTCAAGAAACATTCTATACATTCTTGATGCCTCATCCACATCATCTCCACCACCTAGACCCATCACCTGAGGATCAGGTCTAACGTGGCTCTCAGGTTGGTCCTCATGACCACATTCTCTTCCTGCCATCTGCAATAGTATAACAGAACACTTCCTGTTAGAAAATTACAGTTAGAAGGAAAACACCTAAGTCCTAATCCTATTGGTCTCTTATCGTCCCCTGACCTTGACTTAGAGTAACTACATACTCAACCTATGCTCTGATACCAAAAATCTTGTGACACCCCGATCCCCATGCCATCTCTAATGACCCTGGTGACTGGGGAGTCACCCTCGATAAACCACCCTTAACCTTTTCTTTACTTAGTTACTTAGAATTAACTTAAAGGAAAAACCTAATAGCTTGAATAATATAGAATCATAATAAAAATGTGGAAGAAACTTACCGTTAACCTTACTTGGAATAAAAAAAACTTACACGACATATTACATTGTTCATGCAGAAAGTAAAACACAACAGATAACTTAAAACTAGTTTACATGTTACATTACATTCTCTCACTACCATGCCACATGCCCAAAGACCGAGGGGAAAGGACTAAGAGACCTCTATCTAACTACAAACTACCTTCTAAGAACTTGGGTGATACGATCCTTCAGCTTCCTCGTGCTGACGCTGACCTGAAAAATGTTTCAGTAGGTTGGTGAGCTACTGGCTCAGTGAATAGAATTTCACCCAATCATCGTAGCTAACTCATTTGTATGATTATTAATTGGAATAAAAATACTAATACTATACTGAACAGATCTAAGAAATATAATTTAAACGATAGGAGAAGTTAACATTTCATTAAGATAATAACTACTGTAAAGTTATAGATATGATTAAATAACAGAGAATACTAAATTTTCATTTAAAGGACAACTGCTGTGAAACTAACTCAAATATTTCTTAACTCCTTAACTTATAAGAAACTCTGTGAACCTATATGAACATATTTTATCTTATGCCCTAATCATATGTAGTATACTCTACATATGAAGACTCGTAGAGAACTACGATCCCACCGTACAAGACTTAGCTGACACCCTAGGATAACTAAGTCTTACTACTCTCCTGGTCTGCAATAAGGAAATTGGCTCTTTGGCATCGACACTCCTATTGTGCCATAAACTAGACTCCTCCTCTAACCTGAGCACACAGGTGGAGAGTCAAGCCACCTATTGGCTTTTCTATACTCTAGTGCCACCAAGACTTCTGGTTGATGTTGGACACTACAAACTATAATTTAAGGAGACTTCCAATAGGGCTTCATCCCCCGTACCACCTTTTGGTACATTCTGACCCCCGTATACTGGATGCACTACCAGGGTGGGTCGTTTCATCCCTAAGGTGCAGACCTCTCATAGGGATTCTACGGTGTCAGGGCCCTTGAATCTATTATTTCACTAATCTTGGAAGACTCTTACTAGATTGTACATTTCTCTTACTTATATTCGACTTTGGTATCTCTATGATACCATGTCTATTTACTTGAACTTTACAACATGACATGGATATCATTCTAAATTTGACAGAGTAGTTTATTCAAACTAATGAAAAATACTAAATAATCCACATACTGTACTTGCAGGTAGATTAAAATTCTTAAATAAATAGAATACATGTCAACTTGGCACATATACACTAGAATCATGCAATTGAGCTTCTTAATATACTGATAAAAGTTAATAACTTGTCATGGCACAAATTATTAATATTAATTGAGAAATTCAAATGATTTCTTTAAGAAACGTGTCAATTCGTGTTAAGATTGAACCACACACATTAAATATAACAGGGAGCGTGCAACTAGGTTTCCATTGACATTATCATGTCATCATCATGTCTTTGAAATCATGAATCTATTAAATTATTAAAATCATACAACCTAGGTGTATACCCAAACCATTATGTTATTGGTCGTGTGCTACTATTTTCCACATTTAACTAAGCAATTTAAGTTTCGATCAATCGTGTAATTTCACTAATATAAATCACACTCATCAATCAACTAACTAGCGTCGTGCAAGCGTAACTAAGAAATTTGTGCAATTTAGAAATTAAGTGACACCATCACTGCCCGACACCTGGGTAAATGCTGACATCCATGAATAACACCGATTTCAACTGAAACGTCTGATTATATGAGTTATACTTGCGTTTGGGAGTGAGATTCTACTCACAATGGGTCGAGGTGACTGGAAATCAACTAAAAATCCATCTAGAGCCTTTTTATGGGTGTCAGCGGATCGTCTTCTATCTTGGAACTGTTCTGGAATAACCTGCTTCATGCACATGTTCACACGCTCACACACAGGAAGCATGGGCTCATCTAACCATCGCTGCTCGTGGCTTGTTGGCTATGGAATTGAGTTCTAGACCCTTAGCCAAACTTGTTGGCGCCATTATCTTGGTGTTTCTCGGGAAAATCTGCCCCTGGCTAGACCTACTGCTGCAAGCAACATCTTCTTCACGCACAGGTTGAAGAGGGGGCTGAGCTAGGTGCTGAAGTGAAGCTATTGGCTACGAATTTTGGTTTGGACCTCAAGGACGAAGTCGATGGTGCCATTTCAAGCTAATCCTCATGCCCAAGGTGGCTCCTGGCTGCCGCCCTATAGCTGGTCGATGTTGCTAATGGTTGGCCCTCCTGGTTGGTCGGGTCACTGGTAGGAGCACCGCTAGGGTGAGGTTGAGGAAGGAGAAAGGAAGATGAGGGTGGACGGAGCTCAGATCCTTACTGTGATGCCCTAAATCACCCACAATCCTCCCACCTTGCTACTCCCGATCAGACTGTTGGGCGCTGCTTTAAGCAATGTTCAATTTGATCGAGGAAGATGATAAGAGAAAGGGAAATGTTAATAACCAATTAAATGAAAAAATTGCAGCTTCAACCCAAGAAACTAGAAAACATCATATCTTTTGCCTCGTAGGTATGAATTGCATGATTTCTTTTGCAAATTTTCAAGCACGAAAATCCACTACAACTTCAAGGCAAGAAATCAAGCTAATTAGATTGTAACACTAGATCAAAGCACTAATTGCATTTGTGAGTACTTAACTTAACTTAATCAGCTTAATGATGCACTAAGCACTGTGCTTACTAATTAATCATGGAGTGGGTCATAACATGTTTGCTAGTGACCTTGAACAATGTTGCTATGATGTGGGAAGTGTGTTTCCTTTTGTGTCTTTTCTTTCTAGGGCACAACTTTCAAGTGGATCATTGCCACTTGGTATGTGTGGATTAGTTGTAAACATGGGGGTGGATAGCTTATTATAGCATAAGGTTGTTTGGACTATGGTTCCAAGTTCATAAAGTTTGTGATGATGTCTCTTTTGAGCCTTCCAATAATTAGGAAGACTCCTCTTATATGTGTTGATATTTGTTATTTTGGTAAAAGTAGATGATATAAGGATGTGAGTTGCTTATAGCACATGAGGTGGATACCAAGGTAATGAATCCTAGTATCTAAGATGTATTAATAATATGAGAAATATGTGAAGGTTGGAGATGTTTATTAAATGAACATTCTAGGTATTCCTCTTCCGCAGAGAGAGGGAGAAAGAGTTGATGATGACCCTCTAAATGTTGTTTGGAAGGAAAAACAAAAGTGATTCTATAATGTTGTGTATGGTTCAGTGATAGCTGGGAAAGACCACTATCAAGGATAGATGGTTTGTTGGTTAATAGATATGTGATACCCTGTTCCTTTAAGATAAACATAAGATCAAATATCAATGCATAAGAGTTAGAGTGGATGACATAAGTTACATATGATAAGAGATACATAATGTTCTATGTTTGATAAGAGCCAACAAGTATGACTTTTGAGTAATGTGTTGATACAACAGATATAATTTCTGGATGATAGCTAGAATTCACAGTTGAAAGTAACTATTAGAGTTGTATTGATGACACAACAAGTTTCTACATTCCATATTGAGAATGTCTTCTTAGGTTGGGTTTTTGTGCTGACCCAAGAGGATATATGTATTAATGATGTGACATCACCATGATATGCAAGTAACCATGTGAAGGTAATAGGATGATGTGCAAAGGAAGTACCCATCTTTGTTTACCTTGGATTTTGGGGGCGAAATCCCTGTTAGGGGTTTATAGTTGTAAGGCCCATGAACTTGCTTAATGAGTTGAATAAGCTTAATTACCATAATTTAATTCTTATAACCCTAATATAACCTTGTGATATTCTTTGAAATCATAATACACACTTAAGTTTCAAATTTGGTCCAATTTAGACACTATTTGAGCAAGTTATGCAACTTTATGCACATTTTGGACTTTTCTACACTTTACCCAATTGAGAGGTTTATTTGCAATTTATCACTTGCATTATGTTCCTTGTATATTATCTCATCATTATTGAGCTTGTTGAACCATGGGGTACCGATTTAAACCTTGCCTTGAAGGTGTTTTCTCCAAGGATATTTTAGGGTTTACCGCTTCACGTATGAGCTACCTTTAGTAGCTATCAACTAATGAATTATGTGATTGGCTGGGAAATTCAACAAAGAAAATCTAAGAAGGTATATAAGGATGACGGGGGAGCTTCTTGTGTGTGTTCTTGTATATTCTTAATAGTTTAAGGCCATAGAAATATGGGGAAGCTACTTTTACACCTCATGCTTGCTCCCATCCTTATCCATGGGCTATATTTACCTCTTCCTTGCCCAAGTACGAAACTTTTCTTGCTTTCTATTTCCTCTAACCTGGAGCAACGACTCCACTCTGTTTTGCTGCAGAACCAAGTGCTCTACGGTAAAAGACAACCTCTTTTTGGAGAAGTAGGTCTCCTAGAGCTCCATTTAGCCCTACCTAGGGTTTCCAAGGTCATCTTCTAGGGATTTCGACCAAGGAAAGTTATTTTCTTCCTTCCTTCTCCATTTCTCTTGCTCTTCTCCTTCTTTAGACCTTATTCCAAGTCGGAACCTTGCTGTTCCATGGTAGAGTTTGCTCTAAAGCTCATAAATCCTACCTTTCTTGCTCCTTATGCTTAGAGTTTGCTCCTTTGATGAAGAAAGGTGCTAGATGGACGAGTTCATAGCTTATGCTTGGATTTTCTACCCTACCTGCTCGATATTTCTTCTATGTGGGGTTCCATCTTCTCATTAGAGGCAAGTTTTATAACTTGCTCCATGTTTATTGCTTACCAAAAACTTTTTAGATCATGTTCTTGCTTGAAAATTATGATCCATGCACTAAAAAGCTATGCTTGACTTGGATTTCATTTTTTATAATGTTCCCTGTTCTGATTTCATCATATGTACATTATTCCTAAGGTATAATATGACTTGGATCAGGTTGGTTTGACAACCTATGGTACTAAACTCCTATCAACCAATGGTCAATTTTAGGGTTTTAAGCTGATTTCTTCTATAAACCCATGACCCGATGATGGTACCATTGCAACAACCTTATGGTGTTGTCTTCATGACAATTGATGGTGGTGACCAAGGGTGCCAACTGAAATTCACCCCTTAGGTCATGTTTTGGCCTAATTAGAAGCCTAGTGATTAACAACTAAGTACCCTAATGATGCTATCAATCAATGGTGATATTAGTTTGATATTTGATGTTGATTAATGAATATAGTGCTGATCTAACAACCTATGGTGACTTAATGGTCATTAATGATGGTGGATCAGGTCTCCAAAACCTATGGTGAGTTAATCATGCAGTTGTAGCATCAATTAAGCCTTAGACCAATGGTTTCTTGGGTAACTTGATGCAATGGTCGGACCTATACTGTAATTGATGGTTTTAATATATGAACTTGACCCAATGGTCAAAATATAATGTTTATTCCTCCAATAAAGTGGAATGATGGCTAATGTAATATGTTGGCCCTGATAATGTGATTTAGATGATTTCCTTTATATGATCAACTTAAGGAGCTTACTTGTTGACAATGGATGGCTTGTTTTAAATGAACAGTAGATTGTGGGTTTTACCCTACTTTCAATGGAACTTTTTGTGTTGTTAATCAAGGGATGTCTAGAATTAGAAGGTGGCTCTTTATAGAGAACAAATCAATGACTTCATAGGTGGTTTATCCAAGGTGTTTACTTATGTAAACAACCAATAGTCTTACCTTTTAAACTTCCAATGGTTCTGGGTGACATTGTGGTATGGTGATATGGGTTGAGTGATGATGGAACAAATGGAGGGTTACCCTTAATAAGGTAGTCTTAAATATTCACTCATATGAATAGAAGTGATGATAACCATATTGTGTTGATATGTAACCCTAATGAGGTATATCTTGTTATACCTAGCTTTAATATAACCAAATGATGATAATTGGGTATGAATAGTCCTTGAATGACTAATACAATCATGAAGTACTAATGTAATGTTGTTGAAACCCTAGTATGCTATAACCCAATGGTTACACTTTGATTTATGTGTGGGTTCATACTTGAGAATAGTATGGAATGTGATGGTGATGCTTCACCTTATGCATCCATGATCCAATGGGGATGCCGTAAGTTAGGGTTTGGGTATGAGTGTTGATTAGTAACATTAATATAATTTATCTTGTGGTCATAACTCTAATGAAAATAGATAAAGATGAGTATTCATGTTTAACCTTCTTATACGATGTTATGATGGTGAAATAACCTCCTTAATATGATCATAACCTTAATATGTTAATTGGTGGTTATCATATCCACATGGTTGATACTTTCTTATGCTAAACATGTGCATTATGAATATGATGAGGGTAATCATATCTAGATTCCTTGCATGTTGATGAAATAAAGGAATGTTCTTAATGTTGATATAACCCTGCTATGATTGTTTATGAATATCTCTTAGCTCATAAATGCAATATTGTGCTGATCTGGTGTATTATATGTAAGTGATGTTGTTGAGCCTTGTTATAAGGCATGCAAAGATAATGATGATATTGCAAGGAATAGTATGATGGTCTTAATGACCTTTGGGCATGATTGTGCCCTGACTGAGGTGTAATCCTCTTGTGTTGATAGGGGTTAATACCCTGTGATATTGTGAAAAGGATTTATATCCTGTGATAGTATGATGGTCTTAATGACCTTTGGGCATGGATGAGCCCTGAATGATGTGTAATCCTCTTGTGTTGATAAGGGTTGATACCCTGTGATATTGTGAAAATGATTTATATCTTGTGATAGTATGATGACTAGTGTGGTCTCATGAATGGCAAGTGAATAGTACCATGTGATGATGAGATGAGAAATGATGTTTCACACATTTTATATCTTTTGAAGTTATGATATTTATATGCTTGCTAGAAGTGAATTAGGGTTTGTATGTCCACTTGTTTGATGTAGCCTTAATTCACCCAAATGGAATAACTAATCAAGTGCACCTCTAATCATGTAGTGCCCTATGCCATAGATCCATCTGAGTGTCAGGACTTGACAGATGGTGAAACTAGTATTCCTAAGGGAAACTCAGAGTGCATACGATTGAGTATGTGGGGGTGGCAAGTTGAGGATATATCCTTATCATACACAATACAGGTTGTGGAGGTTGTCTATGGTCATGCCTCATACATCTGATGTGATTGAGAATGACTGCACACAGTGTCTTAGTGATTATATATGTGACAAGATTGGAGGACAATTGCAGTTGTACCTCGGATGGTAGGGTATGCATACCCACCTCCTTTCACTAGTTCTGTGACCTATACCAAGGACAGACTAGGCTGTTAGCAGCTTGACCTTATGTGTCGTTGTGGCGGACCCGTACTGACTGGGGGCGGATAATATCTTAGGAGTCCAACTCTTCCTAGATCTTGTATGGAACTTATTTTGACTTAGCAGTGGTCAGTTGGATTTTGATTGGTATCCTCAATTTGCTCAGGGCGTAATAAAAGATGTAATACAATCGTGTAGCATATTTGTTCAGAGTTATACACAACATTTCACATTGGATGATAACCCTTGTTTGTTATCTTTACATAAAGATGATGCTTAGTGCAATTAAGAGATAGTAGATATACTTAGGTTGTGGATATGCTTAAGATTGTAGATGTGTACATAAGTAGCTATTTTTGTGTTGATAACTATACTGCTACTACTGATTATAATCATGATGCTAGCTATCTTATGTTGTTAGTTATGTTTAGCATGCTAGCCATGCCTTTATAACTAGAGATGCATATACTGCTAATTATGCTTATCCAGATAGTTGTGCTTATGTTTTTACCTCTTCTTATGATGTTGATATGTTCAACCAATTAGACATGCTCATGTTGTTAGCTATTCTATGTTACTAGACTTGCTCATGATGCTAGATATGCATATGCTACTGAATTGCTTATATTGGCAACAAGATAAAGGATGATAGTCTGGCTAATGATGATAGTTATAATCTGCTCCTTTATGTATTTTGTTAATCATCAGTACTACTGATCTTATTTGTTATATCTGATTAAACTGCTTAACTGTTTAATTACTTAAAAATGTTGTGATCAATAAACATTGTTGGAGGTTATATCTCTTGTTGGGACATGGGTCTCACCCTTGTGGTTTGCCACAGTTTTTTAGGTAATCGGAAGTGACGAAACAAACATTTGGCAGCAAAGAGGAGATATAGTAATGAATCTTTGATAAAGTTGATTAGATGTCTAGTGTGTCCTAGAGTCGTCCTTGTATTCTCAGGTCCGGTCAAGAAAAAGTTTGTATATGGTGTTTCAAACGAATTAGACTTTTGTTAGCATATTAATTCTTGTTTGTGTGGCCTATACATATATTATTCTCCTATGTATATGTGGTGGCTAAGACGATAGAACAATTTGCATCAAATTCTTGGCATAGTATGGATACAAGAAAGATATTGGGCTCTTACGCAAATGTTTTTGAGTGGGTGTTGATGTTGAAATCGATTTTAATTTACCCATGTTTTTGGTTATGTGATTAATTAGTGATTGATTGTGTTTTATGTTTTGAGTAATCTCGTTTAGTGTAACAGGTTCTCACAAGTAGTTTTTTCAGAAATGAGCTTGATTATGTAGATCTTCTCACCTAATCTAATCTTGATGGAAGCTAAAAGTGTGATAGCTCATCCAACTCCTACATTTGAAGGAAACAATTTTCTCCTACTGCAGACAAGTCAACATTTAGAGTTTTTCTGGCCCAATTAAACTTATGTTTCAATTCTATGGGTAGATGGCAAGTTTTCCATAAAATAACTTGAAAAGAGTGGTGCCTATAGAAGTTTTGTAGGCAGTTCTACATGCCTACAAGACATCATTAAGTTTCAAAGCCCAATCTGTCCTAGTGTGAATGACTATTTTCTCTAGGATGGACTTGATTTGGTTATTTGAAACCTCAACTTGACCACTAGTCTGAGGGTGTTAAGGAGAGGTAACCTTGTGATGGACTCCATATCATTTTCATAAGGATTCAAAACTTTTCTCGAAGAAATGGGAGCCCCCATCAAAAACTACGGTACGAGGCACCCCAAACCTAGGAAAAATGATGTCTTTGAAAAGTTTCTTTACCAGTTTGGAGTCACAGGTTTTAGTGGGGATGGATTCGACCAATTTTGAAACATAATCTACAACCACCAAGATATATTTGTACCTAGAAGAAGAAGGGAATGGGCCCATATAATCTACCCCCCAAACGTCAAAATTTTCAATCTCTTGCCGAGAAGTTATGGGCGTTTGGTCTCTCTTAGAAATGTTTCCAGTCCTTTGGAATTCATCAGAAGTAAGAACGAATTTGTAAGAGACTTTGAATAAGGTGGGCCAGAAGAATCTGGATTGCAACACTTACTTAGCAGTTTTTTAAGAGCTCATGTGCCCTCCAATGGGACTAGAATGACATTGCTCGAGAATGTCATGAGTCTCTTCCTTGGTGACACACCTATGATAAAGCCCGTCAGAACATAATTTAAGAAGGTAGGGGTCATCTCAATAGTAGTTTTTCACATCATGCAAAAATTTAGCCTTAGAATGTCCCTTATATCCGGGTGCAATACACCTACAACTAAATACTTAACATAATCGACAAACTAAGGGAATTGGGGATCAACGTTAAGTAATTGGTCATCAGGTGAAGACTCTTTTATGGATACACCAACATCCTGACACATGCTTAATCGACTGAGGTGGTCAAAAACAACATTTTTAGAGCCCTTTTTTCCAGGATTTCTAAGTCAAACTCTTGTAATAAGAGAATCCATCTAATGATCCTGGGTTTGACATCTTTTTTTGGGTTATGAGGTAGTAGATGGCTGCATGGTTAGTATAGACAATGACCTTGGATCCAACTAAGTATGAGCAAAATTTATCTAAAGCATAGACGATGGCTAGCATTTTCTTTTTAGTGACAATGTAATTTCGTTGGGGATCATTTAAAGTTTTGGATGCATAGTAAATCACATTGTGCTTCTTGTCAACATGTTATCCAAGAATGGAACCTATGAAAAAATCACTAGCATCACACATGATTTCAAAGGCAAGGACCAGTCAGGGGCTCAAATGATGGGAGTGGAAGTGAGGGCATCTTTCAAGCATAGAAAACTAGTCATGCATGCTTTGTCAAAAACAAAGGGAACCTCATTCTAAAGGAGGTTAGTGAGAGACTTGGCAAGTTTTCAGAAATCACGTATATCGCTGATAACAAGGAAAGCAAAGAATTCTGTGATGGAAGAGGGAGGTGGAAGTTTGGTGATAAACTCAATCTTGGATTTGTCTACCTCTATACCACGATTACTCACTCAGTGTCCTAGGACAATCCCTTCATTGACCATGAAGTGACACTTTTTGAGGACTAAGTGTGACTCCTCACATTTTTCATAGGACAAGGGCTAAGATGTTTAAGGCAAGAATTAAAACTATCTCCATATATGGAGAATTCATGTATGAAAATCTCCATAGCGGTTTAAGTTAACCCTACAAAGATAGAGGACATGCACCGGTGGAAAGTAGTTGGTGCATTGCACAAATTAAAAGGCATCCTCCTAAAAGCTTAGCTACCAAAAGGGCAAATGAATGTTGCTTTCTCCTAATCTTCGGGATGAATGGGACCCTGATAGAAACCTGAATATCCATCTAAATAGCAAAAATATTGTTGATGGGCTAGGACGTTCGAGCACTTGATCCAGAAAGGGAAGAGGGAATAGATCTTTCCTAGTAGCCTTATTCAATTTCCTATAGTCAATACACATCCTCCACCCTATGACAGCGTGTGTGACGACCATCTCGCGAAAACAGGATTAACTAATGCGGAAGCGAATTATTAGCAGCGGAATTATGAAAATTTCTAAAAATTAAAATTTTTTGGAAAGATATCTTTAAACCATAACTCCTTTATAAGAAAACAAGGTAAACTGTTTACATCATAGCTTGATATCACATCTCTGTGATTACATACATCCATTGCCTTATTATCTGTACAGGGCAAGATCCAAAATCTCGAGGCACTAAGCCAAAAACCTCAGACCTACTGACTCCTAGGACCTGAGAGTATAGAGACGACATAATACATACTATCTATAAGACTTGGCACTCAGTATCTCCACCTGAGATTCACTTCTACCCCTGGTGTTGCTGCTGTTGATACTACCCACCCTCGGATTGGTTCCTCTGTCCTCGAAGTCCACCTAAAAAGTCGAATCTCACGGGGGTGAGACAATTTTAAATAATTGTCCCAGTGAGAGTTATAACTCTTCGCCAGAAGCTTTGTTAAAGCAATAAAGGATTAACATAAGCAATATAATCTTTAAGGCATTCAACAGCAGATTTGGTATTAAGTAAGACAACATTTACTTAAGCAATCATATCAATAAAGAATATGAAGAACATGTATACTAGTTACTTAACTAGAACATTTATAAACAATGTAACATCAATCATTGTTTCTCATAGTTCAACCTAACAGTTATGCTACGTGGCTGATTATGTTTTACAATCATTGTTATGCCCTGTAGAGATGAGGTATACCGTTCATACTCCAATCGATCATTACTAAATCACATCGGTACCATACATAGGTCATCAAAAGAGCCGTATTCTTATGACCTCATCTTCCTCAGTCAGTGTGAGGAATAACATGCAGGACATCATGTGTCTCTGCTAAGATAGCTTTCCAGGGTATTCTGGAAACTTCGCTATCAGAGTTACAATGACGTTCTGTACTCTCTTCGTCATCGAAAGATCTCTTGTTTATCTCTCATCGATGCGGCATTAAAGGTTCCCTCGGGAGATTAGTGAAACATCACCCCGACATAAACACATAATGAAGGATTGATGGATTAAAATACATCTTACATCAATTCCTACATCAGGACGTAAGGATATTCGCGTCCATAAACCCCCACATACTCAAAAGTATGTTTTCCAGGAGTTCCCTTAGGAAAACCTATTTCACCATCATTTGGCTTCTGACAATGATGGATCTATGATCATGGCTCTACATGATATGATTATACTTGATTATTTAGGTACATTTCAGCATTCTTTTAGCATCAAGCATGTTCTCAATCATTAATCATTAAAACACTACTATAAAAGAAGAATACTAAATGTATCAAGTTTAACTCATATCAGTTATCATATGGATATTAATTCTTAACCATCTCATCATATGATTCAGGAACATGGTTATTCAAACCCTCAGATTATCATAACACTTGCTACCAAGTGACATATAAGCATCAAGTCATCTAACAACATGACCTTGATTGAAGCAATGTATATACTTTTCACATATCATTACTCTAAAAGCTTATAATTGTTTTCAAGGAATATGACATCATAACTCTTACCTGGCTATGATCACCTCATAATATCAACCTGTATGACTTATACAATTAAGGACATGCATATATAACAATGTCAACACAATACCAAAACTTTTCAATTTCTTTTTAGGACACCACGGCCGTGCCACCTTGCACGGTCGTGCAAAGTAAGGCTACCACGGCCGTGCTCCCTTGCACGGTCGTGCAAGTTAAGGCTACCACGGTCGTGCTCCCTTACACGGTCATGCTACAGAAGATCATTACATGATTCATATTTATATATATGTATTCTAATCTTTCATTCTTTCAACTTGATTAGGTCACATCAACCCTTCAATCAAGTACATACTACTATGGTTAACATAGTGTATCAAGCTATTAATCCTATAAACAATTAAGAATTCTCCCTTTAGTTGGTACTAGTCACTTAGGTACTATTAGGGTTTCAACCTTTGTGCCTTCATTGTTTTTCATTACTAATCATCATTGGATCAATAGAACATTCATCATCTTAATTCCCAAAGATTCAATCACATTGGACCTCCATTACATAAGGTATCCAATTGAATTAGGGTTTCCAATGTTGATTACTTCAATCATTGAATTCATGGAACCAATCATCAATTGGACCTATACTCATACCTTAATTGAGTTTAATAGGTCAACCTTCAACTTATATGACCCTCAATTGACCCTCAATTGACCATCAATTAGGGTTTAAATCAAGTGAATTAGGGATTGGAATCAATAACCCTTCAACATATTTCAATGTGGGTCTAATTGATTTGAACCCATTGAACCATCATTCAAATGGGACATGACCTGACCCCAAACGGTCTTGGGATCGTTTGGATGACCTCCAAACGGTCTTGAGACCGTTTGCCCATCATATCATCAAAATCCAAGTCAACCAATTAAGGTTTGGATCATTGGATTGATCACCAAAACAACAATTGATTACACTCCAACTTAGTATCATTAGATCATCAATTACTTAATAATACTCACCCCTAGACCTCCAAACGGTCTTGGGTGACCTCCAAATGGTCTTGAGACTGCATAGATGAGCTCCAAACGGTCTTGAGACCGTTTGGCTCACCCAACCCTTGGATTCTAGTGAAAAATCATTAGGGTTTGAGCTATTGAGTTGATCATCAAATCAGCAATTGATTGCTTTGTAATTTGGTACCTTTGGACCTTCAATTGGTCAACTATACTTAACCCAAGACCCCCAAACGGTCTTGGGTGATCCCCAAACAGTCTTGAGACCGTTTGGGTGACTCCCAAATGGTTTTGAAACCGTTTGGGTCAATCAACCCAAAACAATCAACCCATTTCAATGCAAAACCAACACTTAGCCGATTAGGGTTAACACCATATCTTTTGTCCTTCAAACACTTAACCATATCCAACCCTAGACCTCCAAACGGTCTTGAGACCGTTTGGGTGATCCCCAAACGGTTTTGAAACCGTTTGGGCAAGAAAACCCAAAAAGTCAAATCAATCAAGTTGAAAGTCAGCACTTTATCCAATTAGGGTTTACCTAATTGATTAGCCTTAAACTCATGATTCCTTTGGAATTAACCTATAAAATTTGGTGAGTTATTAACCAACATAATTATGAACAGTAATATCAAACGGTCAACCCTTGGTCAACGCCCTCAAATGGTTTTGAAACCGTTTGCCCAAAAATGTCAAGTTAATCAGGTTGGAAATCAACACTTAATCCAATTAGGTTTACCTAATTGATTAGCCTTTAAATCATGATTCCTTGTGATTTAACATATAAAATTTGGTGGGTTATTTACTAGCATAATTATGAACAGGAATCCCAAACGGTCAACCCTTGGTCAATGCCCTCAAACGGTTTTGAAACCGTTTTCCCAAAAAGGTCAAGTTAATCAGGTTGGAAATCAGCACTTAATCCAATTAGGTTTACCTAATTGATTAGCCTTTAACTCATGATTCCTTGGGAGTTAACCTATAAAATTTGTTGGGTTATTAACTAACATAATTATTAACAGGAATTCCAAACGGTCAACCCTTGGTCAATGCCCTCAAATGGTTTTGAAACCATTTGAATCTAAACGGTTTTGCAAACCGCATGAGACCAAACGGTTTTGAAACCGTTTGGACCAAAAGGGTGGGAAAACGTTTGATAAAGTAGCATTGGTATTCATGCCCCCCTTCTTCTACCTCCAGATCCAGGTCTGTTCTTCATGGTTTTAGTTGCAAGAAAGCAAGGGAAGATGGGAGAAAGAAGAACAAGCTACTTTTGCAAGAAAGAAAGATGCATAACAAAGTTTAAGGGTTTAGAGTTATAAAACCCGCCTTAGAACCAGCTCTAGAGCTCCAAGCTTCGAAGCTTTAATGGTGTCTTGAGCTCCACAGGTCGTCCAAGGTTTCTTCTTCAAGAATTGGTTGGAAAGGATGGCTAGAAAGAAGAACTAAGTAAGAAAAGCTAGCAAACCAACCTTATATCATGTTTTTCTCCATGAATTCGAGCTAGAAGATAACCAAAGCTTACCCAACTTTACTTGTCCATTATCCCCTGCTCCTGATCTCCTTCCTTAGTCAGCCACAGAAAGAGATAAGTGAAGAGAGAAAGGGAAACGATCCCTTGGTTGTAAAAGAAAGATGTATATATATACTTTGGGTAAAACTTCAACATAAGGACAACTATTTTCTTGATTTCTCATCTAGGTCCTTCCCTTCTTCTAAGCCACATTTATCCTCTTCATACTTAAGAAAAAATCATCTTAAACCCAAGATCTAAGGATAAAGAAAGCCAAATTCTTACTAAGTTGCACATATAAAAGGGTCTCTTTACTTACAATTTAGTTATTTAATTACAAGGGTTTTCCTTTTTATTTGATTAGTCAAATGAAGCGCCCTCTTCATCACTCTTACTCTAATTGATGCCAAGAGTCATGAAAGATATTCTAGAAGGTGTATTTTACATGTTGCATCCTATATTTGGGGTAAATTGTATTTTACACCAAAATTAGGGTTTAAAGCACAAGAATTGCTCCACAAGTTGCATCTTGGTGCCCAAGCTTGGAGAATCTATAACACTTCATCATATTCATTCTTATGATGTCTCATCATCATTGGAACATCTAAACATGTGAAATTTTCAAGTTAACCCCTCTAATTGGGTAATTTGCACATAGGTCCCTATTAACAAAACAATATTATAACATTGTTTAAAAAGGGCAGAAATAGAATTATATGTTCCTCAGAAGCTTTAATTACATACCAAAAGATAATCACAAGTATCTAATTACATAATTAGGAAAAACATCTAGGGTTAGTTCATAACCCAGGTTAGGGATGTTACAGTGTGGGTGGGGATAAGCTCATTCTTATTATTCTTAACAACAATGGTCCCTCTTTTCTTAGGAACCACTTGAACATGACTGACCTAAGGTGAGTTATAGATGGGATAGATGATTCATGTAGTCAATAGCTTAATCATATCTAATCATACAACCTCCTTCATGTTTAGGCTAAGTTTCCATTGAGGGTCTTGGGAAGGCTTGTACTCTTATACCATATGGATTTTGTGTATGCAAATGGATTGATCGATCCCAGTCAAATCAGCCATCTTGTAACCTAGGGCAATTTTCCTTTTCCTAAGTTCAGTCAAGAGCTTGGCTTATTGTTCATGAGTAAGGTCAAAGTTAATGATGAAGGGGCATATTTGTTGCTCATCAAGAAAAAAACATATTTCATCCCATGTAAAAGGGGTTTCATTTCAGGATCCCTAGGAGGTTCATGTTTTTCTTCTAGAAGAGAGATCATCTTGAGGTCTTCAAATTCAACATCATGAACCTCTTCATAGCAATCTAAATGGGCCCTGCATTGATCTAATTGTTCATCTTCAAATCCACAATCAGGAGGGGCCATGAGGGAAACATGGAGGGGATCTTCAAGTAACTCCCACTCTTGCCTTAATTGGGATAACTTATCAACACAATCAAGGATATAGATCTCCTCTTAGAAACTAGGGTCTCTCATGCTTTCTAACACCCTATATTCTAGGATATGTCTACCTAACCTCAAAAGAATGGTTTCACCCTCAATATCAATCAAGGTATGGGTGGTGGCTAAGAAGGGAAAACCAAATATAGTATTCTTTTATGTCCATGATCACAAAGTCACATGGAACATATGCGTCTTTCCCAACCCTTACATGTATATCTTCAGTAATACCCATAGGCTTTGTCATGGATGAATTTGCCAATTGGATGGTCATGGCAGTGGGAAGCATATCAACAAACCCCAATCTCTTACAAACTCTGTAGGGCATAATATATATATATTGGCGCCTAAATCTGCAAGCCCTTTCCTACAGGCATTATCACCTAAGTAACACCCAATTCTAAAAAAAATTGGGGTCTTTCTACTTTTTAGGCATTTTGCTTTGGATGATGTCAGAGGTGGTCCTAGCCAGTTTGATCTCATACTGTTCGGTGGCATACTTCCATGTCAATACAGTTTTCATGTACTTGGACTAGGCAGGCATGTCAACAAGAGTGTCTACAAAAGGAATGTCTACATGCAACTTTTTCACAGTCTCCCAAAATTTAATGAAATGAGTGTCAAGCCTAGTTTGCTTTAGGAAAGCTTGGTATGGTGGACAAGGCTTGTAGAAAGGGATTTTAGGATCATCAAACTCCACTTGAGGGACCTTAGGGGCAAGAGTAGTGGGTTCCAGTGGAGGTGGAGTTTCAACGATCATAGTGCCTTTGTAACACCCCAAATTTCTAAACAAAATAAGTTTAGGGTCATTAGTGGAAATTTTCAACTTCTAATTTCAAAATCATAACACATGGATGCAAGTTACCCAAATATAAGTACTATTCTATCATACCACAAATTTTGATTCAAAATATAACTCACCAAGGAAAAGATAATTCATTTTTAATTCATATACATTAAAATAATGACATATGTGAGTTTGATGAACAAATGTAGATAAAACATAAATCTAATTGTATGGGAAGATTCTAGACTTCCTTATTAACCCATGGATCAAATTTGAGGTTATTTGGACTTTATTTGGTCACTTAAATTGATTAAGAAAGAATTCTATATGGTTATAAATTGAATCAAAATACCTAGATATCATTTTTAAGCTATAGTTCTCAGATTATTTAATGTATCACACATTTTGATTTTGGGGTAGGGACTCACGGATCTGCGGTAACCCGTGAACGGGGACTCATCCCCTTCGCCCGAGTCCTGGTAATTGTGGACTCCACAGTAGCCCGCCTCCTTCTGCCCTCCTGATCTCCCTCTCCACTTACCCACAGAGCAAGATAATCCTCTCTTCATGATCCCCGCACCATACCAGACTTCTTCATACTGGATTTGTTAGGGTTTTGTGCCCTAGAGTCCATGGTCATCTAGGAACCCCGCCACCATCCCCTATTTCCTAGCACCTTTGGGTTTTCTGGCCACTACGGGTCTCTGCACCTATAACTTTCCTCCCAAAAACTATCGTGGATGTAATAGAAACTCGAAGGATTCACCATCTTGCTCTGATCTATTCTCCTCCACCCTAACCTGAAACCACCTCGTTTCTACTCATCCATCTTAAATGCCAAGGTAGCTCTGACCACCGGAACAAGCGGTGCTGCCTCAGAATCCATCATCAGGTCCTAAAACTCAAGAGCAATGTTAGTGTTTGCTCCAGGTAAGCGGGGCATGCCACTATGCATATTTATCTTGGATGAATTGCTTGTTATGTATGATTGAGGATTAAGCTTTAAGTTTTCAAGTTCATGAATGCAATTAAGATAATGATGATGCCTCAAAGTTTATTATTTGCTTATTTATTGATATAATCATAAAGTCCTATGCTTATCACTGATGCTCATTAGTCTAATGATATGCTTATGTAATGATTAAGAAATTGAAGAAAGACTTATGTAAATCATGTAATGTTAATGTCAATATTAAGAGGGAGAAATCCCATGATGATTAATGTAATACACTTAAGTTGTGAATTGTTCCTCTTTATGTTATTTTGTCTTTATGGCATTGATGAGCACTTTAGTGCAACTAAGATGAGCCTTAACCAGCCTGATGAGCTCTTTGGTGCAATTATTGGATGATGATAATTTACATTGATGGCACGATAAGAACAATGATGTAAATGTTAACTTAAGAGAATTAAGTAACTTATTATATGTTTCTCGCAATGATGGACCTTTATGGTCGTTATGGGCTTCCTAGCAATGATGGGCTTTCCGAGCATGATGTGCCCGATGTGGGCAGTGATGGAGAGAATGCATATAGTAATGTTTCTTAATTCATTGATGTAATGAAATATAAAGCATAATGAGAATTCTTAATGTTAAATCATGTCAAATTTGTTTTAGTTCAAGTATATGCTTATTTTCAGTTCTTATAACATGCATAGTGTTGCTTACTTACACTGTTACTTTATTTCACATGGTCGTGGGATGAGATGTCCCTACACTACTACAGAAACAACATTCAGTGTCGCTTTTCTAGGCGTCGGTTATTAAGAGAAACTGACGCCTATAATATTCAACGTCAGTTATTTAGGGAAACTGACGTCTATATTCGAAGACCAGCCAGACACGGGTACCGCTTTGTATTCAGCATCGGTTGGGTATAACAAATCGATGCCTAAAATCACCAGCGAAATCCAAATTTTGAGCGAAAAATTTTTGCGTCACATACAACATTGGTTTTTTAACTATTCACCGATGCCTATTTAAGAAGGATATTTGCGCGAAAAGTTCCGCTTTGGGTGTCGGTTAATCCTTTGATAACCGACGCTGATAATGGTTCCTGACAAATAATTTAGGGCAAAGATTGTCTAATTGGACGTCGGTTTTTTACTATCAACCGACGCTGAAGAGTAATAGGCGTCAGTTTTGTAGATACCCGACGTTGTTGACCAACTTAATAGACCAACTTAATAGACCCGATCACCCGACTCTTCCCCCTTTCTTCCTATTTCTTCACGATAATTTTCCTGTGCTCGCCGCTCTCGCCTAAAATCGCCGACGACCCCCGCTGCTGCTCGCCGCCGTTGCTGCCTTTGCTTGCCTCCGCGCCGCCGCATCCTTTTTCTGTTGCTGCCGCCGCTCTGTTCTTCTCTGCTGCTCTGCTCGTCTCCTGGTGCCACTGCGAGCACCGCTCTGCTCTTCTCTTCGCATGCTCATCGCCACTGCTACCGCCACTGCTGGCGCCGCTCGCCGCCGCTCTGCTCCACGCTAGCTCCAGGTAGCCCTAGCCGCTTTGCTCCCTTCTCCCTAGATCCTTACCAACAGCAAGCACGGTCGCAGTTGTGTTGGCCTACCACGGCCGTGTTGGACAGCACGACCGTGGTAGTCCAACACAGCCACGACCGTGCTTGCTATTGGTAAGGATATGAACAAATCTTTATGTAATGCTTTATGTAAATCCTAGGATATGAATAAATCTTTTGCTTGCATATATTTGTGCTTCTAATCCTAATGTTTGACCTAATTCAATAAATTTTGATGTCAGTACATATGTACTTAAGATTTAAACTTGATTTGATTTGATTAAACCTAACATTGATGAAACCCTAACATGAATTGTGATGAAACCCTAACATTAATTGTGATGAAACCCTAACATGTACATATCTATTATTGTGTTTGTTGGCCTAGAAACCCATCCAAGATTTACTCATTATGAGTAAATCTTGGATAGTCCCCGGTTTGGGACTGTTCTTGAACACCTAATCTCACTTAGGATGTAAGTGTATAATGTGTATTTGGTTTTTGAGAAAATTTCGATAGCATTTCCTCGTTTGTTTTCTAAGTACATATACATATGTACTTAGAAAACAGCGGGGAAATGCTGCCGAAATTTTCTTAAAAACCCAATACACATTATACACTTACTAGTGAGATTAGGTGTTCAAGGATGAGATAGGTGGTACACATTTATTATATATAAGAATGACATCACATGTATTTGTTAACCGTAGACCCTAATCTTATCCTAATATATACTTGTTTTCTCTTTGATCATAGAATGGATAGATCATGGATGTCCATTCGCAATCGCTGCACCCCAGAGTTTATATCTGGTCTTGATCAGTTTATTAGATTTGCCGAGGAACATAGGAAAGAACCTGGAGATAGGTTCTACTGGCCATGTAGCCATTGCGGTAACAACTTGAAAGTCAGCACTGGTGACGAAATCAAAAGTCATGTCATGTGCAACGGGATTGTACAAAGCTATACAGAATGGCACTGGCATGGAGAGATTTCAAACTCAAAACCAGTGGATGTCGATAGAAGTGCTTGGGTGGAAGAAGAAATTGCCTCCGATGACGTAGATGTAAACGAACCAGTTTCAGTAGACATCATTGATGTGATGATGGATAGTTGTAGGGTAGAGCACACCGATCCACCTCCTATCTTTAGAAACATTGTGCATGATGCTGAGATACCGTTATACACAGGCTGTGCTAAGTTTACGAAGCTTAGCGCTGTGTTGAGATTGTATAAGTTGAAAGCTAACAATAGATGGAGCGACAAAAGCTTCACTTCATTGTTGACTTTGTTGAAAGAAATTCTTCCTGAAGGAAACGAGCTGTCAATCTCAACATACCGGGTAAAGAAATTGTTGTGCCCAATGGGAATGGAGGCCAAGAAGATACACGCATGCCCGAATGATTGTGTATTATTTCAAAAGGACTATGTGGATTTGAAAGATTGTCCAAAATGTGGTGCGTCACAGTATAAATTGACGACTTCAGGGGAGTCCAAAACTGGTTCTCCTACCAAGGTGATGTGGTATCTACCTATAATATCACGATTTCAACGCTTGTTTACAAATCTGAAAGATGCGAAGAATTTGAGGTGACATGCAGATGTTAAGAAAAATAATGATGGGATTCTACGACATGCGTCTGATTCCCCATAGTGGAAGAAGATTGATGTATTGTACCCCAAATTTGATGAAGAAGATAGGAATCTAAGACTTGGGCTTTGTACAGATGGGATGAATTTGTACGGGACATTGAGCTGCCAACATAGCACTTAGCCAGTCATGCTTGTTATATACAATCTTCCTCCCTGGCTGTGTATGAAAAATAAGTACGTTATGCTGTCGTTGTTGATATCAGGCCCTAAACAACCCGGAAATGATATCGATGTTTATCTTGAACCTTTGATTGATGACTTAAAGAAACTTTGGGCTGAAGGTGTGATGACCTATGATGCTTCAAGAAGAGAGACATTTCGTTTGCACGCTATGTTGTTTTGCACTATTAATGACTTTCCAGCATACGGGAATTTGTCTGGATATAGTGTCAAAGGAGCTAAAGTGTGTCCTATATGTGAAGAAAACATTGATTCAATAAGACTAAAATATGGCGGCAAGACTTTATATCTTGGTCATCGAAGGTTTCTTTCAAAATTCCATCCGTATCGTAGGAAGTGTAAAACATTCAATGGATGGAATGATGAACGGAGTGCACCTAAATCTATACCAGGGGATGTTGTTTATGAAAGAGTAAAAGATGTTGTCAATGAATTTGGTAAGAAATCACAATGTAGTATGGCCACACGGAGTGACAATTCTTCATTCAAGAAGAAGTCAATATTTTGGGATCTTCCTTATTGGAGTTCTTTGACAGTCAGACATTGTATCGATGTAATGCACGTTGAGAAAAATGTCTGTGATAACGTCATTGGTACTCTGTTAAATATACCAGGTAAGACTAAAGATGGGATAAAATCCAGACTGGACCTATGTGAAATGGGAATAAGGTCAGAATTAACAGAATTACGTGAAATGGGTAATAAAAGAACATACTTACCTCCCGCTTGTTACACGTTGTCTAGAAAGGAGAAGAAAGCTTTTTGTGAATGCTTGGTAAATGTTAAGGTGCCACTGGGTTACTCATCTAACATCTGTAGATTGGTATCAATGAAAGATCTGAAGTTGATAGGTCTTAAATCTCATGATTGTCACACTCTAATGCAACAAATATTTCTCGTGGCAATTCGATCTATATTGCCGAAGCATGTAAGGTTTGCAATCACCATACTTTGTTTCTTTTTCAACAGTCTATGCAGCAAAGTTATTGACCCTGATACTCTCGATAATTTGCAAAGAGAAGTGGTTGTTACCCTATGTCAGCTTGAGATATATTTCCCTCCTTCGTTCTTTGATATCATGGTACATCTTATTGTCCACTTGACTAGAGAAGTGAAAATGTTGGGACCAGTTTTCTTGCATTGGATGTATCCCTTTGAACGATACATGAGCATTTTTAAAGGTGATGTTCGAAACTGTTATCGGCCTGAAGGGAGTATTATTGAAGGTTATGTGGCGAGAGAGGTTATGAATTTTTGCAATGACTTTCTGAGTGGTAATAACACTCATGTTAATGCCAAGAATATTGAGGAGGGCAAAGGAATTTTGGGATCACGGGTGAAAGTAATCAGCCAAGAGAAGTTGGAACAAGGTCACTTGGTATATTTTACACAACATGGATGAAGTGAGTGTTTATATCGAGGAACATACCAATTTCATTAAGAGACAACATCCTCGAGCAAGTTCAATGTGGCTTACTAGAGAGCATAACAAGACTTTTACTAAGTGGTTTGAAGATAAAGTCTTAAATCAACTATCTCAAACACCAAATGATATTACATAAACTATCAAATGCCTCGCCTTTAAACCAAAACTGAATGTTATGTCTTATGAAGGGTTTGACATTAATGGGTTCACATATTACACAAAGCGCCAAGATGATAAGAGTGTCGTCCGAAACAGTGGGGTCACTCTTCAAGCGTCGACTATGTTTTGAAAGTGCTAAGGATAAGAGTCCATGTGAAGCTAAAATGTCATATTACGGTGTCATTGAAGACATATGGGAGTTTGACTACATAGATTTCAGAATTCCGCTCTTTAAATGTAATTGGGTTGATAACACCAAAGGAGTTATAGTGGATGAATTGGGTTTCACTTTAGTAAAATTTGAAAAGATTGGCGAGAAAGTGAACCATTCATATTGGCATCACAGACGAAACAAATATTCTATATCGATGATCCTGCAAATGATAAATGGTCAGTTGTTCTTAATGGTAAAAGATAGTTCATTGAAGATCCTATAGATGAAGAGTACTATGATAAATATGATGACTCCAGTCCATCCTCAGTTGGGTTGCCAACTCCACAAAATATTGAAGCTAATGATGACTTATATGTGCGCAGAGATCACAATGAAGGATTGTTAATTGATAAAAGATCACAATTTTAGAGGCATACATGTTTATATTTTTTTATTGAAGCTAAATGTTTGCTTTTTTTAATATCAATATCATTTTCTGATTTGATGTTTCATTATCTTCTAGTTAATACAAATGCTAAACGTTGTGGGAGGGTCCTAAGGAACTATAGGACCAATCTCACCCAAGATTACATGCGCGATACTGTGAATAGGTTCTTGATTGATTCCAATTCTAGACATTGATCAGTATTTCACTAACTCTACACTAATAATTTTTGCTTGTATTCTCTTTGAAAAATAAATATAGGAAGAAGGAAGCCACACAACAATGGAACTACTTGGACCCCAAAGACTGGGAGGAGTTTGTTACCCAAAGAAAAACAAACGAATTCAAGGTATTAAGTGCCACTCCCAATTTAATTAATATACATTTTTATGTATTCACCTATTCAAGATTAACCTTTAGTGTTACTAACCAAATCAATGTGCTAACTAACTAGGCTATCAGTGATGCTCAACGAGAAAGCATCCCACACTAAGGTTATATAGATATATAGGCAGCAAGCCATGAAACATCAAAAGAAGCCACAATGAAGAGAAGCAGGATACAGATACAATACATAAAGTGCAGCACACACAAGTGTTTCAGATTCATATAACAACATGACAGACTAACACATATATAGTGCATAACAACAGCAACACCGAATTTACATACAACACTAGCTTAGTACATATATAGTGGGACTACGGTGATGAGTTAACAGGAGGACAAACAAGTTTATCAGTACTAGCCTAAGGTACAAGTACCGTTCGTCGGGACAATGACGGTCGTGGAAGCTTAGTGGTCACTACACGTTCAACTGGACAGTGGCCACTAAGCTTCCACGACCGTCATTATCCCGACGAACGGTACTTGTGCCTTAGGCTAGTACTGATAAACTTGTTTAGCTCAATGTAGGTTAGTAGACCTTCTTCAATGTTAACTCGTGGTGAAATCTGTTTTTCCTCCTGTTAACTCGTCACCTTAGTCCCACTATATGTGTACTAAGCTAGTGTTGTATGTAAATTCGGCGTTGTTGTTGTTATACACTATATATGTGTTAGTCTGTCATATTGTTATATGAATCTAAAGCACTTGTGCATGCTGTACTTTATGTATTATATGCCGCATTGGATATCGATATCGCATTGGTTGTATGCATTTGTGCGTGCTTCACTTGTTATGCTACATTGGACATCGATACCATACATGAGGTATTATATATAGTCTCATTAGTTAGTATGAAATATATCAATCTTATTTTTATATTATTACTTATATATATACATCATTCTCTTTGCAGGTGTTTAAAACTGACCACACTATAGGTAAATACTTAAAAGATGTACATGCTCCATACACAATGGAAGTATTAAATGAAGTAAGAGAAGAATGGGCAAAAGCCATTCAAGCAGTGGGGACTGTAAAATATAATTGGGATGCTGATAGCGATGTTGAATGATATTTTGTAAATGGATATTTCCGAATGTTTATACATGTCTAAATGTTTATACATGTATTTGAATGTTTCTACATGTGAGAATGTGAGAATTGAATTGATGTCTGAATGTATCTACTTGTGTGAAAAGTATATTTGTTGATTTTGCAGGTTTGTGGCATGTTTGTTGGCTAATATCAATGGATGTTGTAAACCTGCAGTTCAGAAAACTGAACTGTAGGTTCTCAACCTACTGACCAGCCACAGCAGGCCTGCAAACTGATATGAAAAAAAATTAAAACATAGGCATCAATTATTTATAGAACACCGTCATCAAAGGCTTACAACGTCAGTTATTGGATAAAACCGCCGCCTAATGTGACAAACAACTCGACCGTGCAGGAAAGCATGGTCATGGCGGGAAATGGCGTTGGTTATTAGCATAAACCCGACGCCTATAGTTCTAAACACGACCGTACAAGGAAGCACGACCATGGCGTCAATTTTTATTGGAAAACCGACACAGATTGTGTCGTAGATGGTGCCCTTTTTGTGGCGTGAACCCTTTTGGCGTCGGCTTACAATACCTAACCGACGCCTATAGGTGCCCTACTGGCGCGTTTTCGGTGGCACAAAGCCTTTTGGCATCGATTATAAAACTGACGTCGAAGAGTTCGACCTTTAGCGGCGCCCACATAGGCGTCGCTTGAGAATCGTCGCCTAAAGGGGTTAAACAACCGACACCAAAGACGTGTTCTATAGCAGTGCTAGATCAAGGAGCAAGAGGGAATTGAAGCAAGCCTTCAAGTGTAGTGGATTAAGGAGACTTTAGCTTGGTGGGGTGCCATCTACCACTCCATAGATTATCTAGTTTAGTTTCAGTTCATGCTTTAGATTTGCTTAGCCTACACGTATTAGGTTTTGAAATAAGACGAGATAGTCTATGTTTTTTCCCTCCTAAAGAACAATGTATGAATCTATATTTTGAGTTAATGCATGGTGTTTCATTTACCTTTTTACAATGAATATCATGTTTTGTAATGTTCCTCCGAGCCAAGTGACCCATGTTATGGACAACATAGGGTTTGCTTCCGCTGTCTTATATGTGCTTGGAGGGGTGCTACAACCTTCGTCTTCAAAATCTAAGGGTACAATTGTGGGTTTCTCTGGAGGAGGGGGAGTTGGGTGTACCTTCCCTGAATGTATGGAAACAACCTTAAGTTGTTCGGGTTGTTTTCTATCTGCTTGAAAAAAGTGCCAGTAGGAGGTTTTTATTGGGCAAAGAGGTGAGCTAACTGAGCCTCAGTTGCCTTCTGATGGGCTTGTTGTGATAGGATACTTTGCTCTAAGGCAGTTACCCTATCATCGACTGAGGAGTGGGGACACTCTGTTGTGCTTGAGGTGGTGGTTGATTAAGATGTTGATATTGTTGCCCTTGGTAGGGCCCCTAGTTTTGGAAATTACCCCTATAATTTCCTTGATTCCCAAAGTTCCTCTCATTATTGTATAGGAAGCCTGGTGGTGGACGATTGTTGACTTGAGGAAATGATGATTTTTGTTGGGGAGGGAGTTGAGAAGCATTTTTAGCAGCTGAAGGATTTCCATATTAGAATCCAAGATGGTTTCGGGCTTGGTTTGGATTGTAATAAGCATGTCCTGATATGCTATGGGTGGAGTTTAGGTCCTCTATTTGTTGACCAACTTCCGACTGCATGGGGGTGTTATAGAGATATTGACATTGAAGGGTAGGATGATTGTACCCTTGGAAAATCCTATAAAGAGAGTCTGCAACTTGCATTTGTTGAGATTGTTCTCTCCTCTCATAGGCATTAAAGAACGATTCTAGGCGATCCTGTTTCAAGGCAATTACCTTAAGGCTTTCAGTAATGTTTTCATATCAGGATTTACCTCAGCCTTAACTACCTTGAGGACCCCACCAATTCCTCATCTTGTTTGTATTTCAGAGGCACACTTTACAACCCCCAAGCACTATCTAGGTTCTGGAACATAAAATTTCCTCCATATGAGGAATCCAAAAGCTTTTTAGTTTCATTGTCCACACCACAGTAGAATATCTCAATCAGTCGAGCTTGGGTAATGTCATGGTGAGGGCATTGTTGAAGAAGATCCCCGAAACTCTCCCAATCTTCTCCTAGAGTTTCACCTAGGACCATATAAAAGAGAAGAATTTGTCCCCTATTTTTGTAGGTAAGGAAGGGGGAAATATTTGTCCAAAAACTTGGTTTGTAGTGCCTCCCGGGTGGTGATACGTTCTTCACCCTCCATGGGAATTATACCAACTACTGACTTGCTCTGAAAGAGAGTATTTGAACAACCTAAATCTAATGGCATCTTCATAAATGCCTGAGATCTTATGCAAAGAACAAAGGTCCAAAAAATGAGGAGGTGATCTTGGAAACTTTCACCTTTGTTGTCAAAAAAGGGATAGGCTTGAAGCATGGTGATCCATTGGGTGCGAATTTCAAATTGGGGAGTTATTATTTGGGGTGGAACGACAGGGTGTTGTGCATATCCCATTTTGGGCATTGAAAAATCGTTTAATTGGTTTAATCATTGCGTTTCCTTTTGGGCAGCTTCTAAGCCTCATGTTCGGCCATTATGGCCTCCCTTTGAGCGGCAAGTGTCTGCTCAATCCTACAAGCTACCTCTTCCTCACCTATCCTAAAGCAAGTTTGCCGATTTAAATGATGGAACACTGTTTCTATTTCTGAATCGAGTTCTAGCGACGCAGAATCAATGAGTTGCTAACATCACATGCACAATTATAATTAAGAAAAAAATTCAATTGTAGAAAAAAACATAATTTTGGAATGAAAACTCAATAGAAAGAGGAAGACACTTCTGGAATGAGACTCGGAAGGTAGAGGAAAAAAGTTATATTCAAAAAGTTTTTGGGATTTTGAAAAATGATCCGTTGTCCCTGACAATGACACCAAAATTTATATGCGTCGTTAGCGCACCAATTCACCAGGGAGGTTTTTATCCTAGAGTTTAACCTTTTTACGGTAAAACTAAAAATTAAGATTGTTTTCGATCCCATAGGACAGCTTTTTAAGATTGTTTACTTTAAGCCCGATTAATTTTGAACTTTATTGCTTTTTGGAAGGATTTTGGATATTTGAATAATAAGGTAAATTTCGTTAATTTTAGAGGTGATTACGCTATAACAAGAAGGTAATCTGCAATGGAATAAAAGATTACACTAAAAGAAATGAAATGAAAAGATTATACTAGGACAAAAAAAGGAAGAAGATGGTTAGCACAAATAAAGAAATTATATAAGTACATAATTGTAGATTGTAAGTAAAGAGAAGAGATTGGGGAAATAATTGACTGAGAAACGTGATTGAATCAAAGATAAAGATATCAAGGTTACGAGTTTTATCGCCACAACCATATGAAACAAGATCGATAATTTCAAGAGATAAAAACAAGTCAAAAGTGGGTAGGTGAAACATTGCAGAAATGCATCACAAAAGACCAACTCCTTGCAAACCCATTGGTCTTGGTGTTTACAGATCCTAAATTGTACATCTTAAGAAATATCCTTTTGAGGTCTCATCCGGATCTTGATGCATACACTTAGTTGTTCAAAGTTTGCGTTCTGTGGCCACATCCCCAAAAACTAACAGTCAAAGAAGTGAGAGATCAATTCGATTCAGATGAACTATTGTCTAAGCAAAAATACCATTCAGTGAATATAAGTGCATGGAAGAAATCGATCTAATCTAACATGACTATGGTGCTTCTTCCCATGCTTCAATAATGGAACTACTCACTCATAGAGGTAGAAGAAGGGAGAATGAAGGTAGAAAGGGAGGAAACCATACCTAGTAGAAAAAAAGAAGAATCCCTTAAAAAGATCCTTAGCTAGTAACAATTAAGCGGATATCCCCCTTTGTTCCTTGCTCCACGAATGATAAAGAACAAAAAAGAAAAAAAGAGAGGAAGCAAATTATAAATATTGGACATTATATTAAGATTTGTACTAATTTATTATTATGCAGATAACCTAAGAATTTGGCGCATTAGCACTATAATTAGACACACTGACACTGTAATTGGGCTTTTTACTATACATATTAGGAACATTATGTTAGAATTTGTGTTAATTTTCTATTATGCGCGTACCCTAAGAGTTAGATGCGTTAGAACCATAATTTGATGCATTAGCACCATTATTAGACATTTTACTAATAATATTGGATACGTTATGTTAAGATTTGTGCTCATTGACTATTATGTGCATACACTAAGAATCGAGTGTATGAGCACCACAACTGGGTGCATTATGACCATGGCTGGGTGCATTAGCGCCATGATTGGGAACATTAGTCTAATAATCGATGGCAGGTCTATGGACGTGAGAGAGAGAGAGGTGACAGTATGAGAGAGAAAGAAGTGACATGTGAGAGAGAGAGGGGGGGGGTGTGGCAAGTGGTGGTAGGTATGCGTGAGAGAGAGGGGGAGTAAGAGAGAGGGGGTTATTATGGAGTAGGGTGTAGCAGACTGGTGGCTGATGGGAGGAGGGGACAATAGGTACAGAGGGGCAAAGCATAGCATTTTCCTTTGCGTGTCAAACACCCATATGGGCACTTGAGCGTGAAGAAATTTTAACCATCAAGTAGAAATGCCAGAACAAATACAACAAAGGCATTTGTTAGATAATACCCAAATGTCCCTTAGCCCTTGTTTGGTTCGGATTCCAATTCGGACTTGGCGGTAATCTCGACTAATCCAATTATGATCTAGTCTTGTTTTGTTTGACAAAAATTGGACTGACGGGATCCGTTTTGGATTCCGTAATACTCCAATCCAGATCAAGTCAGTCCTGCTATCAACAAGATTCTAGATAAACTAATCGGGATCTATCGACTAACCCAGTCTGAATTTCGTAATCTCGATCTCGAAACAAGGAGAGGCTTAAGGCTTAAGACTTAAAAGGAACAAGGACAATTTAACTTTTAAAGACGAGACCCACGTTCCTCCCAAATTCCGGCTTACTCGTCTGGCCATATATGGAAAGGCCGGCCAGGCTGGCCAAGAACCCAGCCCATTAATACTACCCCAAAAAAGGAAAACCACCTCGACATCCCTTCACGGCCAAGAAAACGCCAGCCGGAGGACTCTCTCTCCATACCCTCTCCATTGGGGTTCCCTCCGCAACACCACACCTTCCGACGCACAAGGTGACTCGCCGTCAGGTACCCCGAAACCTCCGTGGCCACGTGTCCTCCAGACGGCTAACAGCTCGCCACGTCACGGCTTACGAGCGACGAGACGCATCCAGGGCTCACCCGGCTTCGGCTCGAGACGTGTCTGCGCCTTTGCCCTGTGGCTTCTCGAAATATCTAGATGTGGGATTTGCTGTTCCCGATTTTATACGGAGCATGCTGCTCCTGATCTCAAATACTGCCACGTGTTAATCAGTTTTAATCAATGCCGTTACTGCTCATATGCGGATACACGTGTACGAAGATAACATCAGATGCAGCGTACACCCCCTGAATTCGGGTGCGGCAAATCTGCCCTCAAATATCTAGGCCGGGGCGCACTGATATAAAAACCCCGACCTGGCTGGCGGGACGAGGGGTTTTCGATTCTACTAGTAGGCTTTTTCTTGCTGCCCAAGATACTTCACTGCGTTACTTCGGCGCTTTGTTGCTACTTCAAGACTCTCCCCCTCTCTGTTTTGCACTCTAAACTTGCTCATCCGTGTCTAATTTTGCTTCCTCCCCAATTCGAAAATCGAAATCGTCTCCAGCGCCCATACTTGATCCCGTGCCACTGGAGTTAGGGTTCCCGGCACAGGCCGCGACGACGCCCGCGACAACAACCACCAACACGACGGCAGCGGTCCAGAAAGGCGCGGTGGCGACCGGAGAGTTCCGAGTTATGACGGAAGAACCAGAAAGGTTTGTATTTCTTACTCCGAATCCGTTTTGTGTTTGTCAAAATTTTCCCGCTATCGTCTTTCCGTTCTCTGTTCAATGCCGTGGGTTTCCCTTCTCTGGTGCGCCGGCCTCTGTTTTCGCGCTGTGGGCGACTTTACTTCACTGCGAAGTTATCTTTTTCCGATTCTGTCTTTCTAATTTTCTGCCAAATTCGGCGGTAATTTTGGGTTTCCTGTGGGCGCGCGATCGATGGTGGGGGGATGTCAAAGTTTAGTGGCTCTGTCCGGCCTGCTCGAGGTGGATTGCAGAAGGCGGTTCCTGGTTTAGGGTTTAAGTTTCTCAGTGGGTGTAATTTAAGCATCATCCAGTCTCGGTCTACTTCCTGAGCACCCAAGAACGATGGATCACGCTAGTAGTATCTTGTGATGTCTAGAAGAGAGCTACAAAGGTCTGATACTTTCCTGGGTTCTTGAATTGGAGAGCTCGCGTCTACCACTAGGTCGAGGACAACTAGGCTGTTATGGGAACCTGAAAGAGGACCTAGCTTTTAATAGGTTGTCTGTAACTAGTGTTTTGGCCGCGCACAACCATGAAAACTTCTATCGTTGATGTTGTTCCCTGATTGTTCTATTAAGGACTCCATAGGTTCCTGTAGTGGCTCCAGGGATCCACAAATGACACAGTAGCTTAGCTCTGTCTAGATTCACTTGTAATCACTGTGAAATGTCTAGATGTCATCATACTTGAATTAGCTATGTTGGTTTTTAGTTAACAGAAAGGCTAAGAATCTTAAAATACGTGGTGGGTTGAAGCTGGACACTTCATGTTTCCTCCTTATTGTCACATTATACACACTCAGATTTGGGTCTTTAATTTGAAGGGTTGAACTTTACATTCATTTTTGTAGTTATTAACTATCATTTAACATGCAATTTGTTTTGGTTGGGCCCTAATTTGTAAGGTTATACACATACATGCTTGATATTTATTCATACGCAATTAATAATTCGACTGTGATTGACATTAAAAATTCACAATTTGTCATTTTGTTCTTGTGTAAACTTTGTTCAAAGCCTTCAGTTAAGGTTGTCATTTTTGCACATATGTTTTACTGATTTTCTGTATGCCTTTGCCATCTCGTCGTTTGGCATGCTGAATAGATATGGGGCAAAAAGGAGGGAGTACGGCGATGGAGTATGAGTCCGGCGAGACTGTAGGTATGGTCCCTCAACTATATGCATGTAAAATGGATGTAAACTTTACAACTGCAATTGAGTTGTAACAAGCACCTATAATAACAATTTCCTAGTTCATTTCCAGGTCCAACAGAGTACAATAAATCGGGAATGACAGTTGATCCCGAGTTATGTTCATCAGGTTGACCACGTTTAACAATTGGGAACGAGACCTAGTTCTGAGATTTGTCCAGGTTCACAAGCTGTGAAGCCTGTGATAAATGAGAACGATGATAGGTTGACGAGGGACGCTACACATGCTGTATGTTCATATCCGGACATGCATTTTGGATAATGTAGCGGCCCTAAGGTCCAAATCCGAAGTTTAAACCTTGCATAAGGTCTAATGAACTGTTGGCTGCAGGCTGGAATAAGGAAAGCAGTTTTGGGTTAGCCTAGTAGAGTCACTTCTAAGATGTGTATATGCCTGTGCCCATTTTGATGGCAACTGAGCATTCAGGAAGTGAAACGAGGCTGGCGTGTTAAATGATGTTTGCGCATTCTAGTTTCTCTCGAGCTTTCATGTTTTTGCCTAAGCTTTTGCGTTTTTTGAGACTATTTTCGTCCTGTTTTGATTTTGATTTGATCGGTGATTTGCTGACCTTGAGCTATGTTTCAATTGCAGGAAGAAGAGAACCAGAAGCAGGCGCCATGGACCGAATTCTGTAGCTGCTACCCTCGCAAGGTGGAAAGAAATTAACTGCCATCCAGAGGATGGAGAGGGTGGTACAGTTCGGGTTCGCAAGGTTCCTGCCAAAGGATCCAAGAAGGGTTGCATGAAAGGGAAAGGAGGCCCCGAGAATCCCAACTGTCATTATCGTGGCGTCAGGCAGCGGACATGGGGAAAATGGGTTGCCGAGATCAGAGAACCGAATCGAGGGAACCGTCTCTGGCTGGGTACTTTCCCAACGGCCGTTGAGGCTGCGCTTGCCTACGATGAGGCTGCAAGGACTATGTATGGCTCATCTGCACGGCTAAATCTTCCTGAATATGGTTGTGGCTCCGCTGAGTCGTCTGTGTGCTCGTCGGAGTCTTCACTTTCAGTTACCACAGCCGCAAGCCGCTCTTACACAATGCCGTCTTCAGACGACAACTTGAGCCATTCTCAGTCCCGGATGTCTACTTCTGAGGAGTACTCGATAAAAGGTCCACAACCTGATGTTGACAACTGGGCAACTGACAGATTTCGTGTGCAGCCGTCTACTTCAGCAATGGATCTCAGTGGGAAAGAAGATGGCAGAGGAGAAAGATCTCAATCAGCAAATGTCTTGGCGCCAGTGAAATCCGAAGGACAGGTAGCGGACGAAGACCGGCTTTTGCTTCCTGTGAAGGCCGAAAACTGCGAAGCAGCGGCAGGATCTCCTTTCGATCTGCCTGACGACATGATCAATATTGATGAGATGCTAAAGATTATTGATGACGATTCAACGAATGGGGGCTTGATGCAGGCTGATTTCTCAGCCGGCGAGCGGACTATACAGGGTGGTGATCTCCCTCGGAGTGACTGGGGTCAAGATGTGGATCGTGAAGCGTGGAGGCAGGACATGTCCTTTCAGTTGCAGAATCCTGACGCCAAGCTGCTTGGTAGTCTGGGTCCTATGGGAGACCAGCCGTGGGTTGATTCTGCGATGGATGATGGTTATGACATGTTCCATGCAATTGATGATCAATTCCAGGGTGATAACGTTAGCATCCGAGACATCATACCGGACTTGGAGCTGGAGTTCTGGTGATTCTTAGATGTCTGTGTCTGAAGTGTTGCTGTAAATTGCTGTCATGGATTTTTATTAATTCATTTTCGTTTCGTCCTTGGAAATGTCGTATAGACGTAGTAGGCAAGTCAAACTCGGTTGTAACGGCTTGTTTCGGGGGTCGCAACCCTTCTTCTTCCTTTCCCGAGTTTTTTCGATGTGGAAGGGATATCTGCACTATACTTATAACAATTAGCAATGTTATGTAAAAGAACACTGTGTTGTTGTGATTGCTTCCGCGTGGAGCCTCTGAGAGGACAGTCTTGCTGATAGTCGAGTCGATGTTTTGTGCCTTAGGCCCATTTCGTGCGTTCGATCATCTAGTGTGCTCAAATATGCTTCTGTGGCTTAGTTGTTGCATTGGCTGTTGTATTCTATCTTGGATGAAAAATTAAAATAACACGGTGGCACTTCGCTGTTGTATTCCATCTTGGCCATTTTTATTATCATGTGTTGATGCATTGCTCTCTTATGAGGCAATGGATGCATTGATTCCACACAAAAGCAATGTGTCCCAGATCAGGACGTATTCCTCTGAGGGAGCAATGCGTCATGTGTCGGGATGCATTGGTCCCACCGGAGAGCAATGCGTCCCGATTTGGGACACATTGCCCTTGTGTGAGACCAAACGTCCCGATGCGGGATCCATGTCCTTCAGTGGGACCAATCCGTCCCGGGGCCTAGGACGTCCCAACGGCTAGTTGGGGCAATGTGTCTCGGCTGAAGACACATTGTTCCCCGACCGTTGAAAAGTAGTCGTGCCCGATACCACGTGGGGGGGGGGCAATGCGTCCCTCTTGGGGACGCATTGGTCTCCTATATAAAGGAGACGAGATCACCCCCAAACCCACATCATTCATCTATTTCTTCAACTTCTTCTCTACTTCCATTGCTCTGGAGCGGCGTGCTCAGATTTCTATTGCTTGGTGCTGATTTCGAGCAATCTTGGAGCTGATTCCGGACGATCTTGGAGCTATTCTTCTATTGCTTCGCTGTTCCTCACCGAAGACCAGTGCACCCCGGATCGCATTGCTCTGTCGCAGAATAATGCGTCCTAGTCCGGGACACATTGTTCCTGTGTGGGGCCAATGCGTCCTCGAAAGGGACGCAATGCCTCGCGAGAAAGCAATGCGTCTTTACAGGGAACACATTGCCCCAAATGTGCCATTTTGAAAATTAAATTTAAGAACGTGCTATTATAGGAATTAAAATGGCCAAATCGTACCATTTTGGTTTTTTTGTCAAAGTAAAATAGCACGGTGCACTTGAATATTTAGGAGGGTAGCATCAATTCCATTTTATTTTCCAAACTGACTCGCTTTGCTCAAAAAGCGTCATTTTACGTGAAGCTGGCCTGAAAGCATCTACTAGCTTGGCATTTTTACTGTCGAACTGATAGAGACTCTCAGCCGTCTGGCGCCTTTCGCGCCGGGTCAGTAAGTGAAGGTAATGAGAAAAGAAGAGAAGGAAAAGAATTGCAGCAGCAGGAGGAGGAGATAAAGTAGGGGAAGGAGAGAAAGAAAACAATTACCGAGGAAGGATAGAGAAAAAAATGACAGTGGAAGAAGAAGGAAAAATGACCGGAGAAGGAGAAGAACTAGAAGGGAAGGAGGAAAGACAAAGGGTAGCAGTAGCTGCTATCCAAGAAGAGAAGGGGAGGAAGAAAAGAAGAAGAAAGGGGGGAAGAGTAGTGGTGCATTGCTGAGGAGGTAACAACTGGACCACCGGGAATCAAAGGAAGAAGAGGAGACCATTTGGGGTGCCCTAGCCGATGAGGAGGAGCAAAAACGCCAATTTCAACGAGTGGGAGTTGGAATGCTTGTATGACGAGATAGTTATCTGTTGGTTGGTGGCGATTGTCGCGCTTTCGGTTGCTATTGTGTTCCTCTATTTCTGTCTTAGGGTCAAGAGAACAACAGTTCTATAGGTGCTTCCTTTGTCGAGATGAAGACAAACGACTTTTATTCGTGATTTCATACGTGCGGCTGCGTTGACACTCGAATGGCGTTTTGCCAATATCTGGGTTAGTACACAGGAACTCTCAGTTATGCTTGATTTACGCAATTAACACTGTTCTTTTTCAATGACGCATCAATGTGTCTTTTTCAAGGTTAGGGTATTGGTCAATTTTTGATTTGGGATGTTAGGAGTGCATCGGAGCCTCTTCTATATGTTGCATGGTGTACAACATTGACGGTTTTTTTTTAGTCTTAGGGAGACCCCGCTTCCCCTCCTCAAACAGGTGCCAGAGTCCGGATGACCCAAAGAGTTGGTAATTATAGTACGCTCAGGGGGATTCGAACCCGGGTCTCCCAGGGAGGACAAGCCGTACCAAACCACCTGAGCCACACTGGCCGGGTATCATTGACGAGTTTGGATGTTAGGAGTGACATCGTCATCCGGAGTACATGCAATATTAAAAGAAACAATCTAGGTCATTTGTTGCAAACAAACTGCTGATGGGAACATGCACTTGTACATACGCATGCATGCTACCCAACTATGATACAATGAAAAATGTGTATGCTATGTAACCATGATACAACGAAAATTTTATATGGAACAAGCAAATTTAAGATAATAACCACAATAAGGAAGAAGAAAATAAACTCGTGTGTGAAAAACTCTTAAAATGTATAAGGAAAAAATCACATAGCCAATCATTGACAAATCTATTATAAGAGGCAAAAGACATAATTTTTTTCCTTCAAATTTTGGTTGATTCAAACTCCGAGATAATATAATGAGAAGTAGCAAGATTACTATAATTTTACATGTATACATTTTCTCAAGAAGATATTCTCTTTTGCAAAGTACACAATAATAGATGATTTAAAAACATAGGGCAATTGTGTCTTTTTTTCCCTTTCTTTTCCTCTCTTCTTTTTCTTCTTCTTCTTCTTCTTCGCTTTTCCTCTATGTCTCTAAGATAATGTCTTTCTGCCTATTGAATTGGTGGCTAATACAATTCCTTGGCATCTCTCTGTGCTTGGTTGTTGGAAATATACTCGTAGGGATTTTATAATCCCGTCATACGGTCGCCATATAATGCTCTAACGTGATTTGCCTTATTTATACTGGAAATGACTACATGCTCAACAATCTCCCTCTCCAACCCAAAGGAAAAATTATTATCATATAACATCATTGGAATGTATGTTGTTGAGTTCTTTGTAGAGCTCCGACTTATCTCGTGTCGCCAACTTAGTCATCCTGTCAAAAGTATATTCTTCTCAATATTAATCTTCTTCAGTGCAAGTAATTTCTTGCCAATCGCATCACATAGCCAATGACATCTCACATCAATGTGTTTTGTCGGTGTATGATGTTTTGTGTTCTTGTTCAAGTCAACAACAGTCTTGGCTATCACAAAAAAATTAGATCAACCTGAATCATATGCAGTTCACTTATTTTTTTTTACAATGTAGAGTATTTTGTTTTCATAAAGGTGTAATATATATTTACAACCTGGACTGTCAAGGTATAGCTCTCCATACAAAAGTAAAAACATATTTAGAAGTAGACTTCCCGTGATCAATGTCACCTGTTATTTCAGTTTCAAAGAAGTCTTTTAAATCTGGTTCAAAGTCACGAAGCATAAACTATGTGCTACTAGTACTTTGTAAGTCACAAAACATAAACTATGTGTTACTAGTACTTTGTAAGTATATGAAGATCTAATTGACCTGCTCACACCGCAAATTACATGAGTCATATTCAGACAAATACACACCATTGTGCATATCAAACTCTCTACACCAGAAGGATAGGGAATCTTGACAGTCTCTTCCTTCTCCTTACTAGTGGATGGGCATGGCTTCTTACTTAGTTTGAAATAACCTGATAGTGGAGTATTTACAACTTTGGACTTACCCATGTTGAATTGCTCTGGGATATGTTCAACATAGCTCTCATATAACAATCACAACATGTGTTGCTTTCTATCACGTGTAATATGAAACTTTAGAATCTGCTGTGTTGGTTGCAAATCCTTCATTTTAAAGGCTTTAGAAAGTTTTGTATTCAATTTTCTAATCAACTAGCGTCATGTCCACTATCAACATCTCATCCACATAAAGTAGTAGTATAATGAACTTGTCACTGGGAAACATCTTGATGTAGACACATGGATATATACTTGTTTTCTAATATTCATGACTGTAAAAGAATTCAACTTCTTGTACCACTTCTTGGGATCTTGTTTCAAACTATATAAACTCTTCTTCAATCTACATACTAAGTGTTCTTTTGCATTGACCTCAAATCCTTCTACCCGCTTCATGTAGATTAGGTCACCATGAAGAAACACCATCTTCACATCCATCAAGTATCAAATCTAAGCTATCTACTAAGCATAGTGTAACATCCCTCTTTTCATGAGTAATTTAAAACCTTTAATGTAGTTTTTCCTGAATAATCTTTTATTAAGGGCCTGAATGCAAATAGTTCAATAAAGTACTAATTCTAGGATTACAATGCACAGAGAGATAAGAGAAGGACTCAAAATAAGTTTTCCTTTATTTTAATGTGTTGTAAATAATTGTTTAATAATGGTAATATGTTTTTCCCTATTTCTTTTTATTAAATAAGTCAAAAAGTAAAGAAAGAGAAAGAGAAAGAGAAAGAGAAAGAGAAAGAGAAAGAGAAAGAGAAAGAGAAAGAGAAAGAAGCAAGAAATTCGAAATTCAAATCACTCGGGCAATAAGTATGCTTTTCCTATTTATAGATTTCAAGATAAATCCTTTAATGTTCATTTTTATCTCTCATTTCCTTGGAATTTCCAAAAAGAAATAATAACGTTCCCTTTATTCATTTATTTCAAAAATATGAGAAAATATACTCTCTTGGAATCATTAAGCCACTTTCCCTTTTTATTTTTTATAAAACAATAGGAGAGAAGTGATATTACCCCTTGTTTTCTCTCTCCTCCAAATAAAGTACACAAGAAGGCAATACATAGGTGTGGAATGATTTTGAAAGAGACAAATATTGTTTATCTCATAATTTGGAGCAAGAACTCATAAAGGAAACCTTTATATTAATTATTTAATTAGTTTGTACACTTAAATTAAGATAAGGAACAAAAATAGAAAATGTGGACCAAACATTGAGAAAACCTAATTCTAATTGTCTAGGAATGTTCTAGACCCTTTAATTAGTCAATGGTCCAAATTTGGACTCATTTGGAGTTTGTTTGACCCTCCACTTAAATTGGGAAAGATTTGAGTATAGTTTTAATAGGATTTACATTTAATGTCTTTGATTTCCCTAAGGTTGAATTTATATCTCTGTCACGCGTTACCATTTCCTTATGCACGCATGATTTCTGGCCTCACGATCTCGATCGGACGGTATGGGGGTCATCCCCTACCTCTCGCTCATTTAGGCAACAGAGACGCCGACCCAATCATTTATTCCCCGACAGATTTCTTGCTCGTTACTTGATCTCTGCTCGTGATTTCTTCTCCCTCAAATCCGCCTCACTCCCACTCATCTCTCGAACCCTAGAAATCCCTCTCTCGTAGAGTATATAGGGAACACCCTTTAGGGTGCCGCTCCTCCTCTCCGCCGTTTTTCCGCAGCCGCCACCATCGCCCTCGCCATTGCTCTTTCTAGGACCTAAAAGCACCGCCAGCCACCGTAGTTACCTCCTCCACCCTCAATTTCCCTGCCCACATCCCGTAACTCCAGGACCTACCCCTTCTCCTTCTCCGGCGACTTCAGTTTCGCCCGGCCTCCTCCAGCCACCACATCCCAATCAAAAGAGGGGTGAACATCCTCAACCTTCTACCTTCACTCTCGCATCTTTAGTTTGCCGTGTGGTTGTCTGAAACGTCACACCCTGTATAGGGGTTCAAGGTGCTTGCCACCGGGTCAATTCCATGGTGCCTCATGCCCTCAATGACCACCCAAGTCGACGTTTTGAGTTCGGCTCGACTTCCTGATCGAAGACTGTGCCTTTTTGGGTGTCTCTTGTAGCTTCATATTTTCGATCGCTCCTTCCTCTGTTTTCTTTTTCCTGGTTCCTATTCTGCTGTCGAATTCGTCTTTGGGCTAGAGCCGTCCTTGAGCTCATGTGCTTCACTGATGCTAAGCCTTGGCTCTATGGCTTCAGGTTCATGTGAGGAACTTGGATGCGCTCTTAGATGTCCGTTCAAGGCTACCCTCAGTGATTCTGATCGGAGGTTTAGGCTTCAGGCGCCTATCCTTGACGCCATGGTCGGGGGAAGAACCCATGTCAGTAAATGACTGTAATACCCCCCGCCATGTTAAGCTAAGTGTTTCAGTCGCAAGGGCATTCTCGGACTTTCATATATTTCTCAATCCTTTGACCACTAATCCACCTGGGCGAGACCGTGCCTATATGGCGGGCTCCCATTGGCCCATGTGGCATTTTTTCTAAATTCTGATTGGCCCATTTTTGTTAATTCATAGTAAATCGCTCGATGCTCAGAAAAATGAGAAAAATATGTTTTAGAAAGGATTTTTTGAGAGGAATCCGAAAATGCAGTTTTCAGAGTCTGATTTTGAATCACCAAACCTTGGTTTTTGTAGAAATGAATCTAGGGTTTAAGATTTTAAATAAAATATATTTTGATGTGATATATCTAATGAACAAGACAATTAGGGTTCTTTAGACCCAAAGAGTGGTTAAGACTCACTCAACCTAGGAAGAGGGAGAATTCACTCTCCAAGTGAAAAGTAAGTGGTCCATGCAATTAAACATATAGTTAATTTGTTTTGAATTATTATGCATGTATGAACTTCAATGAATGCCGTGTTTATGTTGTTTACTGTTTCTAATTGTTAAATTCAGTAAGAGTAAGATATATTGAGTTGTTTATGATGTATGGTATCACCTTCATGAATCTTAATGATAATGTTACCAATAAAGTTTAAAGTTGAGATAAGAGCATTAAGAGAAAGAGAATTATAAAAATAAAACTTATATAAGTTCCTCATAAGAGAAGAGGCACTTCGGTGCATAAGAGAAGAGGCAATTCGGTGCAACCTAAGAGGCACTTCAGTGCATAAGAGAAGAGGCACATTTGTGCAACCCGAGGTTACTTATATAGGTTAAGATAAAAGAAGTTGATCTAAAAGAAAATGTCTGTCTTGTAAATGTTCAAATGTGTAATGTTATATGTTTACTTTAATTTCAAGTTTTCTTTATAATATGTTCAATCCACTTACCATTGGTTTTATGCATGGCTGGGGGAGAGATGTCCACAGGTAAGGAGAAAGATTAGGTAGAAGAATCCTTTGACATACAAAGACTAGTTCAAGGAATCTTCAAGAAGGAAGAACCTAGTGGGGTGCCATTTACCAAGATGATCCAAAGTTTATATAGAATTTATATCATGTACAATCTTTCTACCAAAGTAGATTAAATGTATTTGATGTAGTTTTCCTATCTTGAACTATGTATGAATCAGATTTCTTTCAATGCAAAGTGTTCTATTTATTAAAATTGCAAATGAATATCATGTTTTTGACACCCCCTTGAGTAAAGAGCTTCTGCTCAGTGATGTTTACATGTTATGAAAAGTGGGGTGTTACAATATGGTATCAGAGCAATTTGGTAAATGGCCACTAGGCAAACATGATTCTCATAGTCACCTCAGAGTGAAGGTGTAAAATTAGGATTTAGTAATAGATTCCCAAGAAAATATGTCACACCCTAGAATGACTAGAAGAGGAATAGAAGTGATAAGGATAGATGGTTGTCTAGTGTCCACCTAAACCTAGCTAATGATATAACCTCTCCACATTGGTTATGGCCACACAATTGAGACTTAAAGAGGAATGTCATGAGCATAAGACCTATCTTGCATTTCTCCTTTCTTACTGGTGCATGTGGTATGGGACATGTGCATTAGTAGGCGAGTGAGAGGTAGCATAGTAAGATCCCACATCTCTGGGTATGTGCCTGATCACCACATATCTAGGAATGTAGGAGTTACCTAAATGACCTAAGATTAGATAGGCATCTGCACCTAGTGATGGGTAGCCATGACAAGGTTGAGTCAAATGCCTCAAATATGATTATGGGTTGGTTTAATAAAGCCTAAGTATCGGTTGAGAGGAAGACCAAAGTAAAAGTTAATCCATGTCACATGAATATTTCATGAAATCTAGATGTCATACATGTAATTTTTTTTTCAATGCAAAATATTGAACATAATTGAACCTTGAAAAGTAAATTGTCAATGAATGAAAAGGTTAGGTAAACCTTAAGGTGGGTAGTACCCTAGAAAATTTTGAGGATGAAATTTTATTAAGGTGGGTAGAAATGTAACATCCCTCTTTTCATGAGTAATTTAAAACCTTTAATGTAGTTTTTCCTGAATAATCTTTTATTAAGGGCCTGAATGCAAATAGTCCAATAAAGTACTAATTCTAGGATTACAATGCAAAGAAAGACAAGAGGACTCAAAATAAGTTTTCCTTTATTTTAATGTGTAGTAAATAATTGTGTAATAATGATAATATGTTTTCCCCTGTTTCTTTTTATTAAATAAGTAAAAAAGTAAAGAAAGAGAAAGAGAAAGAGAAAGAGAAAGAAGCAAGAAATTTGAAATTCAAATCACTTGGGCAATAAGTTTGCTTTTCCTTTTTATAGATTTCAAGACAAATCTTTTAATGTTCATTTTTCTCTCTCATCTCCTTGGAATTTCCAAAAATAAAATAATAATGTTCCCTTTATTCATTTATTTCAAAAATATGAGAAAATATACTCTCTTGGAATCAATTAGCCACTTTCCCTTTTTATTTTTTATAAAACAATAGGAGAGAAGTGATATTACCCCTTATTTCTCTCTCCTCTAAATAAAGTACACAAGAACGCAATAAAGAGGTGTGGAATGATTTTGAAAGAGACAAATATGGTTTATCTCATAATTTGGAGCAAGAACTCACAAAGGAAACCTTTAGATTAATTATTTAATTAGTTTGTACACTTAAATTAAGATAAGGAACAAAAATAGAAAACATGGACCAAACATTGAGAAAACGTAAATCTAATTGGCTAGGAATGTTATAGACCCTTTAATTAGTCAATGGTCTAAATTTGGACTCATTTGGAGTTTGTTTGACCCTCCACTTAAATTGGGAAAGATTTGAGTATAGTTTTAATAGGATTTACATTTAATGTCTTTGATTTCCCTAAGGTTGAATTTATATCTCTATCACGCGTTACCATTTCCTTATGTGCGCATGATTTTTGGCCTAACGATCTCAATCGTACGGTATGGGGGTCATCCCCTACCTCTCGCTCATTTAGGCAACAGAGACGCCGACCCAGTCATTTATTCCCCGAAAGATTTCTCGCTCATTACTTGATCTCTTCTCGCGGTTTCTTCTCCCTCGAATCCGCCTCACTCCCTCTCATCTCTCAAACCCTAGAAATCCCTCTCTCTTGGAGTATATAGGGAATGCCCTTTAGGGTGCCGCTCCTCCTCTCCGCCGTTTTTCTGCAGCCGCTACCATCGCCCTCGTCATTGCTCTTTCTAGGACCCAAAAGCACCGCCAACCACCGTAGTTAACTCCTCCACCCTCAATTTCCCTGCCCGCATCCCGTAACTCCAGGACCTACCCCTTCTCCTTCTCTGGCAACTTCAGTATTGCCCGGCCTCCTCCAGCCACCAAAGCCCAATCAAAAGAGGGGTGAGCATCCTCGACCTTCTACCTTCACTCTCGCATCTTCAGTTTGCCACGTGGTTGTCTGAAACGTCACACCATGTAGAGGGGTTCAAGGTGCTTGCCACCGGGTCAATTCCATGGTGCCTCAGGCCCTCAATGACCACCCAAGTCACCGTTTTGAGTTCGGCTCGACTTCTTGATCGACGACTGTGCCTTTTTGGGTGTCTCTTGTAGCTTTAGATTTTCGATTGCTCCTTCCTCTATTTTCTTTTTTCCTGGTTCCTGTTCTGTTATCGAATCCGGCTTTGGGCTAGAGTTGTCCTTGAGCTCCTGTGCTTCACTGATATTAAGCCTTGGCTCTATGGCTTCAGGTTCATGTGAGGAACTTAGCTGTGCTCTTAGATGTCCGTTCAAGGCCACCCTTAGTGAGTTCTGATCAGAGGTTTAGGCTTCAGGCGCCTATCCTTGACGCCATGGTCGGGGGAAGAACCCAGGTCAGTAAATGACCGTAATACCCCCCGCCATGTTAAGCTATGTGTTTCAGTCACAAGGGCATTCTCGGACGTTCATATATTTCTCGATCCTTTGACCACTAATCCATCTGGACGAGACCGCGCCTATATGGCGGGCTCCCATTGGCCCATGTGGCATTTTTTCTAAATTCTAATTGGCCCATTTTTGTTAATTCATAGTAAATCGCTTGATGCTCAGAAAAATGAGAAAAAATATGTTTTGGAAAGGATTTTTCGAGAGGAATCTGAATATGTGCTTTTCAGAGTCTGATTTTGAATCACCAAACCTTGGTTTTTGTAGAAATGAATCTAGGGTTTAACATTTTAAATAAAATATATTTTGATGTGATATATCTTATGAATAGGACAATTAGGGTTCTTTAGACCCAGAGAGTGGTTAAGACTCACTCAACCTAGGAAGAGGGAGAATTCACTCTCCAAGTGAAAAGTAAGTGGTCCATGCAATTGAACATATAATTAATTTGTTTTGAATTATTATGCACGTATGAATTTCAATGAATGCCATGTTTATGTTGTTTACTGTTTCTAATTGTTAAATTCAGTAAGAGTAATATATATTGAGTTGTTTATGATGTATGGTATCACCTTCATGAATCTTAATGATAATGTTACCAATGAAGTTTAAAGTTGAGATAAGAGAATTAAGAGAAAGAGAATGATAAAACTAAAACTTATATAAGTTCCTCATAAGAGAAGAGGCACTTCGGTGCATAAGAGAAGAGGCACTTCGGTGCATAAGAGAAGAGGCACATTTGTGCAACCCGAGGTTACTTATATAGGTTAAGATAAAAGAAGTTGATCTAAAAGAAAATGTCTGTCTTGTAAATGTTCGTGTGTAATGTTATATGTTTACTTTAATTTCAAGTTTTCTTTATAATATGTTCAATCCACTTACCATTGGTTTTATGCATGGCTGGGGGCGAGATGCCCACAGGTAAGGAGCAAGATTAGGAAGAAGAAGCCTTTGACATACAAAGACTAGTTCAAGGAATCTTCAAGAAGGAAGAACCTAGTGGGGTGCCATTTACCAAGATGATCCAAAGTTTAGATAGAATTTATATCATGTACAACCTTTCTACCAAAGTAGATTAAATGTATTTGATGTAGTTTTCCTATCTTGAACTATGTATGAATCAGATTTCTTTCAATACAAAGTGTTCTATTTATTCAAATTACAAATGAATATCATGTTTGTGACACCCCCCTTGAGTAAAGAGCTTCCGCTCAGTGATGTTTACATGTTGTGAAAAGTGGGGTGTTACACATAGTACCAATCTAACAGAACTCATCTTCATAACATGAGTAAATATTTCATTAAAATGCACCCATGCACTTTTACTGAATCCCTTAACAAGTAGTTCAATTTTATATCTGATATCTTTGTTGATGTTATCTCTCTTCATCCCATAGACCCACTTGTTCTTTAGTGTTATTTGGACCTTGGGAAGCATTACAAGCTCATAGGCATCCTTCTTCTGTAAAGAAGACAACTCCTCATGTATAACCTAATGCCATTATGTCCTGTCTCGATGAGTCTGTGCCTCTTGATAAGTTTTTGGACCCCCCTAATCAGTAAGGAGAATATACTGAGATGTTGGATATCTGGATGAAGGATGACAAACTCTATCAGACCTCCTCAACTACTATACTATTCTAAGGACTCTACATGGTGATAATCTTTATCCCCTTACCCAAAAGTCTCCAACTATGAATCTAATTCACTCAAATGCACATCTAGAATAGGAACACTCGATGTGCTATCACTCTATTGCTCATGGTGATCATATTGCGCTTCTACTCATCTAAAGGTTGCACCGCTGAAGAATCTGAAGTATCCTCATACTCATCATCAAAAGAACTATCACGTCAGCCTATGCATCATCAATCTCAAGCTCTATCATGTCTGACTGTCACACAATTCCACATCTTTATGTTTGCTCATGATTTTTTCTAGGATCCCATTACGCATAGCCAAACTGTTGATCTCCATCGACAAGAAAGATACATGGCACCACCTTATCATCCAACTTTCCCATCTCTTTTTTGGAAAATGTGCACATGTGTTGCACCCAAATATTTTTAGGTTAGCATAGGATGCAACCTTACCTATCTGTATCTACGCAGGTAACTCCAACTCTAAAGGAATTGATAGAGATATGTTAATTAAATAGTAGACAGTGGTACTATCTCACCTATAATGTCTTTGGCAATTGTGCACTTTTCAAAATACATTTGAATTTCTCCACTATGGTATGGTACATCTTCTTAGCTGACCATTGTGATGTGGTGTCTCATACTTTGTCCTCTCATGCCCGATGCCATTCTACGTGCAGTAGTCTTGAAACTCCCTAGATCTATATCTCCTCCATTGTTGGTATGAAGATATACCAACTTTTTCTCTCTCTCCTGCTCAACCATGGCATGAAATTTCTACAAATATTGAAAAACTTGACCCTTGATTTTTAGCAAGTAGACCCTACCAAATGTATCATCAATAAATGTGAAAAAAAATATATTTCCACCCATTAAAGACATCTTAAACGGAACACATATATCCAAATGAACCAACTACAAAAGATTTGACTTCAATTTTGATCTTGTATTGAAAGAAATTTGTTGATGCTTTACTGTTTTACATAAATCACATGAACTGATATTGGTGTCGTTGCAACAAGAATTCAATCCCTACTTGATAGTAGCTAAAAAACTTTGTCACACATGTGTCCTACCCGTATGTTCCATAGATCAACCTGGTGATCCTCAACTGCATGTATACTGCCACCTCTGAACACTTTAAGCTGGGTCTTGTACAATGTGTGAAAAAATTTGTCTCATACAATAAAGCCCCCTTTATGATTTTACATTTACCATCATCAAAGTCTAGATGACAACCTTCTCTATCAAAGATAAAACCATATATCAAACTCACTAGGAAATATGGAAAATGATGAACATCCTGGGGTCTGAGCGTGCATACCACACTTATCAAATGTAAATATCTCAAATCCAGTTAATTCTACATAAGCTAGAATTTCCCATATTCACCTTCCTAAAATCTCCTTACTATATGAAGTGAAGAACTCCTTACTCGGTGAAGCATGATAAGAGACTATAGTTGTGACAACCATCTCCATACTAAGCGAGATTACTCAAAACAAAGGACAAAATTATCACTAATAACAATATTACCACAAAACATGGTATATTAAAACCGATCACATGCCAAGATCTAAAGATAAAAAAGACCCAATTGGATCAAAAAAATTGTTGCCACTACATTTTATTCATAACAAAAGGTATTACACTTCATTTCTCACTGGATATTTAACTACAACATGTTACATATAATCATCTGCTCACATATACAAACTGTGTATGTACCACTATGTCTTATAGACAAAAACTCAAACCAATGCAAAATATTCGCAAAACTCTCCCAAGGACCTGAGTGTACAAAGATGACACACAAGACTCTATTACTAGACATCCATGATCCAACAGATACAACTCCTCTTATTAACAGTCCACCCACACAATCTATGTCTCAGTCTGTTCGTCCACCTAAAAAAATGGATCCCACAGGGTGAGACCAAAGTCCCAATGAGAGATATAACTCTCCGCCAACATCTATTAGAAGCACTGATAAGATAAACCACAATTTATACTATTAACTGATAAGCAGATTCAACTAAATGATATAAGCCAAGCAATCATCACTTTTAAGCAGTTCAAGTATCTATAACTGAGCAGTAAATCATCTTATACCTTAAGAAGGAATATGAAGAACACATGCAAACTGTCATAAAATAAACAATATAAGAAACAAAACAAGGGGTCATCCAATGTTATTTGTATATGACCCTAAGTGATAACACTACATGGTTGTGTTACATCTTTAATTATTATTCGTTGAGGATTTGAGGCGTACCACTCAAATCCAATTGACCACTACTAAGTCAAAATCAATACCATACAAGATCAATGGAAGATTCGAACTCCATGATCATTACCAACACTACTCGGTCAACACGAGTCTACAACGTAGTGACATGTATTCAAACTACAAGGACAACAACTTATAGTCAAAACTATGGTCTTGTAAAACAACTATCCTGCCTTGGTACATGGCACAACACTAGGGAACAAGCTCACACATGGCCATTCTATAATAAACATCACATTACTATTTCAACAATTTAAGGATATAGGGAGATACCTCCATTGATACCTCAAATATTCAACAATATGCGCTATGCGTTTCTCATAAGAGTTACTCATTTCACCATCCAGGAAGATAGTGATGTTGAAGATGGATTGATGGTACATGGAAACTACACGATTGATGTTTCACTTTATTATTTATGCCAATTGGGTGAATTAAGGCTCCATCACACAAGTGGACATACAAAACCCTAATTAAATCTAGCAAGCATAACTATGAAACAACTCATAAGATATAAAATGTATAAAGTGTGAACTTGTCACATCATCTCACGACAATACTGTATCACTGCCTTTAACAAGGCCATTAACATCACAATTTTTCAACAGTGCCTTATTAGGCTAATCACTATTATCACATCATTGGAAGATATAACCTCACACTAGGCATTAATCATTTACTAGGTCATAAGACCAATCACACTATTCGTGTAACTCACTATTGTCTCATCTTGCCTAATCAGACATATAAGCATCACCTATATTATAGCAATCATTAGCTTGATAACCATCACATCATGCCTCTTCAGACATATAAACATCACCTGTATCACATCACATATACACCATAGCAATCATTAGCTATGACTATCATCTTTCTTGCATCATCAACGTTATACAAATATAGAGAGAATACTCATGATTATCTTATCATTTTAAATACTTTAAGCAATGTAAACAATGCATCATATGTCCCCTCAATTAGGGTTAGGGTTTCATGCTTAACCACATAGTGTTTTATGACATTATTTATTTACCAAACTCTAGCATCATCACAAGTTGGAGTGTATTTAGGTTAAGCACTAAAGATTATAGATAAGTATGCATATTCAAATGTTTACAATTGTAGCAAACCTCATTAAGGCTCATGGCTGTCATCTACTATCATTTAATCATCTTCATAGAATGCACAAGCTATGATACTCAATTATTCTACAAGGTCAGAACTATATCAGTAGGAGAGAGAATACATCATAATATGATATCCACTATAAGAAATAGAAGTAACACATCACATGACCCAATATTAGGGTTAAGGTTCCTCACATAGCCAATTAGAGTTTACATCATGATTATAGCACTAAACCGTAATTGAGTCACTTCCCACTTTCTTGGAGCATATTAGGGTTAAGAAACATGATTAGTGCTTCACTTGATTACATATTCCAATTCGGTATCTTTTAATGCATCAATCAAGTTACAACGTATTAACCCTAAATAGATTCTACAAAAAATTAAGGATAGTGTACAACTTCAAAAGATATAAAATGTACAAGGAGATAACTTGTCTAATCATCAGAAGACACTTGTATCATAATCATTACAAGGTCATTGATATCACATCACTATGGGGTATCAACCCCTCAATTCTATCTTTAGAGAATTTCACCTCAAACTATGCTCAAGACACTCAACAAGTCATAAAATCCACATTACATAAAACCTGTGCAATTAATATCACTATATATCTTAACAATGATGTATTCTAATAATCACCACTCTGTATTGTACAATGTTCACCATAGCATTCTCTTAGCTATGCACATTCATCTCACCTATAAAGTTATGGTTTCATACATACGAGAGAGAAAAATCTATTTATAGAACAATAATATCCAAGTAAAGTAAGCCCATACATCATATAACATTGGATTAGGGTTAGAGTTTATATGTAATCAATTACGGCTTCATATCACTATTCACCCTCTAAACCCTAATTCCATCACCTCCCACATTATTGGAGAATTATAGAGTCAAGCACTATGATTAGTGATTAACCATTCTAGGTCACATCATCTCATATAGATCATTACACTATGTATTGACCATATATACATACATTATTACAAGTGTATCAATCCATCACTATACATGTGTTACGACCTAGACACACCCAATGTGTCACAACCACAACACTATGTTTGTGTAAGGCCCTTAAACTTGCTTAATGATTTGAATAAGCTTAATTATCATAATTGAATTCTTATAAACATAATCTAACCTTTTTATATGCTTTGAAATCACAAGAAAACCTTAAGTTTCAAATTTGGTCCAATTTGGACAATGTTTGAGCAAGTTATGCAATTTTATGCATATTTTGGACTTTTCTACAATTTACCCAATTAAGAGGTTTTATTTGCAATTTATCACTTTCATTATGTTCCTTGGATATTCTCTCATCATTATTGAGCATGTTGAACCATGGGGCTCCTATTTTAACCTTGGTTTGAAGGTGTTTTTTCCAAGAGTATTTTAGGGTTTACCCCTTCACGGATGAGCTACCTTTAGTAGCTATCAACTAATGAATTATGTGATCGGCTGGGAAATTCGAAAAAGGAAAGGTAAGCAGGTATATAAGAACGGTGGGGGATCTTATTGTGTGTGTGCTTGTATATTCTTAATATTTTAAGGCCATAGACACATGGGGAAGCTACTTTTACACCTTAGGCTTGCTCCCATCCTTATCCATGGGATATATTTATCTCTTCCTTGCCCAAGTACGAAACTTTGCTTGATTTATCTTTCCTCTAACCTGGATCAACGACTCCACTCTGTTGTTTTGCGGAACCAAGTTCTCTAAGGTAGAAGACAACCTCTTTTTGGAGAAGAAGGTCTCCTAGAGTTCCATTTAGCCCTACCTAGGGTTTCCAAGGTCGTCTTCTAGGGATTTTGACCAAGGCAAGTTATTTTATTCCTTCCTTATCCGTTTCTCTTGTTCTTCTCCTTCCTTAGACCTTCCTCCAGGTCGTAACCTTTCTGTTCCATGGTAGAAATTACTCTAAAGCTCTAAAACCCTACCTTTCTTGCTCCTTATGCTTAGGGTTTTCTCATTTGATGAAGAAAGGTGCTAGATAGACGAGTTCATAGTTTTTTCTTGGATTTTCTACCCTACCTGCTCGATATTTCTTCTGTGTGGGGTTTCATCTTCTCATTAGAGTCAACTTTTATAACTTGCTCCACGTTTATTGCTTACCATAAGCTTTATGGATCATGTTCTTGCTTGAAAATGACGATCCATACACTAAAAAGCTATGCTTGACTTGGATTTCGATTTTTATAATGTTCCATGTTCTGATTTCAGTTATAGATGAACCTGTGATCATGTGTATGTTATTACTAAGGTATAATATGACTTGGATCAGGTTGGTTTGACAACCTATGGTGCTAAGCACCTATCAACCAATGGTTAATTTTAGGGTTTTAAGCTGATAACCCGATGATGGTACCATTGCAACAACCCTATGGTGTTGTCTTCATGACAATTTATTGTGGTAACCAAGGGTGTCAACTGACGTTCACTTAGGTCATATTTTGGCCTAATTAGAAGCCCAGTGATTAACAACTAAGTACCCTAATGATGCTATCAATCAATGGTGATATTAGTTTGATATTTGATGCTGATTGATGAATATAGTGCTGATCTAACAACCTATGGTGACTTAATGGTCACTAATGATGGTGGATCAGGTCTCCAAAACCTATTGTGAGTTAATAATATAGTTGTAGCATCAATTAATCCTTGGACCAATGGTTTCTTGGGTAATTTGATGCAATGGTCGGACCTATACTGTAATTGATGGTTTTAATATATGAACTTGACCTAATGGTCAAGATATATTGTTTATTCCTCCAATTAAGTGGAATGATGGCTAATGTAATATATTGGTTGTAAGGACCCTGACCTCTGTTTAGGGCTTATCCTGTTTTCTTTGCTTAACCTTGGTGCTTAGTTGCTTGCTAATCACCTTTAGTGGTGATTAGGGTTTTTGTTTGTGCTTGTTGTGAGCTGGAGGTGCTACTTGCAATTAACCCAAGCCTAGGGTTGTTGAACAAGTTTGTCACCTTGAGAGTGTTCCTCTCTCCCCTTGCTTCCTCTAGTGTTGAGAGGAAGGGTTGGACTCGTTGCTGGAGTTGCTTTGGGCTTGGATGATCTTGTTGGGCCTTGTTATGCCTTGCCCTTGCCTTGTTGACCTTGTGTTGGGAAGGAGTGCCTTGTATTGGCCTGGGTGTGTCGCCCAGGGAGTGTGTCGGGCATGGAGTTGGGGTGTGTCACCCATGGACCCCTTTGACCTCTTTGACCTCGTTTGTGTCACCACTAGTGGACACTTGGTGCTTGATGCTTGCATGTGGCAATGGCCTTGGACATGTGTTTAAGGCAAGTTGGAGTGGAGGCATTTCCCATGGACAAGTGTCCCTAGGTGGGCGACACCTTGCCTTAGTTTCTCCTCCATCCTCTCATATATATGTACCTTCTTTCTCTTTCTAAGGATCCCTTTAGTTCCTTAGTTTCCCCACCCCTTGGTGCACGACACCTCTCCCTTTGCAATCTTGGTGGCCGATCCTTATCTTGGAGTCTTCTTCTTCTTCCTCTTGTGGTGGTCGAAGGTGTGCTAGGAGCTTGGAGCTTTCTTAAGGAAGGTTACATAACTCCTAACCCTAATCATATTACCTTCTTCTATGTTCTTGTATGTTTTCTTATGATCATAATCAGCCATGTATGTTGCTAGTTAAGTTTCTTGCTTAGTTGTACCCTAGTTGGCCGAAGCATGTTTTAGGGTTTCCTTGTTGAGCAACACTCCTTTCCCTCCTTGGTCTAGAGAAGTGAGCTTGAGATCTAGTGATATGGGCAATACCCCTCTCTCGTTTAAGTTGAGAGGTGAGCTTGTATTCTAGTTGCTTGGGCAACACCCTCCTCTCACCATGGATTCAAATGGTGAGCTTTTTGGTAGATGTAGACCTATGTTGAGGTTGATCTTTGGGGTTGCCCGAGTTGTGATAGAGGTTGTGCAAAATCCCTCTCTCTTGGTTGTTGAGAGGTGAGCTGATCTTCTTGATCAATCTATGGTTTGGTGCCCTTGTGCTTGAGGTTGATGATGATCTTGTTGGGTTGTATCTTGCACGATATGGCTTTGGGTTGGTGCTGTCCGATACCCTATCTTGATGTAGAGTCTTGGGTTGAGATGTTGAGGTTGTGTTGGGCAATACACCTTGGTCCTTACCTTGTGTGTTGGGCGTTATACCTTGTTGAGTACCCTGCTCGATACACCTAGCTTGGGTAGTGGCTTGGTGCCCGATATACCTTGACGTTATGGAGCTGTGGGCTAGCTTTGTGTTGGGCATCATGGGTTGGTGGTGATGCCCGATATAGTGATAGATGGTAACCCTAACCCTGGTTGCACGACACATAGGTGTACGATATACATGGATGCCCGACACCCATGGATGACCGATACAGGTGGATGCACGACACACTTGATGCACGCCATGCCCCTTAGACTTAGCTGCACGATGTGCTTAGAGTTCTTCCTAGTTGCACGACACATAGGGTTGCATGATATACCTTGAGGTGGTAGCCCGACATCCTTGCTAAGTGCTTGGACGATATGAAGCTAGATTGCTTGGCCGATATGAGGCTGGAGTGCTTGGGCGATGTGAGGAAAGTACCCTGCCCGATACCACCTCTAGTGAGGGTGCCCTGCCCGTCACACTTCTTGTGAGGGTAGTGAGTACTTTTAGTGAGGGTCATGTTCCACCCAGAAACTCATATGTTAGTTCCTTATCTTGCGATTACATATTTGTTGATTAAGAGTTATGCTTTATGGTTCGTGAACCTTTGACATGTTTGGTAATGGTAAGGTGGTTGATATAGTAGAACGCACATAGGTAAGCATGACATATCTGAAACTCTAATGACATGATATTACATGTGTTTATGGTCATCTTGAATCATGTATATATAATGATGAGTAAATGATAAGCTTGGAAGTATATGAGCTGCTTCACATGATGATGTGACCCATGTATTCGGCCACAGGGTTGAGGCATGAATGATAAAGCATATAATCATCAATGTTGGCCTATGTTTGATAATATGATCCTTCTGTTAATCCATGATGATTGTGTATACTAACCATGCAGGTGTTCCATACAGATGCATGGCTAGGTAAAAGGGCTATGAGATATATATGTTTGAATAACACTGCTTTGATGGTCATTCTTGATGATGAAATAACTTGCATCACCAATATGATGTGTTTGGGTATGAGGACCAAAGTTTGGCTTAAGTGCCTAGTTGAGGTGTTATCCTCTGATGATAAGATCTGGGATTGTTATTTCCAGTGATGAGAATGCCTTAAGAGGCAGTGGTTTCTTGTGATGAGGGATTGAGATCCCGTGATATTGTGATGGTGGTGATAACAATGTAACTTAATGTTATGAATGTGTTACAACCTGGTTGCCTCAACAATTCACTTAAAATATATTGATTAATTACAGTGAAATATTTCATGTAGTTTGCCCTGGCCATAGATCCATCATCGTCAGTAGCTGGTGATGGTGAAACGGGTTCTCCTGCGGGTTAACCCGGAGCGCATATTGTTGAATATGCGAGGTTTCTCCTAGCCTAAAATAGTGAGGATTCGAGTGCAGCTGCAGTTGCAGACTCGGGATAGATAGAGCATGGTGAATAGGCCCATGGCTTAGTGTGATAGAGCATGAATACGTTCATGGCTCAGGGAGCACGATGAATTGGCCCGTGATTCAGATATACTAGCGCTGAGACATGTACCAAGGTGGGCTAGAGAAAGGGTAGCCTGCGGGAGCTGACCCTGTGGCTGAGGCCACTTAAGCATGAGATTGCGGTCCTGCTTTGGTCCTCATACACTGACCACAAGGTGGGAGGTCGTGGAGTCCGACTCTTCCATTGACCTTGTATGGCACCGGCTCCGGGTTTCGCAGCCGTCGGTTGGATTTGAGCGGTACGACTCACTTCCTCAGGGCATAACAATACGTAATCCAACCGAATAGTATTTATTGCTTAAGGCAAAACACAGAACATTGGTTGAGGCCTTGATTGTGTAGTTGATCTTGTTATACGTTTTAGTTACTTATACGTTCCTTATATTATGTGGTAAGATCTTATAAATCTTATCTTGTCAATCATGTTCCATAAAGAAATACTTGGTTATATGCCTTCCGTACATCTTGGTAAGCTTGATGGTATGAATAGCTTTTCTTAGTATGCTGCTCTTATTCTACGCATTATCAGTTATCTGTTGTTATTGCTTTAATCTTCCTGAGGTTTTTATGGTTTCGGCGGGGAGTTATGTTTCTCGCTGGGACTGTGTGTCTCACCCCGTTGGTTTACAACCTTTTTAGGTGTTCGTGCTAGTCGTGGTGGTGGTCGCAGAGTGGCGCCCGAGTAGCAAGAAGAGCAGTAGAAGGCAAGAGATGGATATGCTGCTGTTTTGGTTGTTTTGTAGTAGAGTCTTAGAGTCATCCCTATACTCTTAGGTCCTTGGAGGTGTTTGACGTTGTTTTACGATGAAGCTTTGTATATCCCGCCGTTGGCGGGATGTGGCCCGTTATGTATATAAACAGGCGATGAACTCATGTGATGACAAGACAGCTGATCTGATAAGCTGTGGACATGTATCTAGACTTGGAAATGTTTACATAACCTGTTTTCTTGCAGGATGAGGATTTGAATGTAATAGTTTCTCGGTTTCTCTGTTTTCTGAAATCAGTTTTAATTAATCTGTGTTTTTGGTAATAAGTGGTTTATGGTGTTTTCCGCATGTTTTCACGTGGCACCTCGTTGTCTGTGTGATATCGGGATGTGTCGCCACATTGGTCCTAATAATGTGATTTATATTATTTACTTTATATGATCAACTTAAGGAGCTTACTTGTTGACAATGGATGGCTTGTTTTAAATGAACGGTCGATTGTGGGGTTTTATCCTACTTTCAATGGAGCTTTTTGTGTTGTTAATCAAGGGATGTCTAGGATTAGATGATGACTCTTTATAGAGAAAAAATCAAGGACTTCATAGGTGGTTTATCTAAGGTGTTTACTTATGTAAACAACCAATGGTCTTACCTTTTAAACATCCAATGGTTTTGGGTGACATTGTGGTATGGTGATATGGGTTGAATGATGATGGAACAAATGGAGGGTTACCCTTAACAAGGTAGTCTAACCTATTCACTCATATGAATAGAAGTTATGATAATCATATTGTGTTGATATGTAACCCTAATGAGGTATATCTTATTATACCTAGCGTTAATATAACTAAATGATGGTAATTGGGTATGAATAGTCCTTGAATGAATAATAAAACCATGAAGTATTATGTTAATGTTGTTGAAACCCTAGTATGCTATAACCCAATGGTTACACCTTGATATATGTGTGGGTTCATACTTGAGAATAGTATGGAATGTGATGGTGATGCTTCACCTTATGCATCCATGATCCAATGGGGATGTTGTGAGTTAGGGTTTGGGTATAAATGCTGATTAGTAACATTAATATAATTTATCTTGCTGAACCTAACTCTAATGCAAATAGATAAAGATGAGTATTCATGTTTAACATTCTTATATGATGGCATGACAGTGAAATAACCTCCTTAACATGATCATAACCTTAATGTGTTAATTTGTGGTTGTCATAACCACATGGTTGATACTTGCTTATGAGAAACATGTGCATTATGAATATGATGAGGGTTAATCATATCTAGATTCCTTGCATGTTGATGTAATAAAGGAATGTTCTTAATGTTAATATAACCCTGCTATGATTGTTTGTGTATATCTCCTAGCTCATTAATGCAATATTATGCTGATCTGGTGTATTATATGTAAGTGATGTTGTTGAGCCTTGTTATAAGACATGCAAAGATAATTATGATCTTGCAGGGAATAGTATGATGATCTTAATGATCGTTGGGCATGGTTGAGCCCTGAATGAGGTGTAATCCTCTTATGTTGATAAGGGTTGATACCCTATGATACTGTGAAAAGGATTTATATCTTGTGATAGTATGATGACTAGTGTGGTCTCATGAATGGCAAGTGAATAGTACCATGTGATGATGAGATGAGAAATTATGTTTCACACATTTTATATATTTTAAAAGTTGTGATATTTATATGCTTTCTAGAGGTGAATTAGGGTTTGTATGTCCACTTATTTGATGTAGCCTTAATTCACCCAATTGGCATAACTAATCAAGTGCAACTCTAATCATATAGTGCCCTATGCCGTAGAACCATCTTCAGTGTCAGAACTTGCTAGATGGTGAAATGACTATTCCTAAGGGAAACTCGGAGCGCATATTGTTGAGTATGTGGGCGTGGAAGGTTGAGGATATATCCTTGTCATCCACAATGCTGATTGTGGAGGTTGGATATGGTCATGCATCATATATTTGATGTGATTGAGAATGGTTGCGGTCGTGTCTCAATGATTATAACATGATGTGATTAGAAGACAACTGCGGTTGTACCTCAGTGATTGGGTTTGTATACCCTAGTTTCTAGTGTCGTGACCTATACCAAGGGTGGACTAGTGGTTAGAAGCTTAACTATATGTTGCTGTGGTGGCAGCTTTGACTGATATGTCATTGCCTTTTTACTCATACTGACCGAGGGGAAGAGATATTAGGATACCGACACTCTTAGATCTTATACGGAACCAAATAGCCCTTCGTAGGGGTCGGTTGGACTTTGAATGGTACAATTCAAATTCCCCAGGGCTTAATAAAAGATGTAATACAGCCGAGTAGGGTTATACACAACGTTTTACATTGGATGATAACCCTTGTTTGTTATCTTTACATAAAGATGATGCTTAGTGCAATTAAGAGATAGTAGATATACTTAGGTTGTGGATATGCTTAAGATTGTAGACGAGTACATAGAATAGCCATGATTATGTTGATAACTATATAGCTACTACTGATTATAATCATGATGCTTGCTATCTCATGTTGTTAGTTATGTTTAGCGTGCTAGCCATGCCTTTGTTACTAGAGATGCATATACTGCTAATCATGCTTATGCAGATAGTTGTGCTTATGTTTTTAGCTCTTCTTATGATGTTAAAATGTTTGACCTATTAGGCACGCTAATGTTGTTATCTATGCTTATGTGGCTAGACTTATTCATAAGGATAAATATTCTATGTTACTAGACTTGCTCATGATGCTAGATATGCATATGATACTGAATTGCTTATACTGTCAACAAGATAAAGGGTGATAGTCTGGCTAATGATAATAATAATTATTTGCTCCTTTATGTATTCTGTCAATCATCCCTGCTATTGAGCGTATTTGTTATATCTGATTAAACTGTTTAACTGTTTAATTACTTAAAAATGTTGTAATCAATAAATGTTGTTGGAGGTTATATCTCTTACTGGGACATGGGTCTCACCCTTGTGGTTTGCCACATTTTTTTAGGTAATCGAAAGTGATGAAAATAAACATGTGGCAGCAAAGAGGAGATATAGTAATGAATCTTTAAGAAAGTTGATTGGATGTCTAGTGTGTCCTAGAGTCATCCCTGTACTCTCAGTTCCGGGTGAGAAAAAGTTTGTATATGGTGTTTCAAACAAATCAGACTTTTGTTACCATATTAATACTCGTTTGTGTGGCATATACAGATATTGTTCTCCTGTGTATATATGTGGTGGTTAAGACAATAGAACAATTTGTATCAATTTCTTAGCACAATATGGATATAAGAAAGATATTGGGCTCTTATGCAAATGTTTCTGAGAAGGTGTTGACGTTGAAATCAGTTTTATTTTACCCATATTTTTGGGTATGTGATTAATTAGTGATTGATTGTGTTTTATGTTTTGAGTAATCTCATTTAGTGTAACTAGTTCTCACAAGTTGATATTAGAGCTTTAGGTTCACTGAGTCTACAGAGACACTGGGACTTAGGATTAGGATGATGTCTAAGTTAGGAATATGACATAAAAATATGATGCATACTGCCTAATCTCAGTATTTGGGTGCCCTGGCCAGGTATTCAATTATTGAAGAAAAGGTAAGTATGAAACTCTTAGATTGTTATCTTTCTAATTACTTTGATCAAGTAGTCATTTTGAGACAATCTAAAGAGCATAACAAATAAGAAATCATGGTGTGCATATCTCAATCTTACCTTAAAGAAGATGAGAGTTGCATCATTATCTATCAAAACTTGAATGTTTGGTAAATATAAGAGAAAGATACAACACCATGAAATCTAAATCTGAATACAAATAAGGAAAATAGGAGTTCTTGAAGATGTGATTCAAGAAGATAATAAAGTAAACGACAAAAAAGTCTATACTTATAAAGTGAATCAAGGTATGAAATCCACATAAGATAGAGAGAACTCCTATAACAAGTACAAAATGAGAAGATGAATGAGAATAATGACAAAGGAGTAAGGTGGAACCTTGAGTTCATATCAGACCAACCTATGTGTGTAAGAAAGTGTTTATGTAAAATAAGCATGGCGTTTGAAAGAAATTAAGGTAGATGATCCATGTTTAATGAAGAAAATGTAGAATATGATGATTTACCTGTTGATAAGTGGTTAAAAAACATAATAAAATGAGAGAACATACCAAATGTGATAAATAGTCATCAAGGAAGGAGTAATGATATATGTTAATCATGATGATTCCTATGCTAATGGAAAGGAACCTGAAATGAAAAAGGTAAAATGATACATAAGAAGTTGTAACTTGCATAATGAAAATAGAATTGGTTACCTTTTTGCTAGTGACCCTTGAAAAATACTACTATGGTATGGGAAGTGTGTTTCCCTTTGTGTCTTTCCTTTATAGGGCACAACTTTCAAGTGGATCATTGCCACTTGGTATGTGTGGATTCATTGTAAACATGAGGGTGGATAACTTATTATAGCATAAGGTTGTTTGGACTATGGTTCCAAGTTCATAAAGTTTTTGATGATTTTTCTTTTGAGCCTTCCAATAATTAGGAAGACTCCTCTTATATGTCTTGATATTTGTTATGTTGGTAAAAATAGATGATTCAAGGATGTGAGTTGCTTATAGCACATGAGGTGGATACCAAGGTAATGAATCCTAGTATCCAAGATGCATTCATAATATGAGAAATATGTGAATGTTGGAGATGTTTATTAAATGAACATTCCAAGTATTCCTCTTTCATAGAGAGAGAGAGGGAGAGAGAGTTGATGATGACCCTCTAAATGTTGTTTGGAAGGAAAAACAGAAGTGATTCTATAAGTTGTGTATGGTTCAGTGATAGCTGGGCAAGACCACTATCAAGGATAGATGGTTTGTTGGTTAATAGATATGTGATACCGTGTTCCTTTAAGATAAACCTATGATCAAATAACAATGCATAAGAGTTATATTGGATGACATATTTCACATGGCCATGTTGAGTTTAGAGTTATGTCCTTTAGACTAACCAATGTACAAATATAATTTATGAATAGGAGGAACAGTGTGTTCCAGTCATGTTATAGAAGTTATATCAAGCTTTGAATGATGACATGTCAAAGTATTTCAAATATGGTCAAAAATATGATCAATATTTCTTCAAAAACCTTAGGGTTGTCAAAGCAGCAATAGCTATGAGATAAGTTGAACAAGGGTAAGATGGGGTTGATTAAATTTCTTTATGGGATCATGATATGTCTTTTAAGTAGGTTGTGTAAATACTAGTAAGGTGAATATAGTGTTGTTATTTAACCCCTAACAAGGTTGACTAGGAATGATGTTTCCTTGTATGGAATGACAGGTGCCAGCGTGAGTATTTCTTTTGATGCTGAAAAAGAACTGACAAGTGTTCCAGTGTCAGTGTGTCTAAAAAAAAGGATGGATACATCGCCCTTTTTTATGATTCAAGGAATGGTATGGGACACATGCCACGATTGGTAAAAATATATAAAGTATGACTTTTGATAGATGGAATTTAAAGTTGAACATTACTAGAGTTGTACAGATGACACAACAAGTTTCTACATTCCATATTGAGATTTTTTTCTTTGGTGAGGGTTTTTGTGCTGACCCAAGATGAGATATGTATGCATGATGTGACATCACCATGATATGAAAGTAACCATGTGAAGGTAATAGTATGAGGTGCAAAGGAAGTACCCATCTTTGTTTACCTTGGATTTCGGGGGCAAAATCCCTATTAGGGGTTTATAGTTGTAAGGCCCCTAAACTTGCTTAATGAGTTGAATGAGCATAATTATCATAATTTAATTCTAATAACACTAATATAACCTTGTGATATTATTTGAAATCTAATACAATCTTAATTTTCAAATTTGGTCCAATTTGGACACTGTTTGAGCAAGTTATGCAATTTTATGCACATTTTGGACTTTTCTGCAATTTACCCAATTGAGAGGTTTTATTTGCAAGTTATCACTTGCATTATGTTCCTTGGATATTATATCATCATTATTGAGCTTTTTGAGCCATGGGGTGCCTATTTAAACCTTGGTTTGAAGGTATTTTCTCCAAGAGTATTTTAGGGTTTACCCCTTCACGGATGAGCTACCTTTAGTTGCTATCAACTAATGAATTATGTGATAGGCTAGGAAATTCGACAAAGGAAATATAAGAAGGTCTATAATGATGGTGGGGGAGATTCTTGTGTGTGTGCTTGTATATTATTAATAGTTTAAGGCCATAGACACATGGGGAAGTTACTTTTACACCTCATGCTTGCTCCCATCCTTATCCATGGGCTATATTTACCTCTTCCTTGCCCAAGTACGAAAGTTTGCTTGCTTTCTCTTTCCTATAACCCGGATCAATGACTCCACTCTATTTTTCTGCAGAACCAAGTGCTCTAAGGTAGAAGATAACCTATTTTTGGAGAAGAAGGTCCTCTAGAGCTCCATTTAGCCCTACCTAGGGTTTCCAAGGTCATCTTCTAGGGATTTCGACCAAGGAAAGTTATTTTCTTCCTTACTTATCCATTTCTCTTTCTCTTCTCTTTCCTTATACCTTCATTCAGGTCGGAACCTTGCTGTTCTATGGTAGAAATTGTTCTAAAGCTCTAAAACCCTACCTTTCTTGCTCCTTATGCTTAGGGTTTGCTCATTTGCTGAAGAAAGGTGCTAGATGGATGAGTTCATATCTTATGCTTGAATTTTCTACCCTACCTGCTCGAGATTTCTTCTGTGTGGGGTTTCATATTCTCATTAGAGGCAATTTTTATAACTTTCTCCATGTTTATTGCTTACCATAAGCTGTCTAGATCACATTCTTGCTTGAAAATGATGATCCATGCACTAAAAAGCTATGCTTGACTTGGATTTCAAATTTTATAATGTTCCCTATTCTGATTTCAGTTATAGATGAACCTGTGATTATATGTACATTATTACTAAGGTATAATATGACTTGGATCAGGTTGGTTTGACAACCTATGGTGCTAAGCACCTATCAACCAATGGTCAATTTTAGGGTTTTAAGCTTATTTCTTCTATAAACCCATGACCCGATGATGGTACCATTGCAACAACCCTATGGTGTCGTCTTCATGACAATTTATGGTGGTAACCAAGGGTGTCAACTGACGTTCACTTAGGTCACGTTTTGGCCAAATTCGAAGCCTAGTGATTAAAAGTACCCTAATGATGCTATTAGTAAATGGTGATATTAGTTTGATATTTGATGCTGATTGATGAATATAGTGCTGATATAACAACTTACGGTGACTTAATGGGCACTAATGATGGTGGATCAGGTCTCCAAAACCTATGGTGAGTTAATCATATAGTTTTAGCATCAATTAAGCCTTAGACCAATGGTTTCTTGGGTAACTTGATGCAATGGTCAGACCTATACTGTAATTGATGGTTTTAATATATGAACTTGACCCAATGGTCAAGATATAATGTTTATTCCTCCAATAAAGTGGAATGACGGATAATGTAATATGTTGGTCCTAATAATGTTATTTATATGGTTTCCTTTGTATGATCAACTTAAGGAGCTTACTTGTTGATAATGGATGGCTTATTTTAAATGAACGACCGATTGTGGGTTTTATCCTACTTCCAATGGAGCTTTTTGTGTTGTTAATCAAGGGATTTCTAGGATTAGATGGTGACTCTTTATAGATAACAAATCAAGGACTTCATAGGTGGTTTATCCAAGGTGTTTACTTATGTAAACAACCAATGGTCTTACCTTTAAACATCCAATGGTTCTGGGTGACATTGTGGTATGGTGATATGGGTTGAATGATGATGGAACAAATGGAGGGTTACCCTTAACAAGGTAGTCTTACCTATTCACTCATATGAATAGAAGGGATGATAATAATATTGTGTTGATATGTAACCCTAATGAGGTATAACTTGTTATACCTAGCTTTAATATAACTAAATGATTGTAATTGGGTATGAATAGTCCTTGAATGACTAATACAATCATGAAGTACTACGTTAATGTTGTTGGAACCCTAGTATGCTATAACCCAATGGTTACATCTTGATTTATGTGTGGGTTCATACTTGAGAATAGTATGGATGGTGATGCTTCACCTTATGCAACCATGGTCCAATGGGGATGCCGTGAGTTAGGGTTTGGGAGTAAGTGCTGATTAGTAACATTAATATAATTTATCTTGTTGAACCTAACTCTAATGCAAATAGATAAAGATGAGTATTTATGTTTAACATTCTTATATGGTGGCATGATGGTGAAATAACCTCCTTAACATGATCATAACCTTAATGTGTTAATTGGTGGTTGTCATAGCCACATGGTTGATACTTGCTTATGCGAAACATGTGCATTATGAATATGATGAGGGTTAATCATATCTAGATTCCTTGCATATTGATGTAATAAATGAATGTTCTTAATGTTAATATAACCCTGCTATGATTGTTTATGAATATCTCCTAGATCATTAATGCAATATTGTGCTGTTCTGGTGTATTATATGTAAGTGATGTTGTTGAGCCTTGTTATAAGGCATGCAAAGATAATGATGATCTTACACGGAATAGTATGATGGTCTTAATGGCCTTTGGGCATGGTTGAGCCCTGAATGAGGTGTAATCCTCTTATATTGATAAGGGTTAATACCCTGTGATATTGTGAACATGATTTATATCTTGTGATAGTATGATGACTAGTGTGGTCTCATGAATGACAAGTGAATAGTACCATGTGATGATTAGATGAGAAATTATGTTTCACACGTTTTATATATTTTAAAAGTTGTGATATTTATATGCTTGCTAGAAGTGAATTAGGGTTTGTATGTCCACTTTTTTGATGCAGTCTTAATTCACCCAATTGGCATAACTAATCAAGTGCAACTCTAATCATGTAGTGCCCTGTGCCGTAGAACCATCTTCAGTGTCAAAACTTGTTGGATGGTGAAACGAGTATTCCTAAGGGAAACTCAGAGCGCATACTATTGAGTATGTGGGGTTGGCAGGTTGAGGATATATCCTTATCATCCACAATGCATATTGTGGAGGTTGGATATGGTCATGCCTCGTACATCTGATGTGATTGAGAACAACTGCGGTCGTGTCTCACTGATTATAACATGATGTGATTAGAGGACAACTGCGATTGTACCTCAGTGATTGGGTTTGTATACCCTAGTCTCTAGTGCTGTGACCTGTACCAAGGGCGGACTAGTGGTTAACAACTTGACTATATGTTGCTGCGGTGGCAATTTTTACTGATATGTCACATCCTTTTTACTCGTACTGACCGAGGGGAAGAGATCTTAGGATACTGACACTCCTAGATCTTGTACGGAACCGAAAAGCCCTTCACAGGGGTTAGTTGGACTTTGAATGGTACGATTCAGATTCCCTAGGGCTTAATAAAAATTGTAATACATCAGAGTAGCATATTTGTTTAGGGTTATACACAATGTTTCACATTAGATGATAACCCTTGTTTGTTATCTTTACATAAAGGTGATGCTTAGCGCAATTAAGAGATTGTAGATATACTTAGGTTGTGGATATGCTTAAGATTGTAGATGAGTACATACAATAGCCATGATTATGTTGATAACTATACTACAACTACTGATTATAATCATGATGCTAGGTATCTCATGTTGTTAGTTATGTTTAGCATGCTAGCCATGCCTTTGTTACTAGAGATGCATATACTACTAATCATGCTTATGCAGATAGTTGTGCTTATGTTGTTATCTCTTCTTATGATGTTAAAATGTTTGACCTATTAGACATGCTAATGTTGTTAGCTATGCTTATATGGCTAGACTTATTCATGATGATAGAGATTCTATGTTACTAGACTTGCTCATGATGATAGATTTGCATATGCTACTGAATTGCTTATACTGTCAACAAGATAAAGGGTGATAGTATGCTAATGATGATAAATATTATTTGCTCCTTTATGTATTCTGTCAATCATCCCTGCTATTGAGCCTATTTGTTATATCTGATTAAACTTCTTAACTATTTAATTACTTAAAAATATTGTAATCAATAAACATTGTTGGAGGTTATATCTCTTGCTGGGACACGGGTCTCACCCTTGTGGTGTGCCATATTTTCTTAGGTAATTGGAAGTGAAGAAAACAAACATGTGGCATCAAATAGGAGCCATAGTAATGAATCTTTGAGAAAGTTCATTAGATGTCTAGTGTGTCCTAGAGTCATCCCTGTACTCTCAGGCCCGGGTGAGAAAAAGTTTGTATATGGTGTTTCAAACGAATCAGACTTTTGTTGGCATATTAATGCTTTTTTTTGTGGCATATACGAATATGATTCTCCTGTGTATATATGTGGTGGCTAAGATGATAGAACAATTTGTATAAATTTCTTGGCATAGTATGGATATAATAAAGATGTTGGGCTCTTATGCAAATGTTTCTGAGCGGGTGCTGACGTTGAAATCGGTTTTATTTTACCCATATTTTTGGGTATGTGATTAATTAGTGATTGATTATGTTTTATGTTTTGAGTAATCTCGTTTAGTGTAAGGGGTTGTCATTGTTTGGACCCAAGAACATCATGGTGTAGCGACCTAGGGGTGTTAGCCTCAAAGGACTTGAGTGTCTCGACCTCCAAATCAAAGTGTTTCGACCTCCACACTTCAAGGTGTTTCAACCTTAACCATTCATGGTTTCAACCCTAATATGAGTAGTGTTTCGACCTCAACCACAAGGGGTGTTTCGGTTGTAAACTCTACATGATCTTAACAACTCTTATCATAAGTGTTTTGACCTATTTATCCAAAGGAAACGGCCGTAACACTTCATATATTCGCTACCTTCAAAACCCTAAGTGTTTCAACCTTTTAACATGCATTATCACCACCATACATCATCTTAGGTGTTACAGACTCATGAAACATAATGTTGTGACCTATATGGCATATAGATCGCTACCAACATGTCCTAACACCTGGGAAGAAATAGGGAACGTCAAAACATTAACACAAGAACAAGAACCCTACACAAGGGTGTTCACCAAACCCTAGAATAACCATCCTAGAAGATACTTTTAAGAATTGTGCTTATAGATGTGAAAAATAGGTTTCTCACTCATGCAATTATCATCAAGAACATCCTTCATATTAAATGAACACATCATAAATAGAACAAAATAGTCCCATAATTGAAGAACAAGAGATCATCACTCTTTCTTCCAAACTCCCAAATCCAGTACAAGGATTTTAGGGTTTACAAGAAGTATACATCATCTTTGAGATACAATATAGCTCAAACATACTATCATCACTTTCTTCACTTAAAAAAATAGATTTTAAGATCTGGAACCGCAACATACAAACATAATGTAATCATGTTTAGATTGCACATAACAACAAAGGAAGAAGTTATATAAGCTGCCTATAGTTTATGATCCAAGCATCCTTGATCTTAAGATCCAAAGAAGAAAAGGAAGCCCAAACTAAATCCAAACCTTTGACCACTGATATCCTTCAATAAGAGAGGAACACCATGGTTAAAGAAAGGTCCAGGGAAAAGAAAACCCAAACCCTAACTTCAAACTAAGGTAGATGATGAAGAAACCCTAAGTTACAACATGATTTTTGACCCAAGAGATGAAGAAATCCCCAAGAGGTATCACCATGGACCATCCACATCCCTCATGGTAGAGATATAGGAAGAAGAAGAAGAAGAAAGGGGCAACTAGATCCAGGGTTCGAATCACTTACCAAGATAAGATATTCTCTAAGAAACCACCACCAAGCAGATGATCTAGCACCAAATCCACCACATGCAAGATGGATTTGCCACCCTAGCTTCAAGATCCGCTCCTTCTTGCTCCTAAATCTCCAAGGTGGGTTCACGTTCAAGGGACAAACAAGAGGAAGTTGAAAAGTCTCTCACACATGAAGAGAAAGGGATATATACCCCAAGGGAGAGAGAGAAAGAGATTTGTGATGTGTCACCATTCTAGATCACCCAAGGACACATGTCCATAAACCCCATGGTCTTATCCTCTTCAACATGAAAAAATAAAAAATATTCATATTTATCTAGAAAGAGTAGTGACCTTCATGGTCTCTACCATCATCCAGGTCACAACACCTTCAAGCACATCTTGTTTCGACCCAAAACCCTAATTCTCATATATGCATATGTGCATGGTCGATACAGTAAGGGACAAGACGTGTTTCAACCTCTAGGTTGTTTAGATCAAAACCACATCGCCTTAGATCATGTGTTGTAGTCTCTACCCTCACCCAAGAGTGGGGTAGTGGTCGCAACACCCAAACCTTAGTTTGTCACCACTTCCATGCAACAAACCCTAGAAACCCTTGAACACTATGGTGTGTTCCATCACCAAACATGATTCAAACAAGGTGCCCCATGTCACCATCTTCTCTATCTTGGTGCCAAATCATAAGAAATATTCTCAACATGTGACATTTTGCAAGTTAACCCTCACTTATGGGTAAATTGCAAATTAGTCCACAACAAACACATATAGCTTTGATGGTTCTCAATAAAATTGAGCCAAATTGAAACCAAAGACTTGTCACATGATATTAAAGAATTCTAGAAGATTAAATTTAAGTTTAAGTATCTCATTATACAAGGTAAGTACAATTCAACATTAATCTAAGTAAGGGGGCTTACAACCATAAGCACCTAACAAGGATTTTTCATCCCCGAAATCCCACACAAGAAGAGATAAATACTTCCCATGCATCACGTCCTAAAACTTACACATGAAATCCTCTATGTTACAGTGATGTCAATAAACTTTAACCAACATGATGTCCTTTATACAAGATCAACATGAGATTTGTCACATAGGACACATCCTCACTTATCTCTACCTCTATTAGTTGTAGAGTCAATCTCTATACCAAGTAACACTTCCTTAGCATATAAACATTATACATACCTTGTACAACTCAGGTGGCAACTCTAACTTGTATGCCACATTCACAACTTGCAACATTACAAAATAAGGTTCACAAATCTGAGAGTTTATCATATCTATCCGAGGGAAAATGTAAGACTACAAGTTTAAGGACATTGGTCATCAAACTCTCATTATTAGAATAAAAACGTTGTACTATAGACTTCATTATAAACCATTGGATGCTGTAGAATTCATTCATAATTATTGGATTAGGTTTAACATTTCAAAACCATCAGTTGATATATAGGTTTAACCCTTGGATCATATAACCAAAGGAACCATTAGTTTAGGGAGTAATAAAAGCAACTCATGATACCTAATCACACCATCATGTGGTAACCTGAACCACCATCGGTTGTGAAGTATCATGTTAACATTGGCTGATGGGGTCAATACTACCATCATTGAACACTCCCAGATATTGAGTTTAAGAATCACCATTGATTCATGTTATCTTTAGGGCACAATAAAGAATAAAATTATGCCTGCTTAACAAATGGTGCCAAGAAAGATTTTCTACTCATGGTATATGTACCCCAAACCATTCCTTGATATTTCACAGAATTTTATATAACTCTTTTCCCAAGCAGATCCTGCAACTATCTATTTAACTCTTGCCTCTTTTCTGACACAATTCTATACGATGCATAAACACATAACATATGATGTCCGTACTTTAGGTTGAGTACATGTAACCAGATTGATCTCAAAGTCATTATTTGCTAAGGGATGAGAGTATAAATGGCTAACCACTAACAAGGATACTTGTTTCTCCAACAAAAAGGGAAGTAATGGAATTAGGGTTGAGAAGTGGTATGATGCTACTAAACCCTAATCGAGTACATATAAACCATAACCCTAATATGATGATATTAAGATGAGTGTGTTCACTATATTTGAAGAATTGTTATTCATAGATAGTATTTCTCTCTCCTACTTGTGTAACATTAACTTGTAGGTGATATGGATGGCATAGCTAAGTGAATGCTATGGTAAGCTCTATACATTATAAAGCAGTGATTATGAGTAATGTTGAGGCTTTTTTGTGATATTGAATATACATGATCATATGAATTGGTCTAATGATCCAGTGAGTGTTTTGTGTAAAAATGAGAGATTGATATCCCATAGTATTGTGTTGTTAATGATAATATTGAAAAAAGGTAGTATTATAAGAGCCATATGAGGATGAGACAAGTTTTCACTTAATATGTTTGATATTTTTTGAAGTTGCATTCTCTCTCTATTTTTGTAGATTTTTTTAGGGTTAATACATTGTAACTCGATTGATGCATTAAAAGATACCCAATTGGCATGTCTAATCAAGTAAAACCCTAATCATGTAGTTTCCCTATACCATAGATCCATCAACAGTGTCAATATCTAGCTGGATGGTGAAACGAGTAACTCCTACGGGAAAACTTGGAGCACATATTGTTGAAGATGCGGGTTGCAAGTGATATATTTCCTTGTGTCCTTAAATTTTGGAATAGTGGTATTTTTTATTATTATTGAATTGCCAAGTATGAGCCAGTTCTCTAGTGTTGTGCCATGTACTAAGGCAGACTAGTTGTTTACAGGACCATAGCTTGACTATGAGTTGTTGTCTTTACAAGATTGTAGCTATGACTACAAGTTGTTGTCTTTTAGCAGTATGGCTATATGTCACTGCATTGCAGACTTGAACTGACCAAGTAATGCTGGCGATGATCATGGAGTCCGACTCTTCCATTGATCTTGTATGGCATTGATTTCGACTTAGCAGTGGTCGGTTGGATTTGAGTCGTACACCTTAATTCCTTAGGGCATAAAATTCATTAAACATCAATATAGTATATTTGTTGAGGATCAAATATGAATCACATTGGATGACCCCATGCTTTATCTTTATATTGATCTCTTAAACTATAATGTGATAAGAGAAATCAATTGTTATACATGTTCTTCATATTCTTTAAAAGTATAAAATATTCTATTACTCAATTGTATTTGCTTAAGATGCTCAAATAATATACCTTCTCTAATTATTGTTCCTTTATATTACAATGCTTATAGTAGACATTGACGAAGAGTTATAACTCTCACTGGGATGTTTGGTCTCACTCTGTGGGTTCCAAAACTTTTTAGGTGGTCGTAGACAAGGAGGTCGAGGTCGTGGTGTAGGTGCAGAGCAGTAGAGTGAACAGTAGTTGTTGAAGGTTGGACATGCTACTAGTTAGAGTTTTGTAGTAGAAGTCACATGTGTCGTCCCTATACTCTCAGGTCTTTGGGGAGATTTTGTGTTTTGTATACCGACACATAGATTTTGGCATGTGCCATGTTTGTATATAAATGGCATGTACATATGAACATGTTGCAATATGTAACATCATTTGGTATTTGTGAAATACATATGGTCTATGTTGAAGGCTTGTTTACAAAATACTTCCGCTCAGAATATTAAATTGCAATTGGTTTTAATTTACCTTGATTTGCGGTGAGTTTGTGGTTAGTGATAATTCCGCCATTGTTTTGAGTAATCTCATTTATTGAGGCGATGGCAGTCTCACCAATTGTGTCTTGTTGATCTTGAGATACTGGCATGTTGTAACATACCGAAATCTGGACATTTTGCCTTTTGGTCCTCTTTTTCATCTTTTCCTTTCATTTCTATCCTCTTTGGCCTTTCTATTTAATTTGTGGACAATATGATGGTTTAATGAACATTTGTTCACCTTTGATTCTAATATTTGGGTTTATGCACAAATACCTCAGTAAGACTTTAGATGATGGGCCTAAAGTGCAAATTGTACACTAAGCAATAAAAAGAATAAAATATTTCATCCTAGAACTTTCTAGCACTTCCTAGAATAAGAGAAATAAGAGAAAATCCGAAATTGAAATAAAGGAGAAGATAAATGCAATAATTAAAGGTAATATGGGAATTAATGGGTAAAGAAGATAATGAGAAAGATTTTGCACAAAATATTATAATTGGAAATCTATCAGGATAATTTGATACTCAAATTCGTTTCCTTGATCAAAAAGTAACTTAAGGGCCAAGTATCATTTAAAGTGGAACATAAATATAAATATTAATGACATTATCAAAAGAAAATAGGAAATATGCCAATAAAGTGAAATAAAATACTTAGTGTTCTCAAAACAGAAAAATAACTCCAAATTCGTATTATAAACATAAAAATAAGCCTTTGGGAAAATTTTCATTTAATTTGGTCAATGTTTAATATTTTATTTTAATCTGGAGAGAGAAAATGATTTAAAGATAAAAAATATTAAATATATTTTGGTAAAAACTAATTAATCTCAAAAACGTGTTTCTAACGTTTATTATTACTTGTATACCAAGTTTTATATTTTTAGAAGGTTTCTAGATGCCTCTAATAAATTAAAAGGTTAAATAAGTGATAAATTTAAATGAATTAAATAAATTATAAAAGTCTTCAAAAAAATAAAATAATGCTAAATTAGTGTTGCACACGTCAAAATATATCTTTGTATGAATTTTGATTCAATTTGGAAAATATTTTATAAGAAGGTGAATTTAGGAGAGAGAAAGTGTGTAAAATATTAAAATCATTAACTAAAATAATAAATGATATCAACAAATATAAAAAATACTAAATTAGTATCCAAAATATTAAATGTGACTTGTGGGTCAAGTTTTATAATTTTTGGATAATTCTAACATCATTAGTAAAGGAGGAAAGAGAAAATAGTAATTGGCTTAATTAAATAATCTAATTTTCTCAAAATGCAAATATAATTTTATATTCGGATTCCTCACCCCAAAATCAGTAAACCTACCAAATTTGAGTTTATTTGGACGTTATTTGCACCTTTAAATAATTAGAAAAAGGTTTATGCATTAAATACACCTAAAGAACAAAGTTTATATGTTGTATTAAACGATCTCATTTCATCTTCTTCCTTGGTCGCGTATGAACAGTAATCCGCGTTTTTGTGATTTTTTTCGGATGCCATATCTCTCTCATCTCTTAACCAAATCGTGAGATTTTTGACTTGTTGGATTCCTCTTTCAATTCCGCACTGGATTATCTCAACTTTTTCGAGTTTTGACGAATATTCGAGAAACGCCCAACATGAGCGCCGCCACTCTCTACCTCCACCTAGTCCAACCCTAACTCGGGGTCTCTTGCCTATAAATATCCATACCCCTAGATCCTTCATCACCCTAGAAACTCAACCCAACCTTTAATTTCTCGTTCCATTGACGTTTTGACCCCGAACGGCAGCCAAAGTACCACGGATTGCGGCGCCTATAGCTCTCTACTCTCTCTACCTTCGGCAAAATCAAGGGTACAACCAGGTTTGTCTCGTCTCTAGCTTTCATTTGCATATCTAAACGCGAAGTTTGGTCAAGTATTGTAGATTCGCCCAAATTTAGAGCTAGGCTCGCTGGCCATGGCTCGTGAAGCAAGGAAGGAGATGACAAGCTGTGTTTTTATTAAAACGTCTACGTGGCATCGTCTCATTGGTCTATTTTTGAAAAATCATATCTTTTTACTCGTTGCTCTAAAAATTAAAAAAAAAATAGTGTTTTGAACTCAGGAGAACGAGATCTATCCATTAAAAATGTTTTCGTGGTTTGATTCTGATGTTTTCGAATATGTATTTTTCGAGTTGTTTTAATTAACTAATAAATATGGAAAATACTCCAAAAAGTCGGTATCTCGAAAATATACAAACATATATGTTATGTTGATTAGAAGAACGTAACTAAGATAGTAGTGAGGTTTTTAGAGTCTAATTCGATCGTTTGTGGAAAAAGTCGATGGTTTTGAGGTTTTAATCCTGTAATGAATATACATATATCTAATACATAAATATGATGATCATATTAGGGAAAGTGGATCTGATCTCGTGTAAAAGTTATGAAAAGTGACTCTAGGAATCTAAAGATTAAAGGTATGTGCATCTACATGAAAACTACTAGAGGGGGGGGGGGGTGAATAGAGTTTTATAAAGATTTTAATAATAATTTAACTCAAACAACCACAATGAAAATATTGGACAAGGAGACACAGGGTTTAGAGTGGTTCCAACCTTAGAAAATACTAAGGAAGTCAGTCCACTACCCGGTTGCTTACCCAACCGGGATTTGAAAAGAAATTTATTTTATTACCTCGCAAGGACTTTACATAAAATACAATTTCTTTTCCCAAACCCTTCAAGCAGCCTTCACCTAGAAGTAATCACCCAACCTTGAAGCAGCCTTCCCTTGAAGTAGGTGCACCAACTCCCGTTGCACCAGCCTTCTGAAGTAGCTTCCCGTGCGATAGCCTTCTTGAAGTAGCTTGAAGTCCCCTTCTCCACCTGAGAAGTCAACCCTCTCCAATCTGCAGCCTCCAACCCTAGGAGTAGCAAGGAGAGTACAAAGGATAAAAAGGAACAAGAAAGGAAATAGAAATTACAACTTATCCTTTTAAGCACAAGGCTTGATTTGCCTATATCAAGCGTATTGATCTCCTAACCAATGAGTGTAGAAGTGTAAGTGCTGTAGTAAGGAGATGCTAGCCTATAGGACATGAATTTGAGCTAAGGGGAAAGTAGGCCAATGATCACAGTGCTCAATTTGCTTGCAACAGATTGCTCAAGTATGCTCAAGTATTTTCTCAAGTGTAGCAAGTGTAAAACAAGTGAGTTTAGGTGTCCTATGGCTTGTCCTATTTATAGGAATGGCCTAAGGATGCTTAAGGACGTTCTAGACAACTTCAAGGGGTTTCTAAGTGCTTAACTAGCCGTTAGGTACAAAGTTGTTTCTTTAACAACGGCTAATTAATTAATTCTGCAGTTGCTGTCAGAGACCATCTCGGTCGACAAATGGTCGACCGAGATACCTACTCGGTCGAACTTTTGTCGACCGACAGGCTCTCTGGAACAAGTGATTTGCAACGTCTTTCATCAACTGCCAACTAACTTTTCTGTTGTGTCTAACGGCTACTTTGGATCTTTCTCGGTCGAGAAGATTGTCGACCGAGAGTGTCTCGGTCGAGGAGTTTGTCGACCGAGATTGATCCTGTTTCAAGGTTTCAATTTAGGCACTAATTATGTGTGTGAGTGTGCATAAGTAATCCTATTTGAATGGGATGACTTGTCTAACTGTGGTGTTTAGCTAGGGAGAATCTAACGCTTGATTTACATGCAATTCTAAGTACTTGTACATTATATTTTTGTACAAGTTTTTACAACAGTGATTACATTGCATGAAAAATATAAATATGTAAGCTTGTAGATTTTCCCTTGTTGCTTTGTCATCCTGCACACTCAAGTAGCTCGTTAGATTAATAAGAATGAAATGTTTGTCATAATCAAAACAAAGGGATTTATAGATGTCCATTTAGCCAACAATCTCCCCCTTTTTGAAGATGACAAACATTTCCAAAATATAAATAAAGGAAATATAAAACATATGAGTTTCATACCTTTAGATTACCTTTTGTATCTTTTTCTCTTGTGTATAAAATGTGTGCTTATTATTCCCCATGAATTATGGAACATGAAATCCAGATCATTTGGGAATATAGCAACTTTCAATGTAAAGCCAAGAGTTTATTTATGAAACTCATTAATTGAGTTTGACTAAATGTTAATTTTATATTTATCTCTCCCCCTTTGTCATTTCAAAAAGATAACCGTTAAGAATAAAAACTCCCCCTTAATTAGATATCCCATCAAATCTAATGAAAAAAGATGTCCATTTAAAAGCCAAAAATGTAAACAAGAGTTTTTGTTTAAGTAGCACAAATGTCAAAGAAAACATCCTCCAAAGGAGTGATTAGCAATTGCTTCCTAATGTTGTTAAATTGATCTAGTGGAAGCGGTTTTGTAAAAATATCAGCCAATTGATCTTCCGTATCAATATGATGAAGCGAAACATGATTCTTGGAGATATGATCCCTTAAGAAGTGATGACGGATTTCAATATGTTTAGCCCGGCTGTGTAAAATAGGATTGTGTGCTAAGTTTATGGCGCTCGTGTTGTCACAAAAAATAGGTGTAGATGACAGATTAAAACCATAATCGCTTAACACCTGTTGCATATAAAGCACTTGAGCACAACAAGACCCAGCTGCCATATATTCAGCTTCAGTTGTAGATAGGGCAACCGTATTTTATTTCTTGCTAAACCAAGATACTAAAGCTCTCCCTAATAAGAAACAGCCACCACTAGTACTCTTGCGATCAAGTCGACAACCAGCATAATCCGCATCAGTATAAGCTTTAAAATCTAAGGATTGTCCTTTTGGATACCATAAACCAAAGCAAGTAGTACCGGCTAGATAACGAAGAATTCGTTTAACTGCTAGAAAATGAGAGTGCATAGGTTGTGATTGAAATTGAGCACAAAGACCGACGGAAAACATAATGTCCGGTCGAGAAGCCGTTAAATATAGCAAACTACCAATCATGGCTCTATATAAGGAATCATCAATAGGTTCCCCATTTTCATCCTTATCAATTTTGATAGAAGTAGCAATAGGAGTAGTAGCATGTTTGCATTGATCCATCCCAAAACGTTTTAAGAGCTCTTTAGTATATTTTTCTTGGCTAATGAAAATTCCTGCAGGTGTTTGCTTAATTTGAAAACCAAGAAAGAATGTTAGTTCACCCATGAGGCTCATTTCAAATTCTTTTTGCATAATGTCACTGAATTGTGTGCATAAGGAATCATTAGAAGATCCAAAAATAATGTCATCAACATATATTTGCACAACTAGGAAATCAGAGGCATATGTTTTGAAAAATAAAGTGGAATCTGAATTTCCAATAGAAAAACTATTATAAAAAAGATATGTCTTGAGCCTTTCATACCAATTTCTAGGTGCTTGTTTTAAACCATAAAGTGCTTTCTTAAGTTTATAAACATAGTCACCTTTTTCCGGTATTTCAAAGCCAGGTGGTTGGGCAACATAAACTTCTTCTTGAATGATGCCATTTAGAAAAGCACTTTTGACATCCATTTGATAGAGCTTAATGTTTTTATGGGCAGCAATAGCTAGTAGCATCCTAATAGCTTCAAGTCTAGCTACGGGTGCATATGTTTCATCAAAATCTATTCCTTCTTGTTGATTATAACCTTGTGCTACTAACCGAGCTTTATTCCTTATGACTTCTCCTGCCTCATTAAGTTTATTCCTAAAAACCCATTTAGTTCCTATGATAGTTTTATCTTGTGGTTTAGGAACTAAATCCCATACATCATTTTTAGTGAATTAATTCAATTCTTCTTGCATGGCTATTATCCAATAATCATCCTTAAGAGCTTCGGATATCTTCTTAGGTTCAATGATAGAAACAAAAGCCATGTTTGCAACATCTTTGAAGGAAGACCGAGTTTTGACCTTATCATTTGGATCTCCAATAATCAGTTCTTGGGGATGATCCTTGATAAGCCTAGGTGTAGGTTGTGTTTCAACTTGGGGATTGGATGTAGTAACTTTCTCACTATCATTTGGTATGGTTAAATTTTCGAATTGATTAGTGAGATCAGTGATTTCTAGATTTTCAGATTTTGATTCCTCATGAAAAGAAACATGAATGGATTCCTCAACTTTTCTAGAGATAGTGTTATATACTCTAAAAGCTTTGCTAGAAGTGGAATATCCCAAAAAGAATGCTTTGTGTGATTTAGAATCAAACTTGTCTCTATCATCTTTGGTATTTAAAATGTAGCATGTGGAGCCAAAGGTATGAAAACAGTCAACTCTAGGTTTCTTAGAATGTATGAGTTCATATGGAGTTTTCTTTAAATAAGAGTGAACAGTTACTCTGTTTAGCACATAGCATGCAGTGTTTACAGCTTCAGCCCAAAAGGTTTTGGGTGTGTTATGTTTAAGCATCATAGTTCTAGCCATTTCTTGTAGTGATCGATTTTTCCTTTCAACTATACCATTTTGCTGTGGGGTGCGTGGAGCAGAAAAATTATGAGTGTATCCTTGAGATGTACAAAATTATTCAAATGTATGATTTTCAAATTCCCCACCATGATCACTTCTAATGGTACATATTTTATTTTGTAAGAGATTTTCAATCTTTGAACAAAATTGCATAAAAACATGAATAGTATCATCTTTACTTGCAATAAAATGTACCCATGTATATCTACTATAATCATCAACAATCACAAAGCAGTATCTCTTACCACCAATTGATTGTGTCCTCGTTGGTCCAAATAGATCCATATGAATTAATTCTAATGATCTACTGGTGCTAAGTACATGTTTTGATTTGAAAGATGTTTTGGTTTGCTTTCCCATTGTGCATGGTTCACAGTTTTCACTTTGATCAAAAGATAAAGTAGGCAATCCGCGAACAAGATCATATTTCACTAACTTTTTGATAATATGTGAACTAGCATGTCCTAGCTTTTTATGCCATATTTGTAAGGTATTGTCATTTGCAAGCAAGCATTTTCCTACTACTGTTTTCATAGAGTTAGGTTTAAGAATATAAAGATTACCAACTCTATTTCCTTCATAAACAACATTTGTAGTATTTTCTATTAATAACTTGCAGCAGGTTTTGTTAAATAACACATCATAACCACTATCACATAATTGGCTAACACTTATTAAGTTATGGTGCAAACCATCAACAAGTAGAACATTCTTAATTTCAAGGTTTGTACCAACATTACCTATTCCAACGATTTTGCCCTTACCATTGTCTCCAAAAGTGACTGTTCCACTTTTTTTTTCTTCAAAAGTTTGGAATGCATCCTTGTTTCCGGTCATATGTTTGGAACATCCACTGTCAACCACCCATTCCTGCATTAAAATGTAGATTTTGGTACCCATGTGATGGTCTGATATGGTTAGAATCATTTAAATACAGATTTGTATAAAAGTTCTGAAACAGAAGTCCATTCGGTCGACAATTGTTCGACTGACATATGTCTCGGTCGACAATTTGTCGATCGAGAAGGTTACTGTATTACAATCAAAGATACGCAGAACTTTGCTCGGTTGACCAATTTTCGACCGAAATAGGTGCTGTAAATTTTGATTTGTTAAAGTCATCCAGTCGGTCGACAATACTTCGACCGATCTAAAGCTCGGTCGACAATACTTCGACCGACAAGGTTTCTGTTTCAGTACAACAATGCAGAAAAATAATAACAATATGCATGACACCTTTTGTTTAGTTGAGATAAGACAATGTAAATAGCAAAATAAAGCATTTGGTCATATCTCAACTACATTCCACTCTACTAAGTTTGGGGTTTTGGGATCCAAACTAAGTCGGACTCCTTAGTCTTGTAGGGGCATGAAAAGGAATAGTGTCCAAGACGTAAGTAGAAATGGCAAGTAATAGAATCAACTTCATTTCTCTTTCTAGCCATTGTGTTCTTAGGTACAAACCTAGTTTGAGTTCTTTTGGTTTGATTTTTCTTTGGAGCATATCCCACACCTTTTCTTCCATTGTAAACAGTGCCAACTTTTAGTATGTTATCAAGTATATCTTTTCTTCTTAACTCATACAGTTCTCTTTGTAACATAGCAATGTCATTCATTTTCTTGTGTAGATCTTTTCTTGCTTGATCTAAATCAGAAAATAATGAGTCCTTTTCCTTTACAAGATTATCATAGTCCGAATGGTTACACAAAATAGGCTGAGTTTGAAAATCTTGTAGTTTAGCTAACAATTCAGTCTTTTCTTTAGAAAGAAGATCAACATTTGTTTCTAAAGTGAGTAGCTTTCTAGTACAATCATCTAAAGATGTTTTTAAAGATAGATTCTCAAGATCAGTGTTGTTCTTTTCAGAAGAAAGTTCATCTAATTTGGCAATGAGCTCATCATTTGATTTTATAGCCTTCTTTAGTTTCTTCTTGGCATCAATATATTTATCATGAGTTTCTTGTAAATTAGTAACTAACTCTTCTTTAGGAAGATCAATTAGGCTTACCTCTTGAGAGTCTTCATTGTCTTCTCTTGCCATTAGACATTCCACCTCTTCTCCGCTTTCACTCTCACTTGACTCATCCCATGCAGCTTTATAGGCTTTTTCTCCTTTCTTCTTGTGTGAGCTTTTCTTTCCCTTCTTTGCTTTGGGACATTCATTTTTGAAATGCCCTTTCTTCCCACATTCAAAGCACCTAGGAGGGGTAGAAGAACTAGAAATTTTGTTAGTTTTAAACCTTTTGTATTTCTTACCGTTGACGATCAAGGCTTCTTCTCCTTCTTCTTCACTTGACTCCTCACTTTCTTGTGTGAAGACTTTTGAAGCTTTGAGAGCCACATCCTTCTTCTTCCCATTTTGACGTTCACGTTCTCTTCTTTCTTCCTCTTCTAGATCTGCTTCATGAGCTTCTAAATTGCCGATGAGTTGCTCCATTTTGAGTCGAGTGAGGTCGTTTGCTTCTTCAATGGCTGTCACCTTTGGCTTGTATTTTGGAGGAAGTGATCGAAGGATTTTTGATACTTGATCTTCCTCAAGGACAGGTTTTCCTAGGGCACTTAAACCATTAACAATGATAGAGAATTTTGAAAACATTTCACTAATAGATTCATTAGGATCCATACAAAAATGTTCAAGCTTCGTTTTAAGCAAGCTAATTTTAGAATTTTTAACTTGGACTGTACCCTCATAGGTTATGGACAGTCTATGCCAAATATCATAAGCTGTATCACAATTTGATATTCTATTAAATTCTCCTACCGAAATAGAATAATATAAGATACTAACAGCTTTTGCATTCATTTGGGCTAGTTTTACCGTGTTTGCATCCCATTCCGCAAATTCATTTTGAGGGAGCATGTATGGAGTAGACACCATTCTCCATAGATCCCAGTTGATTCCTTGGAAATAGAATTGCATCCTTCTCTTCCAATATTGGTAGTTTGTCCCATCGAACGCTGGGGGCCTAGCAACAAGTGTTCCTTCAATGTTGAGGTTGTTGAGCACTCCATCACCCATTTCTTCAAGACCTTGTTAGGGTTCCTTGAAGCCTCGCTCTGATACCAACTGAAAACTACTAGAGGGGGGGGTGAATAGAGTTTTATAAAGATTTTAATAATAATTTAACTCAAACAACCACAATGAAAATATTGGACAAGGAGACACAGGGTTTAGAGTGGTTCCAACCTTAGCAAATACTAAGGAAGTCAGTCCACTACCCGGTTGCTTACCCAACCGGGATTTGAAAAGAAATTTATTTTATTACCTCGCAAGGACTTTACATAAAATACAATTTCTTTTCCCAAACCCTTCAAGCAGCCTTCACCTAGAAGTAATCACCCAACCTTGAAGCAGCCTTCCCTTGAAGTAGGTGCACCAACTCCCGTTGCACCAGCCTTCTGAAGTAGCTTCCCGTGCGATAGCCTTCTTGAAGTAGCTTGAAGTCCCCTTCTCCACCTGAGAAGTCAACCCTCTCCAATCTGCAGCCTCCAACCCTAGGAGTAGCAAGGAGAGTACAAAGGATAAAAAGGAACAAGAAAGGAAATAGAAATTACAACTTATCCTTTTAAGCACAAGGCTTGATTTACCTATATCAAGCGTATTGATCTCCTAACCAATGAGTGTAGAAGTGTAAGTGCTGTAGTAAGGAGATGCTAGCCTATAGGACACGAATTTGAGCTAAGGGGAAAGTAGGCCAATGATCACAGTGCTCAATTTGCTTGCAACAGATTGCTCAAGTATGCTCAAGTATTTTCTCAAGTGTAGCAAGTGTAAAAAAAGTGAGTTTAGGTGTCCTATGGCTTGTCCTATTTATAGGAATGGCCTAAGGATGCTTAAGGATGTTCTAGACAACTTCAAGGGGTTTCTAAGTGCTTAACTAGCCGTTAGGTACAAAGTTGTTGCTTTAACAACGGCTAATTAATTAATTCTGCAGTTGCTGTCAGAGACCATCTCGGTCTACAAATGGTCGACCGAGATACCTACTCGGTCGAACTTTTGTCGACCGACAGGCTCTCTGGAACAAGTGATTTGCAACGTCTTTCATCAACTGCCAACTAACTTTTCTGTTGTGTCTAACGGCTACTTTGGATCTTTCTCGGTCGAGAAGATTGTTGACCGAGAGTGTCTCGGTCGAGGAGTTTGTCGACCGAGATTGATCCTGTTTCAAGGTTTCAATTTAGGCACTAATTATGTGTGTGAGTGTGCATAAGTAATCCTATTTGAATGGGATGACTTGTCTAACTGTGGTGTTTAGCTAGGGAGAATCTAACGCTTGATTTACATGCAATTCTAAGTACTTGTACATTATATTTTTGTACAAGTTTTTACAACAGTGATTACATTGCATGAAAAATATAAATATGTAAGCTTGTAGATTTTCCCTTGTTGCTTTGTCATCCTGCACACTCAAGTAGCTCGCTAGATTAATAAGAATGAAATGTTTGTCATAATCAAAACAAAGGGATTTATAGATGTCCATTTAGCCAACACTACACCTTTAGTTGGGAAATTTATCATACCTTTACCCATGTTCCCTAATGAGGCTTAATTTGACCTAATCCATTATTCTTGAAATCTAATTTATTCATGCCTCAAAATCATTTGTAGTATTATCTTGTTTGGGTTTTTATACCCCATTGCCATGTTGTATAAATCTTTTGATTAATCTTGCCATAACTCTTTTTCTAGCATGTTGATTTTATTAGACTAAATAACTAGTGTAGTGGTACTTGTATGTACAACCACCCATAGTTGGGGAATGTGTTATTTCTCCCCTGGGGAATGTGATACTCTCCCCCCGCACACAAAATGTGTGTAGGTGACTGGGAATGTGTTATTCTTCCCTCACCCTTTGGTTGAAGGTCCGGTAGGTGCCTCAACCCTACATAGTTAAGATAGTCAATATTAATCATACATGCAATCCTTTTTGTTATATATTATTTATGGCAAACATCTATTGAAATATTCTTTTATATATATGGCCTCATTCTTTTGATGTCTCATCTTATGATGAACCCTAGCCTACTTTCACATGCTTTTCTTATCTTACCATCTTAGAATAATCTTGTAACACATACTTTTATTTTTCCTTCCCTTTTGCTGGGTGCCTTCCCAACCACCCAGATGTGGAGCAAGGTGTTGGATATGACATGAAGATCGTAGCTTGGCTTGGACTTAGATGATGGATATGTTGCTTGGAGACAAAAGTGGAGTAGTTTAGAGTTCCCTCTACTTAGATCCTCTTTTTTATAAAACATGTACACCCATATTGGGGAAATTTTTATGTACACTTTATTTAAATTGAATATAGTCAAAATTTTTTATCTTCCGCTACTATTTCAATTGGATTTTGTTTACCATTGTTATTAGTAGAGAGGTGGATTGATATTTCACTTCTTTACACATGTGATCAGTTTTAATATACCCTATTTTGTGGTAATATTGTTATTAGTGATAATTTTGTGCTTTGTTTTGAGTAATCTCACATAGTGTGGCGATGGTCGTCACGAATTGTGGCATCAAAGCTATAGATTTTTTGAGTCTATAGGGAAACTCAGACTAGGACTAGGATGATGTATAAGGTAAAAAAAAGATGTAAAATGTGGTGCATACTATCTAACCTCAGTACTTGAGTGCCCTGGCCAAGTATTCAAATGTTGAAGGGAAGTACTTGAGTGCCCTGGCCAAGTATTCAAATGTTGAAGGGAAGGTAAGTATGGAACTCTTAAATTGATTTCTTTCTGATTACTCTGATCAAGTAGTCACTTTGAAACAATCTTAAGGGCATAAAAGATCAAGAATCATGGTGCTAATACCTACATCTTACCCTAAAGAAGATGAGAACTACATTATAATCTACCTAAACATTGAATATTTGGTGATTAAGAGAGAATGATATGACATCATGAAACCTAAACTTGAGCATAAGTGAGCTATGTGAGGTTCTTGAAGTTATAATTTCAAGAAGTTTGTAAAGCAAGAGACAGATAATTATGTTCTAATAAAGTGAGTCAAGGTGTAAAATCCATATATGATGAAGAGAACTTCTGAGATAAGTATGAAGTGAGAAGCTAAATAAGAAGAAATGATGAATAAATAAAGTGGAACCTGAGTTAATCTCAGACTAATCAATGTGTATAATAAAGTGTAAGGTGCAATTATCATAATATGTGAAAGAGAATAAGGGAGATGATCCCTATTCAATAAAGAACATGTGAACAATAATGATCTATGTCTTGATGTGAATTTGTAAAACATGGTAACATAAGGGGATACACATGAAAATGATGAACAATTAATAAAGAAGGGGTAATGATATGTGTTCGTATTTATAATTCCTATGCTAATGGCAAGGAAACCAAGATGAAATAGGTTAAAATGACATATGACTAGTGGTAGACATGTGTGATAACAAAATAAAGATGGCAATCTCCTTCCCCTTGTTAAGAAATCCTTGGGTGGCATTGCAGTGATAAGGGAAGTATGTTTCCTTTAGATTCTTTCTTTATAGTAATGGGACATACAAGTGAGTCTTATGTCACTTGATCTGCATGGTTGTGATGAGAGCTTGAGATGAATACTTTGAAAAGTATTAGTTAATCTTGGACTTTAGTTCCAAGATGGTGATGTCTGTGAATAACGATATTTCATGGATCTTCCAGGATGTTAGGAAGATTCTTCCAATGTGTTGGTATAAACACTAATAGCTAAGTAGTTGATGGGATAGAATGTGATGTGTTTTTAGCACATGTGATGCATACCAGGGTGAGAAATCCTAGTAACAAGAGGAGCCAGTTGTATGTAAGATTGAGGTTATGTTTTTTGATAAGACATTAGGTGTTATACTTTCTAGATAAATACTGCTCATGTTCATACTTACTTGTATGTACCTTAACCACATTCAACACATGAGTGGTGATCATCCTTGACACATCACTGACAACCTGTTCAGTAATAGAGTGTCACAACCTAACCATATATGGGGTGTGTTGTGACCAAAACATAACCAATGTGTTATGACCGTAGCACATCCCAAGGTCTGGTCCTATCATTACACCTAGTTATAACTGGAACATCATCAAAACACAACGTCGCGATCGCAAGACAATAAGATAACAACATGGCGTTGCGACTGCAACACCATGTCTATGCAACACTTCGTTGCGATCACAAAAAAGTGTGGCATGACCGTTGCTTTCCAGGTACGTCGCGACCATCAAGCATGGCGCCAATATCAAGTCATAAAGTAGATCATATCTTATTTACAAACTATGTGTTATAACCCAATCTAAACATGTATTGACTGTAACTAATCTAACGTCAAGTTGATACAACCTACACACCACTAACAAGCATAACCACAATTAATGTTTAGTCATCTTGGTCACAATGTCATCCAACAATCAAATCTGACACTGCATCGCGACCTAGCCTTTAGGTAACGACTAATCTAAGGTTAAGGGGTGTGATGCGACTGAAACCACCCTACCAAGGGGTGTCAACCGCAAAAGAAGTCCAGGAGTTGATCTCGACCACCTTCAACACCCATAGTAGATCTGAACGAGGATCAAAATAGGTGATCAACCCAGAACACCAAGCGTCACAAGGTGAGCATCACCATATTCTTGAGTGTTCAAGGAACCCTAACCATGATGATGAAGTTCATCAAAGAGAGATGTTTAAAGGGGGAAAATCAAGATCCTTATACATATATAATCAGATCAAACCTTTCTATTTATTCAATCATAATGAATTCAGAAAAGAAGTGGTAAGATTAAATTTAAAGATGCATATAATAGAGATAGGACAAGTTATAAAACCCACTTGATTTTGGGTGAGGAACAACCTCCCAAGACTCAAGCTTTTAAGACATTCAATATAACTCCAACACTTCATCCAAGGGAAACAACTTCAAGAAGAACAAAAAATCCATGATAAGAAGGAGGTTTAGAGAAAGGAAAAAAGATCTTGGCCAAAACAAAAAGAAAGGATTATCTTTCACTCGAGTCTATCATGATATCCCTAGCTTATGATCTTTGTAAGAAAGTGATCTTCAATAATAACTACCATGGATGATCCACGGACAAAGAGGAAGATGAAGATGAAGATGAAGAGTATAAGAAGAAAACGTGATCTTAGAAGGAAAGATTACTTACCAAGAGACCATTCTCTAAGATTCACCACCAAAAGCTAACTCTAGCACAAGATCTTCAATCATGCACCAAAGATCAGCCACCCAAAGATCAAGTTTTTCTTCTTCTTGCTCTTGAAGCTCCAAAGGTGGTCCCAAGGAAGAAGATGAAGTGGTAGGCCAAAAAAGATTGTTTGATTGTAAAGAGGATGGTTTATATACCTAAAAGGGGGTGAGAAGTGAAGATCTTTGAGGTGTCAACATCATAGCTCACCAAGGACACATGCCCTCCAAGGAGATGACTTTTCCTCAACTCACATGCAAATATCCATGGTATGTTTATCTAGCAACTATGTCATGACCTACTAGGTCAGTTTCCATCTTGTTGGGGTCACAACACTATCTTCATCAACTTGTCTCGGGTCGAGACACTTTTAAGGTGAAAACTCTAGGTCACATGTGCATGGTCAAGTTACTAGGAGACAAGGTATTTCGACCTACCCCTCATAAGATTTTGCAGTCATAACCATGCATACAATCATGTGTCTCGATCACGACACTCACCATAGGTGGTGTAGAGATCATAACATCAAACCCTAGGTCAAACACTAAGTCAACCATGCAAACCCTAGAAACCCTAGAAACCCTAATTTCACATGATGATGTCACACCATCATCCATGGTTCAAATAAAACATCCCACACCATATTATTTCTCTCTCATGATATCAAAATACAATATACCCTCTCTTCATGTGACATTTTGTAAATTAACCCTCACTTATGGGTGAATTGCAAACTAGTCCAAGACATACACATATATTGCAAACTAACTCAAACATTTATCAAATTGGACCCATAATGAAAATACAAGTATGTCACATGATGTTAAAATATATCAAGAGCTTTGTTTAAGGTTTAAGCATCTCATTATACAAGGTAAACACCATTAAGCATTAAGCTAGTTCAAGAGTCTTACAATTGGAGCCATAAACTATTGCCACTATATTTCATTTATAACAAAAGGTATTACACTTCATTGTTCATTGGCTATTTAGCCACAACATGTTACATATAATCATCTTCTCAGATATACAAACCATGTCTGTACCACTATGGCTTATAGACAAAACTCAAACTGATGTACAATATTCACAAAACTCTCCCAAGAACTTGAGTGCACAAGGACGACACATAAGACTCTATTACTAGACACTAATTGTACATCCATGATCCAATAGATACAACTCCTCTTATTAATAGTTTCACCCGCACGATCTCTGTCTCAGTCTGTTCGTCCACCTAAAATAAATGGATCCCACAGGATGGGACCAAAGTCCTAGTGAGATATACAATTCTCTACCAACATCTATTATAAGCACCGATAAGTTAAACCACAATTTATATTATTAAAAGATAAGCAGATTTAGCTAAATGATATAAGCCAAGCTATTATCACTATTTAAGAAGTTCAAGTATCTATAACTGAGCAGTAAATCATCTTATACCTTAAGAAGGAATATGAAGAACATGTACAACTGTTATAAAAGAAACAATATAAGAAACACAACAAGGGGTGATCCAATGTTATTCATTTATGAACCTAAACAATAACACTATATAACTGTGTTACATATTTAATTACTATGCCCTAAGGATTTGAGGCATACCACTCAAATCCAACTGACCATTGCTAAGTCGAAATCAGTACCATACAAGATCAATGGAAGAGTCAGACTCTGTGATCATCACCGAAACTACTTGGTCAACATGAGTCTACAATGCAATGACATATAATCAAACTACAAGGATAACAACTTATAGTCAAAGCTATGGTCCTGTAAAACAACTAGCCTGGCTTGGTACATGACACAATGCTAGGGAGCAGGCTCACACATGGCTGTTCTATAATAAACATCACATCACTATTTCAACAATTTAAGGATATAGGGAGATACCTCCAATGATACCCCACATATTCAACAATATGCACTCAGAGTTTCCTATAGGAGTTACTCGTTTCACCATCCAGCAAGATATTGACGCTGAATATGGATATACAATATAGGGAAACTACATGATTAAGGTTTAACTTTATTAGTTATTGCCAATTGGGTGTATTAAGGCTCCATAATACAAGTAGACATACAAAACCCTAATTCAATCTAGCAATCATAACCATGTAACAACTCAGAAGATATAAAACATATAAAGTGTGAAATTGTCACATCATCTACAGAGAATACCACATCATTGCCTTAAACAAGGCCATTAACATCACCATTTGTTAACACTGCCTTATAATGCTAATCACTATTATCACATAACTGGGGATATTAATCCCTTATCACATCATTGGAGGACATAACCTCACACTAGGCATTAAGCCTTCACTAGGTCATAAGACCAATCACATTATTCATGTAACTCACTATTATCTCATCTTGCCTAATTAGGCACATAAGCATCACCTTTATTATAGCAATCATTAGCTATGCTAACCATCACATCATGCCTCTTTAGACATATAAACATCACCTATATCACATCACATATACACCATAGCAATCATTATCTATGATTACCATCTTTCTTGCAACATCAATGTTATACGAATAGAGAGAGAATACTCATGATTATCTTATCATTTTAAACACTTTAAGAAATGTAAACAATGCATCATATGTCCCCTCAATTAGGATTAGGGTTTCACGCTTAACCACATAGTGTTTTATGGCATTATTTATTTACCAAACTCTAACTTCATCAAAAGTTGGAGTGTATTAAGGTTAAGCACTACAAATTATAGCTAAGTATGCACATTCACATATCTACAATTGTAGTGCACCTCATTAAGGCTAATGGACATCATCTATTATCATTTAACCATCTTCATAGCATGCACAAGCTATGATACCCAATTATTATATAAGGTTAGAACTACACCAGTAGGAGAGAGAACATCATAATATGATAACCACTTTAAACAATAGAATTAACACATCACATGACCCAACATTAGGGTTAGGGTTCCTCACATAGACAATTAGAGTTTACATCATGATTATAGCACTAAACCCTAATTGAGTTACTTCCCACTTTCTTGGAGCATATTAGGGTCAAGGAACATGATTAGGGCTTCACTTGATTACACATTACAATTTGGTATATTTTAATGCATCAATCAAGTTACAACGTATTAACCCTAAATAGATTCTACAAAAAATTAAGGATAGTGTACAACTTCAAAAGATATAAAACGTACAAGGTGAGAACTTGTCTCATCATCACAAGACACTTGTATCATAATCATTACAAGGTCATCAATATCACATCACTGTGGGGTATCGACCCCTCAATTCTATCTTTAGAGAATTTCACCTCAAAATGTGCTCAAGGCACTCAACATGTCATAACATTCACATTACATAAAACTTGTGCAATTAATATCACAATATATCTCAACAATGATGTATGCTTATAATCACCACCTTGTATTGTATAAGGTTCACCATAGCATTCTCTTATCTATTCACATTCATCTCACCTACAAATTTAGGGTTTCATACATAGGAGAGAGAAAACTCTATTTATAGAACAATAATCTCAAAGTAAAGTAAGCACATACGTCATATGAACATTGGATTAGGGTTAGAGTTTATCTGTAATCAATCAGGGATACATATCACTATTCACCCTCTAAACCCTAATTCCATCACCTCCCACATTATTGGAGAATTATAGAGTCAAGCACTATGATTAGTGATTAACCATTCAAGGTCACATCATCTCATATAGATCATTACACTATGCATTGACCATATATACATACATGAGTATAAGTGTATCAACCCATCACTATACATGTGTTACGACCTAGACACATCCAATGTGTCACGACCACAACACTATGTTTGAACCCAAGAACATCATGGTGTGGCGACCTAGGGGTGTTAGCCTCAAAGGAGTTGAGCGTCTCGACCTCCAAATAAAAGTGTTTCGACCTCCACAATTCAAGATGTTTCAACCTTAACCATTCATGGTTTCAACCCTAATATGAGTAATTCTTCGACCTCAACCACATGGGGTGTATCAATCATACCACTCTACTTGATCTTAACCACTCCTATCACAAGTGTTTTTGTAACATCCCTGACCTGGGTTACACTTTAACCCTAGGAGTTTTGATTAATAAAGATGATTATATGTTTAATCTTATCTTGTGAAAAGTAATTAGGGTTCATGAGAAACTCATGTTTCAATTTTGGTCCTGTTTGAACAATGTTGAAGCAATGTTTGCTTATTTTGGACTAAAGTGAAAATTACCCAAGTTGAGGGGTTAAATTAAAAATGTTTCATGATAATATTTTCATCATATGTTGAAGCATCATGAGAATAAAGATGATGCAGAGGCATGGCTTATGGTAGCCTGAGTACCAAGGAAAAGCTGATAAAGCAATGTTTGTGCATTAAAACCTAGTTTTGGTGTAAAGTGCAATTTACCCAAAACCTAGGGTTCAATATGAAAATTACCACTTCAATAAGGTCCATAATGTTTCTTGGAACCATGTAGAGCAAATAAAATGAGAGGGGCACCTCAATTGAATTAAGTTGGAGGAGAGAGAATCTTGATATTAAAATAATCAAGATTTAATCCTAATTGAAACCCTAATTCGATTTAGGGAAAAAATAAATGTATTAATTAAAGGGCCTTTAACCAAAATTAAAATGTTTGAATTCAGATGTGCGTGGAAATCCTTGAGCCTTGCAAGGACCATGAAAATATCCAAGGGAATGGATAACTCACTCACAATTTTATAAGAAAATGAAATATCTACTCACATATGGATATTAATATTATATGATTTAAGGTGCTTGATTTGCTTTTCTTTAAATCATGAATAATTGAGAGTAATAAGAGGAAAAAAAGATAGCCTCGTTCCTAATGAAGATGAGGGGGAAGAGGCGGCCATATTTTTGGGATTAAATGGATTTTTACAAAGCATGTTCTCTCTCATTGAAATTTTTATAAAAAGACCTTTTACAAGCCAAATGAAAGGCGTTTTCGACCCCACTTCTTCTCCTTGCTTGGTAAACGACCAAGGGAGCTTGGGAGGGTCAGGAGGACGACTTCCAACCTGTTGGTAAAGTTCTTGATCCATTTGACCTTGATTCCATGGTAGAAATTGAAAATAAATTATGGATTTCTTCTTATTTCGATCTCCTCTTCAACCCTAGCTAATCTTTTCAACCAAAAGATTGAGGACGAGCCTGGGGGGAGTTGCAAAAGATTCATCCACCAATTTTCCCATGATATTGGAGCTTTGTATCTCAATTGGAGGCGGGGTTTATAACTTGAAACCCTAACTTTGTTATTGCATTCAATTCCCCATCAAATAATGATCATTTCTCTATTTTCAATTATTGATTTGGTTGATTGATGCAATCTCCATGGAAATCACAGCAGGTTTCGTGGGTATAGAGCTTGATTATGATGACATCATCATAAGCACACACCTCCCCAAATATCTAGACCAAATGGTTTCAATCAAATGTCCAAACGGTTTGTGTTTTGGAACAAACGGTTTCAAATCGTTTGGAATGAAACAGTTTCACTAAACCGCATAGAAGCAAACGGTTTAAGACCGTTTGGTGATGTTGAATAGGGTTGACCATTTGGATACTTGTTCATAATGATCTAGGTTAATGACCCACCAATTATTATTGATTAACTCCAATTGGTTCATGAGTTGAAGGTCCATCAATCACCTAAACCCTAATCGGGTTGAGTGCTGATTTCATAAGTGATTGAGTTTGAAATTTGGGTTGATTGACCCAAACGGTTTCAAAACCGTTTGGGAATCACCCAAACGGTCTCAAGACCTTTTTTAGGTCAACCAAGACCGTTTGGAGGTCTAGGGTTTAGTATGGTTAAGTATTTGAAGATTGAAACATATGGTATAAACCCTAATCGACTAAGTGCTGATTTTGCAATTGAATGAGTTGATGCTTTGGGTTGATTGACCCAAACGGTTTCAAAACCGTTTGGGGATCATCCAAACGGTCTCAAGACCGTTTGGGGGTCACCCAAGACCGTTTGGAGGTCTAGGGTTAAGTTTGGTCAAGTGTTTTAAGGTCCAAAGATACCAAATTGAAATAGAATTAAGTGCTGATTTGGTGACCAATCCTAGGATCCAAACCCTAATTGAATGACATGGTTGATGATGATATGATGGGAAAATGGTCTCAAGACCGTTTGGAGGTCATCCAAACGATCCCAAGACCGTTTGGGGGTCACCCAAGACCGTTTGGAGGTCTAGGGTTGACTATGGTTAGGTGTTTGAAAATCTAAAGGTACTAAGTTGAAGTGCAATCAAATGCTGACTTGTTGATCAATCCAATGATCCAAACTTTGATTGATTGACTTGGATTTTGATATTGACATGGGTAAACGGTCTCAAGACCGTTTGGAGGTCATCCAAAAGACCTCAAGACCGTTTGGGGTCAGGTCATGCCCAATTTGGATGATGGTCCAATAGTTTTAAAGTAACTAGTTTCACATTGGTTAATGTTGAAGGATCATCGATTCCAAACCCTAATCAAATTGATTCAAACCCTAATTGATGATCAATTGAGGGTTAATTGAGGGTAAAATAAGTTGAAGGATGACCTAATTAACTCAATTGAAGTATGGTGATGGGTCCAATTGAAGATTGGTTACATGAATTCAATGATTGAAGGAATCAACATTGAGAACCCCAAATCGACTTGATAGGTTGAGACCATCTTTGGTCCATGCAGTTTTGAGGAGGTTTGAACCAAACTGTCTCAAGACCATTTGGGACCAAACGATCCCAAACCGTTTGAGGCCCAATCGATCTTAAGAGTGCTTTAGAAAACGGTTTCAAGTACTTTCTTTAGCAAACAGTTTCAAGTGACCACCTTTACCAAATGGTTTCAAACCATTGTACTTTGAAAGACCAAGACCGTTTGGGGCTCAAGTAGTCAAAATTAATTGAGGACTCAATTGGTTAATACACTTGGACACTTATTGTAATTGAAGATTCAATTGGTCAAATCAATTGGATACCTTATGTAATGGAGGTCCAATGTGATTGAATCTCTTGAGAATTAAGATGGTGAATGATCCATTGATCCAATGATGATTAGTAATGACAATCAATGAAGGTACAAGTTTGAAACCCTAATAGTACCTAAGTGATTAGTACCAATTAAGGGATGAACCCTAATTTCTTATAAGAATAATGACTTGGTACACTATGTTAATCATAGTTGTATGTACTTGATTGAGGGTTGATGTAACCTAATCAAGTTAAGAAGATGATAGCATGAAATTCATACATGAATATGATTCATGAGGTGATTAAGGGTATGATCCTTAAGTAAAGAGATCATGAAACCCTAATCAGGAACATAAACCCTAATTGACAGGGCTATTGAACTCTAACCCTAATTGAGGGCAATTCTAAATGAAACCCTAATCCAGGGTGAGGATGTAACCCTAATCCAGGGTAACGATATATGAAACTCCAATTTAAGGAAATGAGATGTAAAACCGTAATTGAGATGAATAGTGAATCTCTAATTATGAACAATTAAATGAAATCCTAATGAAGATGAATAGTAGACCCAAGTTGTGGGTAACCATAGTGGAAGTCCTAGTTAAGGGTGATTCCATGAGAATCCCTAATTGAGGTTGATTCCATGAGAATCCCTAATTGAGGTTGATTCCATGAGAATCCCTAATTGAGGTTGATTCCATGAGAATCCCTAATTGAGACTGATTTCATGAGAATCCCTAATTGAGGTTGATTCCATGAGAATCCCTAATTGAGATTGATTCCATGTGAAACCCTAATTGAGGGTGATTCCATGAGAAACCCTAGTTGGGATGAATAGTAAACCCTAATCACGGGCAATGGGATGTGAAACCCTAACTCTAATGAAGTATGATAGTATGTGAAAACCCAAAGCCCTATTAAAGGGCAAAAGTATGTGAAACCCTAATTGAAGTTATAATACATGAAGCTTTAATTTGGGGCAACATGATGACAACCCAGAACCCTAATAATAAAACAGTGGGTAAAACCTTATAAAGGTGAAATATCATAAATGGTTGATTATAGGCAAGCTTATTGTAAGCAATTCCTTAACCTGAGATGAGTCCATATCATTAAAGATAGTTGGACCATTCTTATGTGTAACCTATGCACTTCATGGTAAGAGTGATAGGTTAGTGGATGAAAGGATTAAGATGGGAAATACCTTAATCCAAGATAAGCTGATAACTTAAGAAAGTTGGAAGTGATGAGGAAAGTGATACATCAAGATATGAAAGACTTCACAGTTAGCATCTCAAAGTTGATATACTTTGATAACTATGAAATCCTAATGTGAGATGGGAAACCCTAACCCTAAATTGGGTAATGGGACATGAGAAATCATAATATGATATGAATAGTAAGCCCTAACCCTATTGAGGGAATAGAGGTGTTACTATTGTATTACATGAAGTAATATGTTATCGTTGCCTAGTGAGAGGTGACAAGATGTTTAATGGCCTTGTGAGCCATATGGTTAAATGTTGCTTAGTGAGAGGTGACAAGATGCTTTATGGGCCTTATGAGCCATGCGAGCAATTATGACATAGTGAGAGGTACCAAAATGATTATAAAAGTTTATTATAAGAAAGGATAATGTTTTAATAAACTTAATAAAAGGAACAACTGTAATCAATAAAGAATGTGTAAAGCTAAGCAGGATAACCTCAAGGTTCAGAGCCTAAAGTAGTATGTGATGATCAATGATGAGTTCAAGAAATTAAATTCCATGAACTATGTAATCAGGATTGGTTAGAGTCCAATGCCTGGCTGTGAAATCAGGATTGGTTAAAGTCCAATGCCTGGCTATGAAATCAGGTTTGGAAGAGTCCAATACATGGCAGAGGTGTAATGCCTGTAATCAGGATTGGTTAAAGTCCAATGCCTGGCTGTGAAATCAGGATTGGTTAGAGTCCAATGCCTGGCTGTGAAATCAGGATTGGTTAGAGTCCAATGCCTAGCTGTGAAATCAGGATTGGTTAAAGACCAATGCCTGACTGTGTAATCAGGTTTGGTTAAAGTCCAATACCTGGAAGAGGTGTAAAGCCTGTAATCAGGGTTGGCTAAAGTCCAATGCCTGGCTGTGAAATTAGGATTGGTAGTGTCCAATACCTGGCAGTGTAATCAGGTTTGGAAGAGTCCAATACCTAGCAGAGGCTAAATGCCTGTAGTGATAACACAAGATTGGTAATAACCCAATGCCTATAATGATGATTTAGGATTGGTATTAATCCAATTCCTGTATTGATGATAAATGAGTACATGGTAGATATATCTCTTTATTTGTTTAACAGGTTGGCTAAGGCCAACAGAATGAAACAAGAATGTTTCATGGGTGACATAATAAGATGATGAGTGTCACATGAAAAGTTTGATATGATGGTATAACATGTTGGATAAATGATATACATGTCATTCCTATTCCTTATTAAAACAATAGATGATATATTTCTTTATCATAAATAGTTGCAATGCTTACAAAGTTGAGAATGCTTTCACTGCTTAACCTCTGCTCAGTTTCATATCTTTAATTGCAATACAATGTTTTGGCAGAGAGTTATATCTCCTGCTCAGGCAATTTACAATTGTCTCACCCCCATGGGATCCAATGTTTTTAGGTGGACGCGGACAAAGAGGCAAGAAACCTTTGGCAGAGAAGGAACAACAGTAGCATCGAGGACAATAGTAATATCTCAGGTGGAGATATTGCCTGTCCAATTGTATAGATAGTAGTCCTATATGTCATCTCTGTACTCTCAGGTCCTCGGGATTTATAGATAGTGCTTTTATCACCGACTTGAGATTTTAACTTGATGCCTCGAGGTTTTATGATGTATGTACATAATGTTGAATAGAACAACTTATGTTGTAATCCTCGAGAAGAGATAGTACAGGTTGTGTACTTATGGAATAGAATGTAAATATTATATTTTGGTTCTTGATGAAAAAGATTTCCTATGTGTGGATCTCTTTGCAAAAAGTTTTAATTTTTAGTGATTTTCAGTAATCCGCTACAAATGATTCTCTTCTGCTCAGTTAATTTTGTTTTTGCGAGTTGGATGCTATAGTTTTGACCTATTTATACAAAGGCAACGACCATAACACTTCATATATTCACTACCTACAAAACCCTAAGTGTTTCAACCCTTTAACATGCACGATCACCACCATACACCATCCTAGATGTTATGACCTCATGCAACATAATGTTGCAACCTACATGGCATCTAGCTCACTACCATCAGGTTGTAACACCTGGGAGAAATAGGGAATGTCAAACACTAACCCAAGAATAAGAACCTTACACAACGATGTTCACCAAACCCTAGAATCAATATCATAGAAGATCCTTTTAAGAATTGTGCTTAAGGATGTAAAAAATAAGTTTCTCATTCATGAAACTATCATCAAGACCATCCTTTATATTAAATGAACACATCATTAACAGAACAAAATATTTTCATAAATAAAAAACAAGAGATCACTCTTTCTTCCAAAATCCCAAATCAGGTACAAGGATTTTAGGGTTTACAAGAAGTATACATAATCTTCGAGATACAATATATCTCAAATTTAAATATAATCACTTTCTTCACTTAAATGAACAAATTTTAAGATCTATAATAGAAACATACAAACATCATGTAATTAGGTTTAGATTGCACATAATAGAGGAGGAAGGAGTTATATAACCTGCCTTAGTTGATGATCCAAGCCTCCTTGATCTTAAGCTCCAAAGAAGAAAAGGAAGCCCCAACTATATCCAAAACATTGACCACTAGATCTCCTTCAAAATGAGAGGAACACCATGGTTAAAGAAAGGTCCAGGGAAAAGAAAACCCAAACCCTAACTTCAAATGAAGGTAGAAGATGAAGAAACCCTAAGTTACAACATGATTTTTGACCCAAGAGAAGAAAAAATCCCCAAGAGGTATCACCATGGACCATCCAAACCCTGAAGGTCAATATGGAGGAAGAAGAAGATGAAGAAGAAAGGGGAAACTAGATCCATGGTTTGAATCACTTACCAAGAGAAGAGATTCTCCAAGAAACACTACCAAGAAGATGATCTAGCACCAAATGCACCACATGCAAGATGGATCGGACACCCTAGCTTCAATATCTGCTCCTTCTTGCTCCTGAATCTCCATGGTTAGTTCATATTCAAGGGAGGAAGAAGAGGAAGTCAAAAAGTCTCTCGCACGTGAAGAGAAAGGGATATATACCCCAAGGGAGAGAGAGAAAGCGATTTGTGACGTGTCACCATTCTAGACTGCCCAAGGACACATGTCCTTCATCCCATGGCCTTATCCTCTTCCACATGCAAAAATAAGAAAATTTCATATTTATCTAGAAAGTGTAGTGACCTCCATGGTCACTACCATCATGTAGGTCGCAACACCTTCAAGCACATCTTGTTTTGACCCAAAACCCTAATTCTCATATATGCATATGTGCATGGTCAATACACTAAGGGACAAGAGGTGTTTCAACCTCTAGGTTTTTTAGGTAGAAACCACATGACCTTATATCATGTGTTGAACTCACTATACTCACCCAAGAGTGGGGTATTGGTCGCAACACCCAAACCATAGTTTATCACCACTTCCATGTAGCAAACCCTAAAAACCCTAGAACACTATGGTGTGTTCCATCACCAAACATGATTCAAACAAGGCGCCCTATGCCACCATATTCTCTCTCATGGTGAAAAAGCATAAGAAATATTCTCAACATGTGACATTTTGCAAGTTAACCTTCACTTATGGGTAAATTGCAAATTAGTCCAAAACAAACACTTATATAGCAAAGATGGTTCAAACCTCAATCAAATTGAACCAAATTGAAACCAAAAACCTGTCACATGATATTAAATAATTCCAAAAGATTAAATTAAAGTTTAATTATCTCATTATATAAGGTAATCACAATTTAGCATTAAGCTAGGCCAGGGGTCTTATAATAGTATCCATGACACACTCAAAATCATTATTTTCAACATTCAAACACTACTCCTGGACCGTCAAAACCACATCATCATCATCATCTCTATCATATGACATTACTACTGTAGTATTTTTATCGTCATCCTTCTTGTCTTTGGATTCAGACCCATGTTTCATTTTTCAAACCTTGCATTCCTTTTTACGATTATTCGACTACCGTAATGGAAGCACCCTCTACTTTTAGATTTGGATCTATCACAAGCCTTCTTGTGAACCTAGGACTCACCCGCTATCTCCTGAGGCATGTTGTCGAGTCTCTTCATTCAATAGGCTGTGTTTCACCTGATCAAGTATTAATTTTTCCTTCTAAGAAAAATTATCAACTGTCAAAATGAGCATCTCGTAACTGTCAGATAATGATCCTAGAAGAAGTAGAACCATCATGAAGAACCATCCTCAGGGACCCCAATTGATTTACAAGACTTTGGAATTTATTTATTTGCTTGGAAATACTTGTACCGTTTCAAAACTTCAGGTTCACCAACTTCCTAATCAAGAAAACTTTATTTGTTACAATTTTTTGTTCATATAATTTCTTGAGCTTTTCTCACAGATCTTTGGCATTTGTCTCTTCTAAGACATTATGGGACACACAAATAGCAAGATACTTTCTCACTATTTGCATGGTCTTCCTATTTAATTTCTTCCAATTTGCATCAGACATACTCTTTGGCTTTTGTCTCTCCATTGCATTATATAAATCCTTTCAATATCGAATGTCCTCTATTTTGAGTTTCTTAATCTACCAATTTTTGCTCGTCAACTTAATCATCGTTGCATCATCATCCTTTCCTATCTTGATCTGGATCTATGTAAGAAGCACTTTGATACCACTTATAAATTTGTTGATGGGGAATATGTGTACATTTACCATACAATCACAATGCATCAGAAAAGAAATATATGCAAAAGCTTTACCAAAAGTGTGTAAATCTAAGACAATAATTGCAAGCAAATAGAGGGAGGAAAGATCATACTTTTATGTGGAAAATCCTCGTGACTTGGGAGGGGAAAACTACTGGGCAACCACAAACAAATCCACTATAAGAAGAAAAGATGCAAATTTAATTCTCAATTTTGACCTCAATTTGAGATAATATAGACAGAAGGAGAAACGAAAAGATACCACCATTGGAAGAGATCCCTACAATTCTATCACCCCTGAATTTTCCAATAAGATGTCATTCTTCAACAAAGCATATAGTAGTAGATTGTCTGAAGAAGATACTCGAATGCCTTGAAAGTCATGTCCTGCTTCCTTTCTTCTTTCCTTTTTTTTCTCTCTTCTTTTTCTTTACTAGCAGAGTGACACAAGCTAAGCACGTGTTACACAGTTAAATAAACCTAAATATAATCCTACAAAGTTGATTTTTTCAAATCAATGATTACTTCAAAGTGAAACATGACTTGTGAAAAAACACACCCACACCCACATAAATAAAGTTATTTACATGTGCTCTCTTTTTTTGGGCATGCACTTACTAATTTCTAATTGATATTTTGTACTTATAATAATTTACATACAATTTTCTAAAAGAGAACATCTCGATTGACTTTGTATAATTTGTAGCATGTACATGTGCTACACTTCTTGTCACGCCTTTGTTGATCGCATATATATAATTAATACTCACAATATATTACATACAACCAACTAAAAGGTGAACACTCAATAACTATTGGCTGATTCTCTGTAACATACAGTTTATGATTAAAAAATTTACCACTATTTTAAAATAAATATAGTACTGACAATAATTTAATACAATACGTTAAAAGAAAATAACTTGATTTACTAGTAGTTGACTTCCTCCAACCTGTAGCATGTACCGCCAAAATTATGTGCTCTCTTTCTTGGACACAGGTGTATTGAAGGTTAATATATAATTAATATGTAAAAAAATTATGTACAAACTACTTGAACACCCAATGATTGGACCGACTAATACACACATCCAAGTTGTTAGAACACACATACATGTATCTGATTAACTGTCATACACAACAATTAATACAAAAAAAGAAAAAAATTCAATTAACAATCAGATGAATCCCTCTGAACTATAGGAACACAAACATCCTCACGGATCAACACACAATTGACACAATCAACCTGGAGAAACACACAAATTGGTTGGACTGGTCAACACACAACCAAGCTACTAAGGACACAATCAGTTTAAATTTATTAGCACATATATACTCTGCTAGAAGTTATTGAAACTATTAGAGCATACACACTGGATGCATCAATGACCATACAAACCCCAAAAAGTAACACATGTATAACATCCCCATAACCCTTAATATGATAGGTGGCAATTAAATTGGGCTGTACTGAGCAGACTACGTCAGTGACACATAACAGGAGAACCAGACATATACTCCCGTATGAATCAGATTAGCAGTGAAGATAATAAACTAAAAGCTAAAAATCCAAACTTGGATAAACATCCAGCTGCTATAGAATTTATTTAATGAAACAACAAAAAAGCTAACACCACATAAACATGCGACTACTATATAGTTATAAATGTGTAATATTTAAATAAAAGAAATTTAAACAACCAGTCATGCTGATGCAATGAACAAATAGTGCGGGAGCTAAAACTCCCTCTTGTTATAAGTAAGGTAGACTCTGTCTCAAAGGTAATGCCTTTTCATGTTTTCTAACTTTTGAATTGGTGGTTGCCTTTGTAGCTTGGCTGCTAGAAATAGACCCGTATGAATTTAAATCTATGTCATGCGGAAACCCTATAATGCCCTAATGGGCTTTGCCCTATTTGGGCTGGAAAGAACCACATGCCCAACACAAATGACTATTGAAATTTGATGTGGTGTAGAATAACCAACTTCTATAAATTGATGTGCTCAGGGGAATTTTCCGGTGGTGTTTTGAAGATGAACATATAAAAATGAAACTAGTTCTCAAAAATAGTTATTTAACATAGTAGAGATGACACTTGGTACTCTCTTTAAACACACAAAAATTGACTTGTTCAAATTTATAATAAGACCAAAAGTAAGAATTCTTATTTGTATTATTATGACAAACACAAATATATAAATGTGTTCGTAACTACACATTTTGGTACATTCACACACACACATTATATATATATATATACACACACACACACACACACCACACACACACACACACACACAAACACAAACACACAGATAGACACACACACACACGCACGCACACACACATTATATATATATACATATATATATGTATGTATGTGTATATATATATATACATATATATATGTATGTATGCATATATATATATATATATATATATATATATATATATATATATATATATATATATATATATATATATATATATATATATATATATATAGTATGTATATAGACACACACACGCACACACACACATACACACACACACTCACTCACTCACTCACTCACACACACACACATTATATATATATATATATATATATATATATATATATATATATATATATATATATATATATATATATATATATATATATATATATATTAGAAAAGGGAATCTATCCCCTAAGGGATAGGAAATTTCTCATACTTAAATATTATTTTGCACACTTTCTATGATTTTTGTCATGATCCAACCGTATGGATATAAAGTATAATGGGTAGATAAGTTGTGTTTCAAAATTCATTTAGATTAGATATGTTAGCACCTTCATCTAAAAGTTTTATAATCATACAAATGAATGGTAACTCTAAAAATCAGCAGCTACCGTTGAAATGTTTTAGTTTATATCTAATAAAGTAAAAATCTTATCATGATGAAATTTTAATAACATCTAATCCAGACCATATATTTTGTATCTGTGTGTTGGATTGCATTAATAACTACTTAATCCATGCTAAATAGACTCTGATATAGGGAATTTCCTATACCCTTGGGTATAGGCTCCCTTTCCTCTCTCTCGCTGTATATATATATGTGTGTGTGTGTATATACATATATAAGATTACTATAAATCTAAATTCCGTTGGCATTTAAATCTATACGACACTTCAAACAAGTATATGAACAAATAATCCATTTTTATTTGTAAGGATGTATCAAGTGCACGCTGATCAAGCTGTGAAGCTCCCCTAATAAATGTCTCAATTTGATCTCAAGTCAGTTTCGGTTGCATGACTAAGTTCTCTACAAGCAAGTTATCCCATTAGTCAATGACACATTTTGCATATGTAGTCAACTGCTATAATGGTGGAGTCATCTTGAGATGATAATATGACATTATGAAAATGTAATGATGGGTTGGGATTAGTTAAACCCAACTTAAATAGGTTTCTAAGGCCTCTTTTCAATCATGGTTTAAACAATCCATTCCATGTCAACCACCAAGTTCGATAGGTCCAACTTGCAGTGGTCTATTTAGATTAATGGTGGAGATGTTGCAAGATGGAAACAAAATGTGATATGATAAATTGATATTATAACCAGACTATACATAGTTTCTATAAAAGTCAATAAGATCATGCTTGGATTCATTTTACTCGTTATTATGATATTTGAGGAACCATTTAAAATTACATTTCAACAAAGAGTAAATTTTCATGTAGGATCCCGATAACTCAAATTGTTGTTATATTGAGTGAGTCCAACATCATTAGATTTACCTTTGAAAGATAGTTAGTAGTGTATCTAGTATCAAGCCAAAAATGGATCTCTTTATTTATATTAGAAATTTATCCGCATGATTTATGTACCAAACTTCAACTTTATTTACACTTATTTTCATAGAAAAGGTCTATTCCTTTGATAGATTTATGTGCTTGTAGGACTGGAGTGTCCCTTTCACATAGAACAAAAATATCATACATATCATTCATTCTTCTTTATAACATCATCCCATTATACCTTTATTAGGACCCGATATATTAATGTCTATTAACATCAATGCCTTTTTGTTCTATGTGTCTCTAGGTATTTCGTCACTATTTATGCTTATAATGAATAACTCTTTGTTGAATAAACTCTTTTCAAGTAGTGATAAAAATTTTCATGGATTAGAGAGGTGAAAAAGCATTTTTTTGATACCTAAACAATGATCTAGAAAAGTAATGTACAAAAAATATTTTGAATATAAGAGCTTATGCCTAATGCTACATTACTATAACATCACATTTGATGTTACTTTTCTAAGACATTTTGTGATGGTGGAAAATATGTTGGTGATATGCCTTGAGAGCCAATCATTTGATGATTTTGATGACACATCATGTAACTGACTTGATTATTAATAAACATAATTTTGATTATTATGTTCATTTCAATATGAGATAATGAATAAATATAATAATATCTAAGAATGTATGACTTAATAACATATGAATTTAGGTTGAAAACCTAAACATGAGATCATGTGTGTGTTAGGAGTATTCATTATTATCTTAGTCCCTAATCATATATTACTATGAATATTAGGACAACAATAATACACCAAGACTAGTATGTGTTTCGATTGATGACTTCATCTCATTAGTCATGATATTGGATATAATATCAAACACATAGATACTTGTAATGAATAAGTTACTGGGTAGACCCACTTTTAGTGTGATACATGGAAGCCAATAATGGCTGTCAGAATCACATTTTAATGTGATATGGTGATTGTGGTCCTTAGACCTGAAGTCACTACAATGATTACATGTTGTTTAGTGTGCTTTAATACTACTCGATGTGGACTTGGATAAGGATTGCTATACATATAGTTCTTAGGTGTATTGTGACACATGTGGATTATTGTGACCAATGTAGATAGAATTTGTGTCTCCTATTGGAGTGATATCCTAGCCACTTTATGAGTGAGACTATGAAATGTATGGACATGTTTGACTCTATACATGATATTAAGTTCATATGTATCTCAAATAGTCTACTCTAGATCAAGAAAAAAATATTGAAAAATTAAGAGGATGAAGTTTTTTTGTCTCATATTCAATCTAGATATCAGAGACAAAAGGATTATACAACCACTATAACACCAGTCACAATACAAGGTTAAAGTTATTATCCAACTTCTCCAATTACTTGGGTAGCAATGAAGCCTTTCTAGAAACTAATCATTTCTTATGAAGTCATAATTTTATTATGAACATCACTACCAACATAGTTTGGAGCCTATATGATCACACACATAGGATGTACTCGAATAGGAGTATGATTGTAGACATAATTGGAAATATTCCAAGTTATAGATTACTAAAACATTTAGGACATCAATTAGAATATTTGTATTATAATATAAGATAATTGGTAAAAAGGTTTAATCTAATTGATTGGATTTAAATTGTTGACTTATATGATAAGTCGTCTGACTAACCCCAAGCAATCAGTTAGAGTTTACAACCTGGTGATGGAAAATTAGTTAACAATTAATGTGATTCATTGATAAATTAATTCATGACATGATTCCATAATACTATAAGTGCCTATTTGGCTGTCCACGAGCGGTCTGTTCTCAATGCAACCATAGCCTTTTGTTTCCTAGGATTTTGGAAATTCTGCTTCCTTTCCTCTCTTATTTAAAGGTGCATGATGGATATATCACACATACACACTATGTGAACTTTAGCCATCATCATCCCTAAGAAAGAGAGAGAGAGAGAGAGAGAGAGAGAGAGAATGACTATGACACTAGCACATCACCAAGTGAGAGACTTCTCCTTCCCATTGACTTAGGAACTACAATGAGGATTTGTAGTCCATCTGTGTGGAGGCATGAACCACGATGAGGAGTTCCATTCCATCTATGTGGAATATATAGAGATGCATGAGCCATGCGACTGCATTTGGAGGACGTCAAAGAAGACCGTCCATGTACATGAGGAGTGACACACATCATCATATGGGGAGGACATCATTGGACTTGCTCCACAAAAAGGTATACCACACACAACCTCTTTCCAAATATGCTATTATTGAAAAAATATTCTTATAGGATACATGTATATTTTGTTATTGTTTTCACTACATTTGTTGCCTACATGATTCCTAAAAAAATACTCAATAACTTGATCATAAATCAAGAGGTGATCACTATTTAATTTGGATTTTTTTTTTGATTTCATAAGTCATTGAGGTTGAGATTAATATCTTTGTTTTTAATTTAGGTAAAGATAAATTTCATGGATGTGCCATTATCCATATTCCAACCAAGATGTCTGGGTAGATAGTGATAAAGGGATTAGAGTTCCCATCCCATGCAGCCTATTAAATTACACACAACATGTGCGACTGTTAAATAGAATTTGACTTCATTTATATGAACCATGATTTTTTTACAAGAGAGAACAAAGGAAACTTAGAAAAGAGATACAACGAGGAAGGAATTCATCTAGATAATTGCCACATCCCAAGTTTACAAGTATGTTTTCCAATCTGGTCCATCATTCTTCAATCTAGCATAATGTGATAGATAATATCATTATCAAGAAGCGGAAGAAGATAAATGTGAAAAGTAGTTTAAAAATGAGTAGATACATGTTATAAAATCCCCCATTACCTAATTACAAAAATTGACACACAATGAATGCAAATGTAGTGGTACACTTCAAAAATAGAAAGATAATAACTTGGTATGATTTGTAATGAAATAGACAAATGTAATGGAAAGCCTATTTAATTTAACCATCATGTATTTTATTACAAGTTTGCACTATACCAAAAATGAGAGGTTAACCATACCTCACACTTACAAGGTGTGAGTGAAGGTTCCATAGATGCCACTCAATCCAAAAGGAGAAGGATGTTATATGCGAGAGTTGCACTCACCCAATAATGGAGAAGGCTTTTATTTAGCAACATTGAGATGTAATCACCTTTTGGTGGGATTTCATAGGTAGTGGTATACTGAAATAATTATTTATGTACAAGTTCATCTGCAATGTATATGCAAAGTATGTATAATATATAAAAAGCTTATTCAATAAAGAATGGTGTAGCTCAATATAATATAAAACTAATATTTTCAAGAGGTTACATGCAAAAATATGATTACATACAAATAACTAGGTCAAAGAGTAAAATAAGTGTGATTTTTGGTGATTTCGAAGTATGGTTTTGAGTAATCATGAGTTCAGATCTGATATTGTTTAAGATTTATAGGGCATCCAAAGTTCATGATTTCAAGTATTCAAGGTGGATACTTTTTTTTCTCATTTGGACTCTGGGTATGATCATAAACATATGAAAAATAAGTCTAATAATATTTTGAGGTTCCACATCGAATTTATTATCGAGTATGTTCAAAGTGGATGAATAATTTGCCTAGTTCATGTAACCCTAAGCATACAATTAATGCTATTATCATTATCAAAATCTTGGACCATCATCTTTGTCGTCAACATTACTGTCATGGTAAGATAAGAGATCTATGGTTTCAAGAATATTCCAAGATCTGACGTATATGTGTTTTAGGTCATATGGGTCAAAATTTTCAAGAAAATATATGTTTGTATATCCAATAATCAAATATATGTTCATTTAAATCATAGTAGAATAGGAAAGATATTAGGTAATGTAAAGAGTTCCACCAGACTTCTCTCATTTTCCTAACAAAAATGAACTACAAATTTGATATATTTAGGGTTAAGAGGTAATTTCTATGACATCTTTTTCTACTATTTTCCTATGAAAGCGGTGAGAATTATATTTATCTGCAATATTGACCATCCAAGGATCTGTGGTCCCGAAACTATCAAGAGGTAGATGATGACACAATGTTTGCTAACAATTTGATCTGGTAGCTTAGGATTAGGGGCAAGGTCATGCTCCACATGCTGGTGTAAAGTTAGCCATAAGTACAAGAATGGTTGGATTGCTAGATTGAATAGATGAGGAAAAGGAGAACCAAGAAAAGCAAACAAAAAAATAAAAATCTAGTATATTACACGAATGTTCAATTGAGTTGGAATTTGGACTATATGTAGTCAATAAACTCTAAATTATAATTAAAAAAGTTCAAGACTGATTAATAATTTTGATATTAAATTTATCAATTTAAGTAGAATTAATTAAGTTAGGGGTTGATGCCACATAATGTTTAAATTAAACACTAGAGATTCACATGAGTGTAAAAATGATCAAGAATATATGACAATTGGTTTATTGAAGTTAAGAGTGAGAAATTTAAAAGGGAAAAAGTAATTTAAAAATTATGTGAAAAAACCACTCATCACATGCTCCCATCGTTATAAATTTTCTCTCTCTAAAATTTAAGCTCCCTAAAAAGATCATGCAATCTTTCTTCAATATATGACTTCAGTTTCTAGGTAGCATCATCACTATCGTGTGCTTTAGTAACCACATCTATCTTCTAATTTATGAGCTCCTTAATTTGACTTTCAAGTACCTTCTTCAATTTCAATGCTCTTATGATTGAAGACATGGTTGGGGTCTTTAATATACCACTTCAGGTTTGAAAATGGAAAATGTTGTGTATCATGTGGGGTAGTCTAAGTTGAGAATATGAAGATTCTCATCTGCTGCTGGCTATCTACATAATTACTCTGCTACCGTATTATGACTCCTCGATTTCTTTACCGGAAGCATAAACAACCATTCATTTTTTTCTTGAGAGTTTCACAACATGATATGCACCAAAATAATAATAGACAAGAACCAACACTGACATAGTATGGAACAAATTCTCATCAAATTTTTGTCAAGATTAGAAATCTAAACCATGTACACATGTATAAATTTCTGATCTAAATGTGGGACCATGTAGACGGGACTCTATCAAACAATGCATGCAAACTCTAAATTGCCATTTTTTTAAAACTTGAATTCGGTAGACGTACATCCCCAACCATACACAAACAAAAACCTAATATTAGTGTAACTGGAATAATACCATAAAAGAGACAAATGTATGATGAAAACTTGATATTTATAACTAAAGTAAATATATTATACATCTACCATCTTTTTATGGCTACTATTAAATAATGAATCCTCTTCTGTAGCATGATGTACTTTCTATGGCACAATGTGCCTTTAGTTCATGCAATGCATCTTCTATGACATGAAATACCTTTTGATGACAGATGTATGTGGGGAAGTGGGAACTATACACTGACTCAAAATTATCAGTTAAATTCTTAGACGATATCAATTGTTGCCCCCCCCCCCCCAAAAAAAAGTATCTACCTCTAATGAAAAAAATTAACTTGCTCAGAGGTGGGTCTCCTTCATTCCACATATTCAAGGTCAAGCGGAAGGCCAACTGGTTAGGTGACAAGTTTTCCAAGTTGATACTCGAGATTACTAGCAATGAGATTCAAAAAACCTTATGATGACACCAAGTCATCTTTTATTCTGTGACACAAAGTGCCTTCTATGGCATAAATAACCTTATATGGCTGAAGTGACTTTTATCATGTGTACCAAAGTACTTCTATTTTATAAGGACTTATGATATGATATTTAGTAATGTTTTGACATATGTTTTAATTCTATATCTATATCTATTTATATTTCTATTCTATTTCTATTATATTTCTGATTTTATACCTCTAGCAATTGAGATAAATGTTGAATACATGTACTTTATTATTGAATTTTGGCAGATTTCTGAATTTTAAAATTCTAGACATTCTAAGCTAAATATGAGTTCTAGTATAGGAAATAAAGTTCTTGTATAATAATAAATTTTACTACTACTCCATGCTATGATAATTCTATTCTAGATTCTAAATCTCAATCAGTACATACTGAGACTAGCTAAAGTTCCAAACTATGCATTTTTTAGCATTTTAAAGTATTTTGTATTTAAGTGATAATGAGAAATTGGTGTGTTGAAAATAAATTCTAATATTTCTATCCTACATTCTAATAGTTCTGTTCTAAATTGTGGGTATAACCAAGATAAAATGTGAAATTTTAGACTTGGTATTTGATTTCGTATTCTATATGTAACAATGAATTGTAACTCTAATTATCATATTTTAATATTCTTAATATGAGGTTTTTATATAACTAAAACTCTAATAATATAACTTACTATGATTCTAAACTCTTAAAAAAATTTATGAACTGAATACATGACTTATGAAAGTAGTTTGATTCTTAAAGATATGAAATGAGAAGCTCTTATAATTTAATATGAATCAACAATTATAGCATGATCGGACATGAATTACACAAAGTCTGAAAGTAACTGAATCCCTCAATTACTTATGCATGTGTTAATATCAACTCTTGATCATTATACTTTATGAATTCAATGGACATGACCCACTTACTTTGAAGGTATCTTTAACATGGTTTTGATTCTTTATTCCATAATCTAATCGCCTTAATTTAGATTGATCTCACTTATTGCTTCAAAATTGAAGGAGTGGCCAATCGTTGCTTCTCCTTTTCTCTTCCCTTCCTTGGTCGCGTATCCTCCCTTGGGGTCCGACTGGGTGGCAACCCATATACGCATAGCCATCGCCTCTCTCCCTCTCTCGTCTATCACCCCGTCTCCTCCTCCACATGTACGCGACCTTGTCTAGGAGGTCCCCAACGAGCCTTTAATTGTCACACCCTAGCTACTACAAACCGCGGGACGAACAATCCTCGTCTTCTCTGAGGTCCCCAACGAGCCTTTAAGTCCCCTGCTTTGGCAGCCAACAGTTCCCTTGTTTTTCTCGCGCAACATGGAGCCTCCACGAACGTGTTTTTCCAGAGATACGCAGGCTCCTCTGGACATTGAGCCTTCCTCTGGATCCTCCAGGATCTGGTGATACATCTGCTTAAAAGTCCGTTTCCATCAATGCTTCCGACGTCTTTTCCAGTAAGAAAGTGCGCGTTGTTCTTCTGTTTGTGTGTGCAAGGTTGATGGGCTCTCCATCATTGGATGATAGTTTCTAAATTTCAGGAGAACCGGTCCTTGAAAAGGAAGATTTACGTCCGTCACGTATGGATCTTGCCGCTGATGTGATTATCTTAAATATTGTTCCCATTTCGTACCTAGTGGATATACTTCATAACTTTTCCAAGGAAGGAAGAATCCTAATGACCATGTATATCTTCTCATTGTTTGTTCAGTCTCCCCTTTCGATTACATCGCCCAAAAGAATCCTACTTTATTTTATCTAAAAATGATTCATTAGATTGTCTATTTTAACATAAAAGCAACCCGTACAATATCCAAGACTTCTAATTAACTATATACTCAAATAAACTTGTATGGAGACACTACCTTAGTCTCTCGTTTTCATCCTTACGACATTTTATTGCTTGAAGGCTAGATGTGCTATCTTCTCGTCTATCATCACTCAAGCACATGCAAATTATGTATGATATCTCTATAATATAATCCTAAAATCTCATAATAAACTTCACAATGTATCTTTGTAACATACCAAAATCTAGCATCTTAATTTCAGAATTTTTAGTCTCTTGGATGTGATGCTTGTATGCTTAAATCTCTAGTTTTGTCCAAACAATGACACATGTTTGTACCGTAATGAATATTTAATACATATATAAGGAGTAACTCATGTATAAACCCAAACTAAGGCTACATAAAACTACAATCATACCATGGACCTATAATCCCTCATATGCTGATGAAAAGAATATACAAAATCTAAACCCTAATTTGTAGTGGGCTATCCTAACTACATATGCTTGGTACCTCATGTGATGCATTAGCATCTTTAATCATGATATCATAAGACACCTTAATAATCTTATAATGAATTTAATAGCCTAAGTAATGCTTAAGACTCATGAATTATGTCAAGCATGCTTTGTGGTTCACTAATGCATATATAATGGCTAAACTGTAATTAATGACTAATTGAATGGGATTAGATACACATACTAACTAAATAGAAGTAATTAATACTTAATATATGAAGTGAAATAATAATTAGGGCTTTAGTATGAAAGGATAAGGATACCATGATGTTATATAAAAGTTAATGTTGGCATTAATAAAATTATTGAGATAAATGAGTAAAACAACCTAATTCGTGCGTAATAACATAACCTTTTTCGGTAGCAAAGTGGGGATAATAGGAATCTAACTAATGAATACTGATGATAATGATTTTGATTTATAATTGATATAAAGAGACCGACCATAAATACTAATTGTATTATAAATCATAAAAGGAAGTTTCAAAAGTAAAATTTAATATCAAAATTAGGCTTCTTGGATCCTATTAGCTTGGATACCTAGTTTCATATTAATTGAAGACCTATAGCTATCCCAATTTATTAAAAGAGGATAAAGTGTGCAATTGCATTGAAAAACTATTTTATTTGGCTGAATTATTGGTTGCCCAAGTTGGCGCATATCACACGTTTTAATCACCCATGCTTCCTTTTATAATCCTAATGTTTGTCTTATTGGACTCAGACCCGCGGGTAGAACAACACTCCCTCATTCATCCTTTCCCGACTCTTTGTTTCTTCTAGACTCTATAGTCTAGTGTATCTCTGTCTCCTCTTCCATCACTTTCTCTCTCTTCTCTATTCGTTGCCCTTGAATTTCCATCTATTCATATTCCTTTCTCGATACCAAATTCAAGGATCATACTCTTTATGAGATTCATTTACCCCTTTATCCCAATTGAACCATAAATATCCTTCCCATGTTTCTCCCCTAGTTTCCCTCTTTCTTTCCTTTCCCTCACAAACCAAGTCATCAGATTCCCGATAAACCCCTCACAAATCTCTGGACAACCTTGTTGATCAATTTCCGCCATCTCATGATACCCTTTTTCTCCCTAGAGCGTTTACATCTGTAACACCCAAACTTTTTATAACTAAATCCTACATTAGAAAAACCCTAATTCCAAATTTGAAATCTTGATGCTTCATATAAAATACATTGAAACTTACAGACCCAATTATAACGGATAAATCATATTTAAAGATAGTTCTTCATTATCAAGTTAATTGAAACTTAATTAGTTTCATCAAATATAACCCTAATTAGTAAATTAAATATACATGGGGGTTAAAAGTGAAATTGGCCCATTTGATAATAATAATTTGACCTAACAATTTTTATGTGAACTTGAAGCAATGGTATATATCTTTCCCCAAAATATCAACCTATAAATATTTTTAGATGGCCTTGGATAATTAAAATTAGATTTAACTTATAAAGGATATAACATATAGTAGGGCATCTCAAAACTAAAAACTAACTTTATTTTCAGAATCTTGGTACCAAAATTAGGTAATCGAATTCGAGTTAATAAGAAAATGATTTAAATACCTTTAATTTCCTATGAAAACCTGATGCGATGATTTTGAGTCACATTTATAGACTTGTTTTACTTGTGTTTTATGCATTTATTGGTCATTTTGGTGGTTAATATTGCACAATTCATTTACTTTGGTCTATGATCCTTCTTAGTGGTAAATCTCCCTTATTTTAGTATTTTGAGCATAAATGATTACAATAATATGTTTTATTTCGGCTTATGTGGTTTTGTGTTGCAATTTTAGGAAAAATGCATATATGCTACTGTCGATACCATCGACAGTGGTCGATACCATCGATGAGACCACAGGTTGCCAGCCGTAAGGAGCATCGCAGAGTCGATACTATCGATAGGAGAGTCGATGGTATCGATATACCATCAGGTTGCTGGCGAGAAGATAGTCGATACTATCGACCCAGAAGTCGATACTATCGACACGTGGAGCTTCAGCGATGGAAAAGGACAAAAAACTGACGCCTAAGAGAGTCGATACCATTGACCCTCGTCGATGGTATCGAGTTAGCATCAGTCGCGACAAAGAAAAGAAAAGAAGGCCAGCCGATACCGTACAGAGTCGATACCATCGACTCGTGTCGATGGTATCTACACAGTCAGATACAAGTTTGCTTCAGATTGATCTAAATCCGACGGCTACGATATTTTTACGACCTAACTCAATGATTATACCTAATGACGGCGGCCAAGAGCAATCGAGTACGTCATTAGCCACTGCACACGTCCCGAGAAGGTGTGGAGAGAAGAACGGAGCCCAGAAGCACGCCCCAGCCGTTCCGGACGCCGAAGAAGACAGTTTCCACCACCGAAAGGCTAGAGATCGCGCATTCTATGCCAAGGAGCACTTGGATCCTCTCTGTTCAGGGGTTTCACTACTTAATCACGTTTTTCTCCATGTTCCCCCTTTTCTCTACCATATTTTGCTCTGAGATGAACATGCAGGGCTAATCCCCTTTGTCTTTAGGACCGGGAGTATCCCGGGGAAGCATTGTATGACATTTTTACCATAGTAATTCATCATTTATCTCTTAAATCCATGGTATGAATTCATTTTCTCAATTATATTATTATGTTTGATCACCATAATAATAATCTAATGCCCTTAATTGCTTTGAAAGAAGAATTAACAGTTGAAAAGAGACAAAATTCACATTAATTAACAAATCCCTTGAACAAGGTGGTGTAAGGTTAATGGTGGATACCCAGAGGTCGATTCTAATACACCTAGTTTAGGGTATAGGTTACTACGACGGTGGAACCGACCTAGACATAGGTAGTGAATTGTACCACAACAGTGGGAAATTTTGACTACATGCCACTACCCAGAAAGAGAGATAAATATGAGTCGCTATATAGAAATTCGTACAATGATAACCCGCGGTGAAACCGCAATCCTAAAGATCTCCACTTGAATTGATTAAACTAAACCAATAATCGATTGTTTTGTTTTGTTTTATTTCATTTTATTTAATTTTACAACAACTTCCAACTTTTTAAACGGTCTAGCTGATTGCGAGTTGTTAGTAGTAGTCTCCGATAATTCAGTGTCCCTGAGTTCGACTTGGGCCTCACAAAGGCCTATATTACATTGACACGTACACTTGCGTTCTACTCACGGTAAATTCGTGTCAAGTTTTTGGCGCCGTTGTCGGGGACACGACAATTGTCGGCACTACGAGCGCTGCAAGCGGCCATTCTAGGCCACCTTTTATATTTATTAGTTTACAATCATTTCTAAAATTCATAGTCTATCTTTCCAATTTTGTAATCGTCCAACACAGTACTGAACTGAATTTTCATTGTGCAGGTACCGTGCATGGTGAGTACGCGTAGCATTGACTACACACAACAACCACCAGAGGTTCCACTGCCAGAACCGGACGACGAGGAAGACTACGATCACGACCAACAAGAAGAAATTGATTCCAAATCTGAATAAGAAGAAATGGCAGAGGAACAGACGATATGGGAGAAGATCAAGGCGTCTTCCTCATCTGCTTCAAAGGGGCCAATCAAGAAGCAGGAGATCAACATTCCGAAGTATAAGATTGATCCTGCATTAATCAACTTGGTCAATTCAAATGCATTCCATGGGCTCAAGAATGAAGACCTGGTGACGCATATAAGCCAATTTGTGGAGAATTGTGACATGATTAAAATTGACATATTTCCACAAGAGACGCTCTACCTGAAGCTGTTCCCGAGTTCGCTGGCAGGACATGTACGAGAATGGTTGCACAATCTTGATGATGAATATGTGGAATCATGTAACCACATGGTGGAGGTATTCTTTGAAAGGTTCTTCCCGCCTGAGAAAACAAATGATCTGATCAGAAAAATTCACAATTTCAGCCAGAAGGCAGGGGAGACATATTCTGAAACCTGGGAGCGATTTCAGATAATGCTTAGGAGGTGCCCACACCATGGTTTGGATAAGGAAAAACAGGTTAAAATCTTCTATTTTGCTCTTTCCGAGCATGATAGAAGTAACCTAGATTCAGCAGGTTCAGGATTTTTCTTGAACAACACAGGCACAAGGTGTTGGGAGATCTTGAAAAATATGGCAAAGAAGCAGTCTTGGGGTGATAGGGATGCACCAGAACAAGTCAAAGTTGCAGGTGAGTCTAGGGCCATCAAGGGGCTTAATGATAAATTAGACCTTCTAGCCAAGAAATTGCTTGCCAAAGAGGATGCAGAATCTGACGAGGAAGCCGAGGTCAAATTTATGCAACAACAAGGCTATAGAAATAATGATTATGCTTGGAGGAAGGATATGAAGTTCTCTTGGAAGGATCCAAACAACTTCCTACAAGATCCAGATGCAAAGCCAAAACCAAGAGCCGAAGATAAAAGCACCGAGTTGCTTAGTCAAGTGGTGCAACAAAATCAGGAGATGATGAGCATGTTTAGTAAGCAGCTGCAGTCCCAGGGTGATATTTTGACCAAGTTTGGACAAACACTGCAAAGTCATGGAGCACAAATGAGGGCACTAGAGACGACCGTGACCCAAATTTCCAATGAAGTGGCGGCCATAAAGCATGCCAATCAACAGAGACAGGCAGGGAATGTAGAAGTTTCTCAAGCACATCATCAAGTAAAGTACATATTTGTGATTACTGAGGTAGAGCCCCCGGTGGTGGAAGTCCAGGATAAAAGCAAAATGATTTTTGATACGGAGGCTACACCAAAAATACCGTATCCTCGCAGTCATTATGGTCTACCAGGCGGATATGTTCCATTCAGAAAAGCTCGCCAAGAGCCCACCATGGTCGCGCCCACACCTAGGCAAGAAGAGCAGGTGAAGGCCATGTGTCAAGGTGAAGCTATGTCCACTGCGAGAGAGGTGCCACTACAAGTTATTCCTGTCAAAGATGATCTACCAAAGTCTATGCCAGAGGGAGTCATTGAAACAAGCTTAGGGGAGCTTTCCCCAAAAAGCCCATATGTTCCACCTCATAAGCATCCAAAAGAGGCAGTTGTGTCTTGTTCAGACAATCCGAGATCGAAGAAAGTACATAGACATTACAGGAAGTTCTTGGAGATGTTCAGGAAACTCCATATCAATATTCCGTTAGTGGAAATGTTCGAGCAGATTCCCGCATATGGGAGGTTTATCAAAGAAATCATCACCAAGAAAAGGCGGATCAAAGACGCAGACATTTGCCGGGTGAATGAGATGGTGAACTCAATTATTCACAGGAGTTTACCACAGAAGAGGAAAGACCCAGGAGGCTTCTATATTCCATGTTCTATAGGCGATCAACATTTTCCACAAGCACAGTGTGATTCGGGTGCCAACATTAATCTTATGCCACTGTCTACATTTCAAAAGCTTGGGTTGAAGGAAGTAAGGAAATCAGCGACAACGATTGAGTTGGCAGATGGGTCCATTGTAAAGCCATACGGAGTATGCGAGGATGTACTCGTCAAGGTAGACAGGTTCATTTTTCCGATGGATTTCGTCGTCATGGACATGCCACAGCTTCAAAGTTGCGAAATGCTATTAGGTAGGTCGTTTCAAGCAACGGCCGATGTTGTCACTGCCATTGGGAGAGGTACATTGACCTTGGGGATTGGCCAAGATTGAGTTGAGTTCAACCTTCTGCACAATCCCTTGGGCACGCTCTCCAAAGTTTTACATTGATGCAGAGCTTGGTTTCGTCTAGCCTAAGACGTTAAATAAGGGCGCTTGTTGGGAGGCAACCCAGCCATCGGTAGCTTAGTTAGTTTCTTTCACATTTGTACTTTGATTTGATTTAATTTCATTTTTAATGTAAAAAATATACCGTGATCGTTTGCTTTATGTGCAGGACTAAGGAAGAGTCGATACCATCGACCCTTGTGTCGATGGTATCGAGTTGGGTACATGTTGGCGGTAGAAAAAATGACTCTACGTCGATACTAGCGACGGCCTCGTCGATGGTATCGATGCACCAATAGGTTGATTGCAAAGTTGAGGTCGATAGTATCGACATGCATGTCGATACTATCGAGATCTCTGGAGATATTCAGACACAAATTGTCTCAGTGAAGTCGATACCATCGACAGGCATGTTGATGGTATCGATCAAGTTACAGGCAGAAAGCGGTGGCCGGGCCTCACAAGGGTGTTACTCTAACCAGAAGTCGATACTATCGACTTGCGTCGATAGTATCAACGCGACACGTCACCGATCCGCGAGAGGAAATCAACGACGATCGCTGCATCGAGAGAGTCAATCCATGGGACGGGTCGATACCATCGACACCTGTCGATAGTATTGACACGTCATCGATCCAGGCCCTCACATCAAGCCATCGACGAACGGATTGTGCTACAGGAGTCGATACCATCGACTCGCGTCAATGGTATCGAAGGGCATACAGCAGCGCCGGCCACGGTTATATAAGGGATGGATTGTCATCATATGATGTCACAACTTCAGAGCAATCCTTCTCCACCTGTGCGGTTTGTCTTTGTGAGCAATCGGAGCCCGGCTACGGGCATCCACGGCGTGCGTTCTTCACTGAGCCTTCATCGAGTGGAGATTGTCTTCTCCGACCTTCTTTGACCTTCTCCGAGATCCATCTTCTAATCCTTCTTTTTGCTCGACAGTGGTGCATGTTGCCGGCGCATCCTCTTCCCAGGAAAATCCAATGGAGACCCCAGAGTTCGTTCCTCCACCAACTGCTTCTATTCCGCATCCGCGGATCATTCATCCTTCCACAGAGGTTTGGAAGGTCTATGAGGAAATCATGAAAAGGAAGATTGAGCCGACCCGCTACGTCGACCGGGGCATGATCAACAATTTGGGGTTTGACGCTAATCTGGCCTATGTGCTCAAGGGCCAGGCGAGGCATACGGGCAGGAGGCCCGATGAGATGGACTTCCATGCCGATGGCCATCCATTCTTCAATGAATGGCCGACATACAAGGAACCAGTGGCGGAGTTCATGGCGTCGCTAGATATATGCGCCGTGCCAAACGACATCATAGCCATTGATAGGGAATGGATCAACGGCCGGGTTTCCTTCCGGCTGTACAACAATGATTACACTCTTACCCTCAAGCAGTTCAATTCCATCTATAACTGGAATCATGGGTGAGAGTAGTACTGGCGGCCAGACAACAGGACGGATTACGACACCATCTTCACCGAGTTGGTGACTGCGCCACCCAGCAAATCTGTGAGCTACCACAATGTGACGGTGGCGGATTTCGAGCATCCGTTCGTGAGGATTCTTCACCACATTCTCTGCACCACCTTGTTCGTGCGTGGTGATCTGTCTCTCAGCAAGTTTCAAGAGACATACTTGTTCTTTCTACACAAGTTGCTGAAGCGAGAAGAATGTAATTGGGGCGCATTTTTCCTGACGTGCGTGTTGGCTGCAAAGAGGAGTACATGGAAGGCTCCAATCCATTTTAGAGGGCTCATCACACCGCTGGCCTCCTATCTTGGGTTGAATTTCTCTCAGCTCACTCCCCTCTCCAACTAGAGCAAAGTCAACCTGCAGCATCTGCATCGCTCCAGCCTTATTCTGCTTCGTGATGGCCTGGCTTATGCACACTGCCATGTCAATCAAGCATATCAAGAATGTTCACTTCCAGACCCTGTCTTCCACATCGAGGGCGCTCATCATTTTCGATGTCCTGTCATCGCCATCGAGAGATCAGATGAAGACGGCGGCAATGATGACAATGATGGCGATGAGCATGAAGAGGAAGAGGAAGCTTTTACTCCTCTTCGCGCACGAGTGGCACCCAGGAAGCGTCCTCGCATGCATCCGGGTGCATCTTCTTCTTCGCAGCCTCCGCCACCGCAGCCCTCGTAGCAAAGCGAGGATGTCTACTCCATGCAAGGGATGTATGCCATGCTGTAAGACATCCATCATATGCAGCAGCAGCATACAACGTCATATATCTGTATTCAAGATACGACAAACCGGTTGCTAGATAATTAGAGGGCCATTTTTGAAAATGAGTGCCTCCTCCTCGACAACCAACAACACATTCATGATAGGTTGCATAGGATGGAGATGCAGTAACAACCCTTCTATGATCATTACTGGAGCCAGAATTACTTTGGGGGTATCCAAAACCTCCGCCTATGCCCCAGTATGATCTGACTTTTCAGGGGCAATACCCATCCTGGGACCCCACGGCCCCACAGTACCCGCCTCCATCGGAAGAATGATCGGTATCACTGTTCCACCTTTTAAGGTTGTTTTTGACTATGAGGCCATAGTCGAATTCAAGCTTAGGGGGGGAGTTGGAACAACTCTATCCTTTAAGTTTTCTCAGTTTTTAGTTTTATTATTTTGTCTTTTGTCATTTGTTTTTCTTAGTTCTTTGTTTGTTTGTAGGATCCACACTCTATCTAGTGTAATTGTGGATGTCTTAAGTCATGTGTCATCTCGTTTTCTTGTACATGGGAGTTAGGGGCAAATTTAATTTTTTTTAGTGTTTATAAGCTTGTGTTGTTCAACTTTGAGCACATGACTTAAGAAAATGATTGGGTTTGTCAAATCTAAAACAGAAAATCACAACTGTACATTCCTAATGATTCATGAAAAGTGGACGGAATTGGTTGTTTGAGCCTAAACTGACCAAATGATAATGAGACCTTAATCTAAAATAAGAGAGAGAAACCTCGTAATTACCACACAGGTCAATAAGGAGGGACACATAATAATTTTCAAAAGTTCAGTCAATTAGTCTTGTGATCTATCCACTCCATTGTTTTCATATTCCACCATAAGAATTGGAAGTACATTACGGTATTAATCTCCTTGAGTGCATTCCATGCAAATAGGTCTTGCATTGCAACTACTTTAGTATATTTTGCATGAAATGATTTTTTTTATTAGTTATGCATGCACATCATCCTTAAGTGCATGTCATTTAGTTGCATAATCATCATTTTGTAGCTTCATTCACAATTTTGTGCATAGAGGACATCATGCGTCTTATATCTTCTGAAACATTAAAGGTGATAAACTTGTTCCATACCTTCTGAATGCTTCAAGTATACAGTTATGCAACAAGAAGTGAGCCCGACAAATAATTCATTGTCATTATTGGAAATAAGGGCCTTAAAAAAAGAAGAAAAATATGAAAAAGAAAAAAAAGAGAATTGAGAAGTAAGTAGTAATGAGAGGGAGAAAGAAACATGTTCTCACCGACATATTAAGAAGAATGGTTACATGATGTAGTTCTCTTAGATATTCCATCTCACCTTGAGACGGAATGATAGGGCATGCATCATTCCACCCAGATGTAGGCATTAGGGCATTTACACTTACATAAGCATCATTTAGGTCATTTTTGCTTTGTGCATGTTGAAACCGTATAATGCTTCCATTTCTTCCATGAGCCACCCATTCCATCCACCCATTTCTCGAATTGGTAGGCCACCGTGATTTTCTCCTCACTTGTGAATATCAAGAGAGCTTCTTCCATGTAGATGGTAGTTAGGGCGAGCAACGCAAAATAGGAGATCACAAGATGCACCGAGTCTGAACCGGCGAATTTTATTATGCTAACTGCCTTATATGATATTGTTCATCAATTTTGAGGTAGATTTCTTTTATGGATGATTACTGTCACCTTTAGGGTAATTATCATTCCGTGGTTAGTAAGGGCCAGAATGTGAATGTCCAGTGGGGATCATTTGGTAATGTTTGTTGTGATGATCTGTTCTTTAGTTGACCTCGCAATTCTATTCAAAAGTTTAGTTGCTCGAGGGCGAGCAATGATCAAGCTTAGGGGAGTTTGATGCGATGATTTTGAGTCACATTTATAGACTTGTTTTACTTGTGTTTTATGCATTTATTGGTCATTTTGGTGGTTAATATTGCATAATTCATTTACTTTGGTCTATGATCCTTCTCAGTGGCAAATCTCCCATATTTTAGTATTTTGAGCATAAATGATTACAATAATATGTTTTATTTCGTCTTATGTGGTTTGGTGTTGCAATTTCAGGAAAAATGCATATCTTCTACTGTCGATACCATCGACAGTGGTCGATACCATCGACGAGACCACAAGTTGCCAGCCTCAAGGAGCATCGCAGAGTTGATACTATTGACAGGAGTGTCGATGGTATCGATATACCATCAGGTTGCTGGCAAGAAGATAGTCGATACTATCGACCCATAAGTTGATACTATCGACACATAGAGCTTCAGTGACGGAAAAGAAAAAAAAACTGATGCCTAAGAGAATCGATACCATCGACCCTCGTCGATGGTATCGAGTTAGCATCAGTCGCGGCAAAGAAAAGAAAAGAAGGCCAGCCGATACCATGCAGGGTCGATACCATCGACTCGTGTCGATGGTATCGAAACCGTCAGATACAAGTTTGCTTCAGATTGATATAAATCCGACGACTACGATATTTTTACGACCTAACTCAGTGATTATACCTAATGACGGCGGCCAAGAGCAATCGAGCACATCATTAGCCGCTGCACACGTCTCGAGAAGGTGTGGAGAGAAGAACGGAGCCGAGAAGCACGCCCCAGCCGTTCCGGACGCCGAAGAAGACGTTTTCCACCGCCGAAAGGCTGGAGATCGTGCATTCTACGCCAAGGAGCGCTTGGATCCTCTCCGTTCATGGGTTTCACTACTTAATCACGTTTTTATCCATGTTCCCCCTTTTCTCTACCATGTTTTGCTCTGAGATGAACATGCGGGGCTAATCGCCTTGGTCTTTAGGACCGGGAGTAGCCCGGGGAAGCATTGTATGACGTTTTTACCATAGTAATTCATCATTTATCTCTTAAATCCGTGGTATGAATTCGTTTTCTCAATTATATTGTTATGTTTGATCACCATAATAATAATCTAATGCCCTTAATTGCTTTGAAAGAAGAATTAACGGTTGAAAAGAGACAAAATTCACATTAATTAACAAATCCCTTGAACAAGGTGGTGTAAGGTTAATGGTGGATACCCAGAGGTCGATTCTAATGCACCTAGTTTAGGGTATAGGTTACTACGACGGTGGAACTGACCTAGACATAGGTAGTGAATTGTACCACGACAGTGGGCAATTCTGACTACAGGACACTACCCGAAAAGAGAGATAAATCTGAGTTGCTATATAGAAATTCGTACAATGATAACCCGCAGTGAAACCGCAATCCTAAAGATCTCCGCTTGAATTGATTAAACTAAACCTTTAATCGATTGTTTTGTTTTGTTTTATTTCATTTTCTTTTAATTTTACAACAACTTCCAAATTTTTAAACGGTCTAGCTGATTGTGAGTAGTTAGTAGTAGTCTCCGATAATTCAGTGTCCCTGAGTTTGACTCGGGCCTCACAAAGGCCTATATTACATTGACGCGTACACTTGCATTCTACGCACGGTAAATTCATATCAAAACCTAATCCTAATGTATCTAGACTTTGATCTACCGCTTTAAATTTGTGACCTCACACTTTGTCGGAGTCGGGTCGGACTTGGATACAGATGAAACTGCGAGTAGGGGAGTCACCCCCTTCACCTATATTTACCACTATCCCTGGGACTTCTCAGCTGTTGTTTATTTCCTTTCCAATTTTCTTTTCTCTATTTGTTTACTTCCTAAACAAATAGGCTCCCCACAATCGTCACACCTTCTTGTGTGGAGCATCCCTGATTCAATAGGGTTCCATGCCCTATATCATCTAGTCGACAAGGGACTCTAGATTCCACCAAAACTTCAAAGACCAGAGGTTCCTAGCCCTCAACATCTACACACCTATATAAAAAACTTGATGAAATCGACCAGAGACAACCCAGAAGCATGAATGAATCAGTGTTTTGCCTTCAATCCGTTGGGTTATCCTTAATTGTGAATCACTGCACCATTGACCAATCTGGTTAGTTGTCTCGATGACCTATTCCACAGAAGACCCTGGGGAGTAGTCGGCAGTGCTTCCTTCATCTTCACAAAGCTTCTGTGAATGCCAATCTGCTCTAGGAATGAGGTATTGACATGTTTTCTTCTTCATCAACTTTTCTGCAATTCTCGAATCCAAAGAGGATTTCTTAGTTTTATCCATGGTTTTCTTGTTGTTTGACCATCAACGGGTTCGTAAGATCATCTCGAATCATCTACAACAATCAGTTTTTCTAGGGTTTTGCCAGCATTAAACTTTGGTTTTCGTCCCCTGACTTCCCCCTGCTTGCCGTTGGCAACATGTGCATCTCATTTTCAGGCAATTGCAGGGGACGCTGCTTGGCTCTTTGGTTTCGATCGAGGGTCATAAGGGTGCCTAGCACCTCAGTTTTCTATGACAAGGTCGAGATCCCAATTTCAATTCTCCAGATCATGTGGTTCTTCTCTTTGTTCATTGTTGTTCTTCAACTTGAAGATTATGATCCCAGGGATGGATTTTTTGTCTTTGTCCCTGATGGATCGATTTCTAGTGTCACACCCTCATTGGCATTTTTGGTTTTTTTTTCACTACCTTGACCACTTGTTGACCACATGTTGCTTTGGGGAGACTGGTGGCCAGGTGCTAGATCCTATCAGGCCAACTCGGCAGGGCCACACCCAGTTTTGTGGGCTTTACCTCCGACATGGCTTTTCGAGTTTTTCTGATTGGTCCAACGTTTGGAAATTCATAGTAAATTGTCTGTTGGTTAGAAAAAATTGAGTAAATACTCCATGGAAAGATAAAAACACAAGGAACAATTATATGGTGGTTTTGAGTCGCTGTTTTAATCCGAATTTCCCTAGTTTATTCAAGAGCCATGAAACCCTAAAATTATGTTGGATAATGATTACTAATGCATTTTAATTAATTATTCATGGTAATTAGGGTTTGTTGAACATCAAGAGACCAATTGGGAGTTCTTCGATCTCTGTAAGTGGTCCATGCACTTTGAACATAATTATTGGGTGTTTATATGTTATTATTTATAATGTACATGTTATTATATGAATGTATTAAGCATGCTATAGTTTTATTGATCAAAGTTAAAAGTTAATGGATAAATGGAATCCTATTTACTATTTAATTTCAAAAATTATCATAGTACATCATATTCATGTTTAAGAGCAAGAGTAAAGAGTATTTAAGACTAAAGAGTAAAGAGTAAAGATAATGAGTGAACCTTATATAAGATCCTCATCATGGGCTTTCCTAGAATACAATGTACTTTAGTACAAATCATGGGCTTTCCTAGCATACAATGCACTTTGGTGCAAATCATTGGATTCCTAGCATATAGAGCAGTACAATGCAATTCAAGAGGCACTTCGGTGCAAAACTTGAGGACTCTTATATAAGTCAGATAAAATATAATGATAAAAATACAAATTTTATTTCCATGGTGTTAAATGTTTTCTTTTCAAAGTGTATGTTATTTCAGCTCTATAATATGTTCAATTCCACTTACAACATATTTTATGCATGGATGGGGGCACAATGCCCATAGGAAAGAAGCAACGTCAAGGATAAAGCTATGTAAGTATCAACTAAAGGAGCTCAAGGACATCTGAGACCAGACCTGGTGGGGTGCCAACTATCAATAAATTAGATTTTCTTTATACTTATGAGACGTGTTATAGTTTAGGGTGTTATTTTTACGTTATGAGTTTGAGATATGAGAAACTATACAATGTATCATGTGTTGGTTTATTAAACTCTATTTTTATGCTATGATTATCATTTGGTAACCTTCCCAATGAGATTTTGCTTCCTCTCAATGTTATATATGTTTTAGAAAGTTGGGATGTTATAATAACCCTCGTTCATGCTTCCTTCATGGCGAAGAGCTGGTCGAAACTTTGTTGGCCATCTCTGGGAGAGAATAGTCTCTAGCATCCCTTTCTAAAATCATCTGAATCCTTTGACGATCTTGGATCTGTTGGATTGGAAGTGGTTTCCCTATTTTGTTCCCTCGATCCATTCCTTGTTGTATTGTCAAATGAATATGAGCTTTTGGTATTTTCATTTTTTTTAACCTGAGATCTCTTCCTTTGGCTTCAGTTTGGTCTCACTATCCTTGCTCATGAATTTTCTATTGGTTTCTCATTATTGTTTATTACCTCAAATCCTCCTCAGGTCCTGCCATGGCGGCGACAAGATGGTTGAGATTTGGCTTACCCAATAGTCCTTGCCAAGGTCATCATGACCAGAATACTTTGGGGAGTATGAAAGGGGTTTTATTAATTTATATCTATCTGTGTATCGGAAGTTGACAGAAGGTTTTAACCTCCACCTCTCCTCTATGCATGAACCGAAGAAGAACAATGGTGGGTATAAGTTACCTAGATTGCCCTTGCTCTGAATTTTTATTTGTTCACACTTTGATGGGAAAATTCATCTTTCACCTATTCCTTTTAATTTTCTTTTTCTCACTAAGTTGTGCACTTGGCTGGGCCAGTTGGCCAACCCTGGCAGGGCCAACTCAAATGCATGTTTAAAATGCATAATCTTACATACATGGCTTAACTAGATTTTGTGTTTGATCATTATTTCCAAAATTCTTAAATAGTTCTCTTGTTATCAATGAATTCCAAATAAATACTTGTTTGAATTGAAAAATTATCCTATACCCAAGTAAGTGAATTCATAATCCAAATCCAATTATAATAATATCTAGAAATTCAGAGTTTATAATACACATACTAGTTAATGGTTTGTATATATAATTTGATACTAGGTGAAGAATACCCTGGTTGGATCTAGGATTTGGACTTTGACATTTGACACACATCTTGAGTCATGTTGCATCTCGTAAATTATATATTAAGAAATTAATCTATTTTCTCTCTCTTAATTTATGTTGTGTCTATTGTTAATCATATTGAACAGAGTACCCATGTTTTCTCTCAGTCCCTTGAGACATACTACCCCATACATTTTCTCTCTCCTATGATAATCTGACTTATGATAGTGGGTCTATGCTGATATTAATCTTGTAATCCAATTAATTTGATGGATATTCTTAATGGACTCTAATTTGTATCTTATTCATCTTATTACATGTGATGACCCTAAATTGAGAAATTGAACTATAACTTTGAAGTGTTCATATTTTGTGGTGTTATGATGGATCTAAATTGTGGAGATGAGTTACTTTGCCAATTTTTGAGGTAGATGTCTTATATGATCCATCTTTGTGAGGGAAATTCCATTGGAAACTATTTTTATGACTAGCCTTCACTTACCCCTACATTATTATATGCTTGTTGATGCGGTAGCCCTAGATGTATATAAGTGCTTTGGCTTTTTGGGTTATGTGCCCATGCTATGTTTTAGAATGGAGTTTATGTGCCCTAAATCTGGGTTATGGGTCCACCTTTATATATTTGGGACTTTGGTTATGTGTCATTCTCAATTAGGTTTTGAGTTATGTTCCCTAACAACCATTATTTATTTGTATTTCACTAGTGTTATGTTTATCACACCCACATGTAGATTATTATGATTAATGATGGGTTGTGTGCCCTAATTTATTTGATTTTTCTTATGTGGCACATGTTCATATGTTGATATACCGCAAGTGCATCTTTTGTATACCTTTATTATTATTTTTTATATCTTGGATGTTCTCTTTCACTCTTCGTTGGAAGTCTTGATAAAGTTATATTTGATGTCCTTTTCCTCTAATTTTTGTCAATCCCTATTTATATGCACATACTGACATTGTTGTACTGGTATCTTGCACTTTGTCTTTTGTTGTGGGGTACACTTCCAACCCCTTAGGTGAAGGACATGGAGGACCTGACATAATGATTAGAATTTGGCTTAGTGGAGATGACTCTTGGGAAATAGATTTGAAATAGCTCATATTTCCCTCTACTTATATCTTGAAGTTGTTATCTTCATGTTAGCCCCTAGTGAAGATTATAATGGAATCTGGTAAACTGTAAACATTAATGATATTTTATTCTGCTTCTATAATTTGGTCTTTATGATATCCATTTATGAAATTTATTCCATTTTAAAAAGATTTGGCGTGTGTTAGTTAAGGATGATGATGCTTATTCGATTTAGTAGGGAGTGGATCCCCTTTTGGGTCCCACTCCTTATAAGATGGTACTTAGAGCCATAGAAGTAAGATTTTGACTATTTTAATTTTATCTCTCAATGTAGAATCCTAACCCTACTTAGAAACCCTATAAGTGTTATACTCACACTAGAATATACATGTGTTGTTTATGAGATGATGAATGATATATAGGATCATACGATGCATACATATGGTTTTGTTTAGTTAACCTTACATGACAAGACCCAAAGCTCATACCCTATATGGTAGGTTAGTTGTGATATATATATTTGGATAATATGCGGAAATTAGGCTATGAGACTGAGAAAGAAGTTGAAAAGGTGATCTTAGTATAGAAATTTGTGACCTGGTTATCTCATTGATTTTGGGCCCTACTTACAATTTTATATTTCTAAGTTTTGATGTCAAATTATTTTGTTTATAATACTACATGTATGGACAAAAAAATTCTAGATTTTATCGAGCTTTTTTTGAACTAAGTCACAATGAAGATATGCATGAAGATTTATAGAGAACCTTAGAATTAGTTAGAAGAAGAATCTCAAATAACTGTTTTGGATATGGAGTGATGACTAGGAACCTTAAAGTTTACTAAAGGTCTAGTGGACCGACCGTCGTTTTCTCCATTAGGATTGTGGATATTTGTACCTAGTGACTTTTGGATGCTTATGTGAACCTTAAGGTTGTTAGGTTATATCCTCAAGGACCTAAAATTTAACACTTGGTAGATATGAACTTTTAGTTGGAGGTTTGATCTATATACATTGCAAACAGACTTAATAATCACAACTAAATAATTTACATATGAAACTATAATATCTTTAAGCATTGTTTAGTTTGATTTATTAGGTTAAACCTTTCTAAGGGGTGGAGAGTAGTTGGTTGTTAATGCATGAATGGCTAGAATTAGAGGGAAAAAAATCCTCTTTAAGGGCAGAGTGTCGTAATATACTGAAACCTAGCATCTTGACTCTAGAAGACCTAATCCATTGGGCGTGATGCTTATATGATTAGACCTTTAGTTTTGGGCAGAAAAGGTACTCATAAACCCAAATATACTCATTTGTCACCTAATGAACATTAATTGCATATATAAGGAGTAACTCATGTATAAACCCTAGCAAGACTGCATGAAATGTAATCATACCATGGACCTATAAAACCCTCATATGATGATGAAAAGAATATATGGAATCTAAACCTACTTTATAGCTGGATAACCTAATCTACGTATGTTTGGCCCCTCATGTGATGCATTAGCATCGTTAGGTATCATGATATTATAAGATGCATTAATAATCCTAAAATGAATTTATTGACCTAAGTGATGATTAAGACTCATTAGTCTACTATTTACCATACTAAGTACCAAGCCTCGTCTCCGTCGTTTCCTATTCCCTAATAAAAATGGACTCTAACTATTTCTATTCTCTGTTGTAGGTTGTGCTAAGTTCCCAATTGCATACTGAAGCTGGACTCTAACCACTTTTCTGCTGTGCACCCTTCTATAACTAGGCTATGTATAGTCGACTGTTTTGGCAACACTGGTTTCAGTCTTGTTTATGTATTCCATATGTGTTTCAGTTGTTATCTGTGTCGTTCTCTCGACACCCATTAAACCCTTTTCTTTTGAGGCAGAAACCAAGGCAGCGACACGAAACAGACGTAGTGTATTAATAAACCACTGTAACAACCATTGATCTTCTAAACCCCGAGTGCTGCTTGCTATCTTAAACCTTTGCCCATCCATGTCCTTGCCTTACATAGTTTCCATATGGATTGGATTCTTATTTGAATATGCACGATTGGAGCATGATGAAGAGGAAGATGCGACAAGAATGTAGTTGACCGAGTAATAGAAGGGGATCGGAGAACACAATAAGAAATTAAAATCTTGCTCCTTTACAATCAAGCTGGCACCAGAGATGACAAATAGTTGATTATATCACCAGGATTCAAAATTAATTTCCATTGAATCCAACATAATGATTTTTCAACCACAATCAGTGTAGGCATGGACTTGCGGAAAGGGATCAACAATCAATCGTGGACTAACTGCATGAATATTGTGAACTGTGCACATCTAGCTTCATATCCCATCCAGAACTTATCATGCCAACCAAAGTTGGAAAACCACATGCAAAGTGCTAATAAATGTATGATTGCAACACATTGGCATGCCATCTTTCCAACAACTCAAGCATGGAGTCCAACAAACCATCAAAAATGCCTCGACTAGCAAATTATGTACATATTTTAGAGCACTAATCATCAATATTGGATATCACCTGCAACCTCAGATTGTTTTAGTGTCACCCTTCTGTGAGGTTTTGAATTGGTTCAGTATGTTAGCAGCTATCAATGGTCCCAGAGGTTCATCAATTTGTTCAGTAAGAGTACGCTGCACCTAGCTATTAAAATTATTGAGAGAAATGACATGAAAAATTTGAATTCTTTGTTTGGTTGGAGCAACCTTGTACATGAACTAATTCTGGTGCCAAGCCTACACTTGCATAGACAGTGAGCGAGTGGTATCTACATTTTGCTATTCTAATTGTCACGAGAAAGTCTCTTTGTGTTTCCTTCAAAGTAAGATGTATATGCTTATTTTTGTTATATCATTAACTTAGTCTTTTTCATAATAACCGATGAACATGACAATAAATTGATTACTTTAACAAGTACCATCTTGATCATCTTTATTTTTCTCTATTATGATATTGATTTTACTATTTTTCCTCCCGTTCCTCGATTTGTGTTAGTATATTGTAGTTGCATGCAACTCTTATTTTTTCCCTTTATGATCTTAGTTGACGTTTAGTTCCACTTATTCATATTGCTTCAATTCTGTGTTGGTTAGTATGCCATTCCACAAATGAAAACTAAAAGATGATGTGTAGTGTATTTTGACAAATGTTAGTTTGATCCTAATTATCATCTCTTATATGTTCAACTGTTGCATCAACCAATTATTTCTTTATTTTAGGAAAGGCATATATGCTTGTGTAGTGAACCCCTCTATAATATTCTAGACATCAATTTTTTCCATGATATAAACCAATTCATACACTATTCATTGCACAAAATCATATGTAACTATTATGACGAGTACTATTAATACCATACCATAACTAACTCATAGAATGGTATATAATCATAAATGATGGTTCGTTTGTATTATATAACATTATCTTAAATAATAATTGAAATAAATAAATTTGGTCGTTTATGAAGTATTATGTACGATGAGGTGAGATGTGCCAAAAACACTCAGGCTTCAACAAACATTAATCCAGACATTGCAGATTCTAAAATCATTGTATAAATTGTTACCATTTCAATATTACACTTAATTAATGTGTTTATAGTTGTATATGCTTCTTGAACTTACTATTCTACATGCATTGTGCAAGTTGGTTACTTCTGATCGAAACTTAGATACTATGCGATATGAACATAAGTTGGTTAAATCTAATTGAATCTTAGATACACTTAAGTGATATAAACATAAATAAATTCGTACTGAGAAATATCTTAGTCTGTGATATGAATGATTTTCAATGACAACTGAAAGAGAATTTTATGGAACATTCTCTCATACAATTTCATTGACAATAAATATATGATGTTTTGATATACTATATGATAATCCACATCTACATGTTGGATTCTCAATAAACGTCATGAATATGTCACTAATTTTACCCTAGGGGTTATGTATTATGATTTAAAATACATATACACAAACACATAATATATTCTCCACACTTGGTTTTGGTTTATGCTAGATAGTATAGAACTATGTCAGTTTTTACAAATGTATATTTCTGATTAAAAAAATTTCGACATCCATGCTTACCATAAAAAGTTAATAAGATCAGACTCATGTTCTTATTCTCCATGTCTATTTTTTTACATCATTAATGTTTCAAGGGTCATTGCTTATTTCAACTTTTTGGCTTACTTGACGATCATGGTTCAAGATAATGTGTCCTTTTGTAGGCAAATTCTATAAAAGTTCCACTAACTATTTATTACTTATATATAGTCGATCTAATACAAATTTAAAAATAACATGTCTATAAAAATATATAAGCAATTAGAACTAAACCATACTGTGGAACGTACTTGAATTTGTAGATACACATGTTCACAATTATTGTATATGTTAATATGGCTTTTAAACTATTTTAGATATTCAATGAAATGTATTTACATGCTATGTATACAAAAAGTTATGCAAAATGATGTTGTCGAGAAGGATTCTCTACCATACAAGAAAAACATTATATAAATAATAAGAATATTAATATTTCAAAAGTGGAAAAAATACAAACTTGACAACTTAAACATTTAGAAACATTAAATATGTGGAGTTTCTCTCATGGATATATTGCAACTTGAAATATGAGAACATGTAAATATTTAATATTAGTAAGTATTTCTTCATATTAATGTTTCTTGTTTTGACATGTTACTTTTTTGTGAGTATTATATAGTATAATGTGTCATTAATTTTTGTGTCTATGTTGATTGATTTTACTGTGAATACATCTATAGTGTAAACTGTTGCAAATCAAGTGTCACACTTCAAAAAATACTTATATGTTATAGAAATTTATGGTATTTATAAATTAAATATTTCTTTTACTAAATCTATCTTCTCACACAATGCAACTTATGCTATTAAGAGTTTACATTATAATGAATACATCCAAAGAAAATTCAATCAATGAGGATCCTTCCAATCATCATTTTTCATTACTTAAAGTGATAACATAAATTTTTTGGAAGAATAAGAATATGTTGTATTGAAAAAACCACCAACACATTCCAAATTGCAACAAGACAAGAAAGGTGTTTCATACTAAGGTCTATAAATATACCACACATATGTTTGATAAAATAATATATTTGTACCCATAAAATTTGTGCAACTAGGGTGAATAAATATTGCATTGTGAACTCTACTTTTGTATGAAGCAACGCCCATATAAGGTTAAGAAATTTTATCAATAAGAAAATATGATAGCATGTTTACATAATAAAGAAAAAAACACACTATAAGATAAAAATGTTTCATACACAAAACAATAAGAAAATAAATTCCATTTGGATTCAATTGAAATAGCAAAGATTTCAAAAGTTCAAATCCACAAAAAAATGATTCCATGAAAGTAGAAAACTTTGGTGTGGGTACGAGTTGTGCAGGATGTTGTTATTGTACAATTTTAAATGTAATATATAGTCTAATGTTATTTATGTATAGTAGTATATTAAATACTTGGATTGTTACATATAATTTAACACTGAATAATAAATACATATAAGAAAAAAGGAACTCATAATTCAGGTGTACCATTTTAACATTGATTGATCTGCTACAATCAAAAGATATTTCAAATATCTATTATTATCATAGTTATGATTTATTAAATACTTTTAGTAAGCTTTATATACTGACTTCTTATTGGTTACAACTACATGTGATGACAATGAAAAATAAAATAGGTGATGGTTTAATTATAGGAACACAATATAAATATATTTACTTGCACAGTAATAGGTAAATTTCAACTTTTAAGCATCTTACAGTCTTGATGAAAACCACTGCACTTATTACTAGATAGATGACTGCATGCTATTCATTTATTAAGATAGATTCTTTTCTATGAAAGACAATGGAAATTGTTCTTTTGTATTTTTCCAAGCTTTTACATATCTTTTATCTAGTGAGTTTAACTTCTTATTTTACAAATATGGAGACTAAGGCTAGTGTAACATGATAAAGAATATCACAAAACATGTTCTAAAGATGAGAAAAATAGTACTATACCTTAATAAACCAAATGTTGAAGATGAAAAGATAATGGGTGGTATATTGAAATAAAAAATACAAGGATTATCGATAACTTTATAACACAAAATTTTAGTCTACTCGTTTCATCCTGAGAGTGATAGGTACCATATAATGATTTTAGTGTTGAATTTTGGTCTAAATATAAAGACCAACTTCCATAGTAGTCTAAGTTGGTCATGTATGAATATATTTGTTTCCATACACTACTTATGTACTCCTATAATTGTTTTATTTCTTCTTATTCACAAGTTACCTTTTTTAGAAGTCACATGCAAAGCATGTGCATTTACTAGTAGTGTCCGGTATGCTTCATGGTTCACTAATGCATATATTATGGCTAAAATGTGTTTGATGGGTAATTGTATGGGATCAAATACACATACTGACTAGATAGAGGTAATTCATGCTTAATATATGAAGTGGATTAATAATTGGGACTTTAGTTTTTAAGGATACAAATAACATGATATGATATGAGATGATGTCAGCATTAATGGACTTAATATGTTAAATGATAAAACAACCTAATTCGTGCATAATAATATAACATAACCTTGTTGGTATCAAGGTGGGGAAAATAAGACTCTAATTAATTATTGTTTATGATAATGATGTCAAATTATAATATTTATAAAGATAATGAGACTAAACACTAATTGTGCTAAAACTCATAAAATGAAGGTTTAGAAGTGAGATCCAATCTCAAAATCCAATTTTGTGAGTCCCAATTATCTTAGATACCTAGTTTCATATTAATTGAAGACCTAAGCTATCCCAATTTATTAAAAGAAGATAAATAGTAATAAATTAGATCAAAATTGCATTGAAACCCCATTTTAATTGGATGATTTATTGGTTTTTCCTAAGTTGGAGTATGTCATGTGTTTTCATTACCAGTCATCCCTTTTATAATTCAACTCTTCTCCTTATTGGACTCAGACCCGTGGGAAGAAACATGCTCCTTCATTCATCCTTCTCACCTGATTGTTTATTTTCCCTAGACTCTATAGTCTGTTGTATCTCTATCTCCTCTTCACTCATTTTCTTTCTCTCTCTCATCTATCTTCCTTGCCCTTGAATTTCCATCTATTCATATTCCTTTCTCAATATTGAACTCAGGGATTCTACTCTCCATGGGTTTCCTTTGCCCCTCTATCCCAATTGAACATTAAATATCATTTCCCCTGTCTCTCCCCTACTTTCCCTCTTGCTTTCCTTTCCCTTACAACCCATGTCATAAAACCCCCTCTAAACCCCTCAAAAACCTAGACACAACCCTAATGATTGGTGTCTTCCATCTCATGATGCACTCTTTTTCCCTAGAGCCTTTATCACCCTCCTTCGCTCTTTGTTCAGGAAAAAAAACTAGTTGAAACTTTATTGGCCATTACTTAGAGAGGAGAAGCTCCAAAATCCCTTTCCAGACTCTTATCAATCCTCTGGTGGTCTTGGATCTTCCGGATTGGATATTGTTCCCTAATATGTTCCCTTAATCCTTTCCTTACTATATTGTCGAATGATTTGGGATTTTTGTGTTTCCTGTCTATTTTAACCCCAAATATCTTCCTTAATCTCTAGTTCGGTCTCATGATCCTTTCTCATGCATTTTCCTTTATGTTGGAAGCATCAAATCCTCAGTAGGTCCTGGCATCATGGAAACAAGATGGTTGAAATTTGTCTTTCCTAGTAGTCGTTGGTAGGGTCACCATAACCAAAATACCTTGGGGAGTATGAAGGGTTTTTCATAATTGCTATTTATCTTTATGGATTGGTTTGATCGAAGGTTTTGAAATGCATTTCTACTTCATGTATGAATTGAAGAAGAACTATGATGATTGTAGGTTTACCTAGATTGGCCTTGCATTAATTTTTGAATTAGTCATGCTTTGATGGGAGAAATTGTTTTTCACCTAATCCTTTTGATTTTTTTTCTTGCTGAGTTGTGCACCTGGCTGGTCTAGTTGGCCTACCCTGATAGGGGCAATTCAAATGGGTGTTTAAACTAGATAATCTTACATACATGGATTAATTGATTCTTTTGATTAATCAATATTTCTCAAACTCATAACTAATTATGTTGTTATTAGAAAATTACAAGTGAATATTCATTGTGATCATAAAATTAGGCCTCTAACCAAATAAATATAATTCATAATCCAAATGGAATCAGACAACGGGACCCCCTCTCCCCATAAAATTTTTTCTTGTTGCATCCATCCTTACTAACATGATCAAACTTGGTACTCAACATGGACTGATTACAACTTCACATGTATACACTAAAAACATTATCCAATATGTTGATCATACTATCATCTTCATCATTTGAGAAGACACCATTTTTATCAATATTATTAGTATTTTTGGCATCTTCTCATATACTGATGGGATCAAATTCAACCTCCAAAAATATGCAATTATCAACACTCACATGAGTCTAGATGTGATTAAATAATACCAAACTATTCTTAACTACAAAGTAGAATAATTTCCTTTTACTTACCTAGACTTCTTGTACCACCCCACTCGATGCCAAAATCTATCTAGAACCCCATCACTTGAAAACTTAGTGGTCACCTGACTTCATGGAAAATGAACTTCCTCAACTTAGCTGGTAGACTCAACCTTCTCAATAGCTCTCTCACCACATTACCACCTATTCCCTGAGTTGCATTCCTCTCCCTATCCACACACCATACCATCAAAAAAATGTGTAAGAATTTCATCTAAAAACATATGGGAAATAAGATCCGTTTGGTTAATTGGGGCACAATATGTGTACCAAAGAAATATGATGGATGGGGCATCCTGAACATCAAAACACATATCCTCTATTTGATATTCAAAATGATTGATACATTATTTTAAAACAAAAAATGCATATGGAAAGAATACAACCTTGTAAAATACTACCTGGATAGAAATTCATGGTTAAACATCACTCATTGAAAGGCCCCGTCCCTTTGGAAACACATTAACTAACACATACACTACAACCTATAAGCTCATGCAGTCAACAATGTCAAATTCTGGATAGACCCATGGTTTCAAGGACAAACGTTATCAGCCTTGACATCAACATCCACATACCACACTCCATATCCAACATCACCACCTCAAAAGAATTAAATCTACTAGGTAGTAGAGAGACAATATTGTGAAAAGAACATTTCCCACCACTTTATAAATGATTCATTTTGATACCTCTATAGGAACCTAGAAACAAACACCACAAACAACATTTTCTAGATTTGAGGACCCACCTACTCAACAATATCACCTTATCACTTCTTGACTTACCGTGGGTACCACTGATCAACTAAGTACGTATGGAACATTGTAGGACCCCCCCAAATTAAACTCATCACCAGGCTCATCTGGCATGATAAAATCCTCACCAATAAGAACATGAAAAAAATATAGTTTTAAGTACCCTGTAGATGCCACTGATGTGAACAAGATGAGGAAACCACTGCACACCTCTTTGTCCACTACGCTGTTGTAATTCATATCAAAACACACTTTTTTGTGACCCATCACGAGAACACAATGCCTCTGTACAACATCCCACATATGTTTCAACTATCTAAACCTAAACACCTTGATGTCACATTCAAAAACACTCAGATCACTGCTATTATTTGGATGATATGTTAGAAAGAAATCATAGAGATTTAGCAACCATAGAAACAACAATCACACACTCATCTAATAGGTCATAGATTCATACGAACTATTTCTTCTTTACAGATACACAAGTCAATCTGGGATCATAGTAAGGAGAATGAGCTCCCTACTCTACCATTTGGAGTCAAGGCTAGAACATAGAGGACTTACATCATGGAAGATATCTTAGCTAAATCTGATGATTTCTAATATGTATATTATTTGTCTCTATCCCATATTAGAGGCCTATCATTGGGGTACCTCTCCCATAAATAGTACGTTGTGCAACATTAGTCCAACTTCCATAGTATTTTTTTGGCACTCTTCGTGCTACAAAATATATCATATGGACAACTTACATGTAGATGTAAGTTAAAATTTATCTCTATATATGAAATATTTCATTAAAAAATCACAATCCAAATCCAATTATAATAAAGTTAGAAATATAGGGTTTATAATATACATACTAATTAATGGTTTGTACATATAATTCAATTCTAGGTGAAGAAGTACCCCTGCTAGATCTAGGATTTAGACTTGGATAGTTGAACATGTCTTGAGGTATGTTGCAACTCTTAAATTCTATATTAAGAAATTATCATAGTTTCTATCTCTTGATGTATGTCACATATCTTGTTAATCATATTGAGAAAAATTACCCATATTCTCTTTCTCAATCCTTTTAGACATACTACCCCATATAGTTCCTATCTCCTCTAAGAATTTGAATAATGATACAGGTACTATGATGATATTAATCTTGTGATCTACTTAATTTGTTGATTTTTTATTGGACTCTAATTTGTATCTTTTTCATCATATTACATGTGATAACCCTAAATTGAGACATTGAACTAAGTGAAACCCTAACTTTCAAGTGTGAACCTTTTGTGGTCTTATGATTAATCTAAATTATAGATATGGAATTATTTTGCTCACTTTTTAGGTGAATGACTTGTATGACCCATTTTTGTGATGAGAATTTCATTTAAAAACTATATTATGACTAAGCTTTCACTTAAATCTACATTATTATAAGCTTGTTGATTCAATATCCTGAGAGATATATAAATGCATTGGATTTTTGAATTATGTGCCAATGTCATGTTTTGGGATGGAGGTTATGTGTTCCATATCCAGGTTTTGTGTCCACCTTTATATATTTGGGAGTTTGGTTATGCACCATTTTCGATTAGGTTTGGGTTGTGTTCCATAACCACCATTGTTTATTTATATTTCACCATTGCTATTTTTATCTCACCTACATGCATATTTATTATTGTTGATGATGAGCTGTGTGCCCTAATTTATATGATAGTTGTTATGTGGTACATGTTGATATGTTGATATCACTTTCCCTCTTTTTTAAATGCCATAATAAAGTTATATTTGTTATCATTTCCCTAGATATTTCTCAATCCCTATTTGTAGGCACACATTGACACTTTTGTGTTGAAAATTTCCACTTTGTATTCTCTTTGGGGTATGCTTTCAACTCCTTAGATGAAGGACATAGGGAACCTATATGATGACCATAACTTGGCTTTATGGAGCTGACTCTAGACAAATAGATTTGAAATAGCTCAGATGTCCCTCTACTTAGATCTTGAAATTGTCATCTTCATGTAAGCCCCTTAGTGAGATATTAGTATGAAAAATGGTAGTTGTAATTGGTTATGATATACACTTATTTTGCTGATGTACTTTGGTCTTTATGATATCCATTTATGGAAGATCAAATAAAAGATATTCATCCTTTGCAAAAAGATTTTGTGTGTATTTCTTATGGATGATGAATCTTATTTGATTTAGTAGAGAGTAGATCCCCTCTTTGGTCCCACTCCATACAATCTTGTTGAAATGTTATCATATATTAATGAATCTAATGTCACTTAACCTTATATGTGTGGAAATTTTAATATCATTAATTCATTAATATCAAGTGATTATAAGATTCATGCAAACTCTTCAATTTGTTATATGCACACACACGCGCACACACACACGCAAACACAAATATATATATATATATATATATATATATATATATATATATATATATATATATATATATATATATATATATATATATATCTGACAAGGAGTGGCTCAAGTGGTCAAGCATGATGTCTCCTCATGAAGGGACCCATGTTCGAATCCTAGTTACCGCCTTGATTTACCACCCTCCTGGGTGTTCAGCCTCCGCCACGGGCATGGGAGAGGGGGCACTACTACAGAACATGCCCTTTAGCGTCGATTAATTAAGGCCTTTAGTGTCGGTTTCTAAGTGACACCCAAGTGGGTGCCGCTAAAGGAGGACCCCTTCGGCGTCGGTTCCCTAACCGATGCCAAAATGCTTCCCGCCACTGGAAACACACCAGAAAAGGGACTATAGGCGTTGGTTATTTAAGAAAACCGACACTATAGAGTGGTTAAAGACGTTGGTTATTAAAAGAACTGACACCATTACCCTTCCCGCCATCAATAAAGCACCAACAAGGGCACTATCGACATCGGTTCGTATATATAACTGACACTATATATTGATAAAGTCGTCGATTTTATAAAAATAATCGACGCCATATCACTTCCAGCACGGCCGTGCTGGCCAACACGACCATGGTAATAGGCGTCAGTTTTTACCGAAAACCGACACTAGGACGGGATAAAGACATCATTTTTTTACTAATAACCGACGTCATATGATTTTGGTGTCAGTTGTTTATAAACAACTAACACCTATTTGCTTTTTTTTCTTATCAGTTTGTAGGCCTACTGTATGGCTGGTCAACATCCATTTATATCAGCCATACATCATGCCACAAACTTGCAAAGTTATTCACATTCAAACACATGTATTGATCAGATACATGTAGAAACCTACAAAGTTATTTACATATACATTCAGTTCCATTCATTTCATCTTTTTCACATTCAGACACATGTAGAAACATTCATGTATTGATTAGAAAAAGTCATTCACATTCACGTTCACGTTCACATTCACATTCACACACATGATAATTCATAAAAAGTCATTCACATTCACAAAAAAATAATTATGAGAACAAATTTATTCTTTATTCATCATCATCATCATTGCCATCATTGTCAATAAAATTACATTTAAAAAATCCCACTCTTTGTAGGGCTTTTACCCATTCTTCTCTTACAACATCTAATTCCTCTATTGTATAGGGAGTTGGTACATCTAATAGATTTCTACCTGTGGTGAAGTCAGCAGTTTTAAAGACCTGCAAAGAGAATGATGTATATATATACTTAATAATATATAATAAGATTGATATATTTCATATTATCTAATGAGACTATGTATAATACCCGCTGTATTGTATCGATTTCCATTACGGCATGTTTGTTGATTAGGTCCATAAATCACATCACATAGTAGGCGCATGCTCAACTGTTGTCTTGTGTAGCACACTATAAATTGAAAATTACAAAATATTCAAAAATACAAATAAGCACAATTCACATAAATAATATATACATTGGAGTCAGGAACTTACTTTCACATTCTCCTAAATTAGTGACAAATTCTTTTTCCTGGGGACCTTACCTCCATCTTTTTTATACTCTTATAAATCCCGACATATGTTAATGTAACATATTAAATTACATAATTAAATAGTAATATAGTAACATATGTTAACAGATATAAAAACATGAAATTTCTCACGAGAATAATGGCCTTTTAATTGCATGTCCATATAATGTATTCTCCACAGGATCTAGATAATAGACATTGAACGTCTTGGGGACAATAACTAGTAACTCCCAATGTTTACCACTACAGGTAAGAAAGTAGAAAATTAATAACTCAAAATCCACAATAAAAATGTAATTTGCTTAAGTCCAAATTATAAGCAAAGTAAACTTACTCGACATTGAATGGAGCTATTATCACCATCTTATTATTTTTACCAAAATATTGAAAAGCATCATAGTAGTATGAAGTAACTGAAGAAGGGTCTACATCTACAAGACTAATCAAAGATGGAATCCAAAATATATACATATTGTGTGTAAGTGGCTGCAAAACATGTATTACGTATGCATTAATATATTAGAAACTAGATCACTGTGTATAAAATAAGGTATATGGATGTATAAACAAGATCTCACCATATCCAAAAATCTATCATAGATGTGTTCAGTCAATGATAACGAAACAACTCCAAAGCATCTTGTATAAATATCTTGTTTTCATATGATTGACCTGCATTAATACCTATGTATTAATACGTATGCAAAACTTGTATTACATATGCATTAATACATATGCTAAACTTGTATAAATAGATTGTTATCATATGATTTACCTACAACATTCTCCGGAATAGTAACATTTATAGGGCAATTTGGATCATGTTCGCCGATCCATACTGCCACACCCCTACAATTAGGACCTATCGAGGCGTGTAGGTCCCTTGGAAGCCAACTTGGTAGTCAGGGAGATGGAGGCCGAGATGTAGCGAGTCTCATCTTTTTGACCTATATATATAAATTCAGATCAATTGACTCATATATACACACTAACAAATTAACGTAATAGAAATTTATCATATAATATTAGTATAGAGGACATCCGCTTTGTGCCACAGTATCACTCTGCCTACTGCCTCACCAAGTGTTTCAGCATCTGGGTGCGCATGAGGCAGTGTAAGATCCCTCCAGTCGGGGAGTACATGTATCAGGCTCACACGTACCACACCATCTGGTACTGGATACCCATGAAACATGCACCCTTTAATGGGTGGGTAAGTCGACACCTCTGCAATGATATATTCTTGACTTTTTAGTCGACGTGGCTTCAACCCCTACAAATTTATGTAAAGAATGTTATATGCATATATACACAAACATATCATCTTGAACAGACTAGCTACTATGTCATAAAAATACTTACAAATGACATGGTAGGTGGTGGGTCTATAGGATTACTCCCAACCTCTACAATAGGAGTTGTAGGAAAAGCATGACACATCACATGTACTGTCTGAGTGGTCGTCTGAGATGCATGCCACTTGCTAATTGCGTTATGGAGTCTCTTATCAAGTGCTTCCTTGACTCTCTTATCAATTAATGCATCTACCTATACATGGATAAAAGAAATGATAGCTTATGATTATTGAATTCCCTTTCGCAATAACATTCTAAAATAAGAATAGGTTACCTCAACTTGTGAAAGTCCCACTTTTGGGATAGGTTTACGCTGGGATGATCCAAAGAACGCTTTGATGCTCAAATCAACGCATGTACCCCTAACATGTCTAGGATGCTCTGGGTTACCCAAAGAAACTGTCAGTTCATCCCTTGTGCCCTGAGGGATGAACTTACCTTCCTTCCTCTGCTCGTGCAGCTCCAGCTAATCACCATTAACAAAAATTAGTAAGTAAACATAACAATAATCAATATCGATCGATTGCTCTAAGAGTTGATTTTTACCATTTTTGTAGCCGCCTCAGTAGTTGCGGGCTTCGGTATGTCTCCCTTCTTGTTTTGCCTTCCAACTATCCACATAGCATGGCGAGGCAGAGGTGCAGGAGCAGTAGTAGAGGACTCTACAGTCTCCTGTGTAGCAATAGGCTGAGCAGACTCAGCCTGTAGTCTTTGGTGAACACCTGCATATTCTCTTGGACTCATTGTGTGGTCATGCACATTTAGTGCACGCCTTGCTCTTTGTGCCTCACTGAGGGCCTAGTTAGTTAGCACATTGATTTGGTTAGTAACACTAAAGGTTAATCTTGAATAAGTGAATACATAAAAACGTATATTAATTAAATTGGGAGTGGCACTTAATACCTTGAATTCATCTATTTTTCTTTGGGTAAAAAACACCTCCCAGTCTTTGGGGTCTAGGTAGTTCCATTGCTTTGTGGCTTCCTTCTGCCTAAATTTATTTTTCAAAGAGAATACAAACAAAAAATATTAGTGTAGAGTTAGTGAAATAGTGACCAATTTCTAGAATTGGAAATCAATCAAGAACCTCTTATCAGCATCACGTATGTAATCTCAGGTGAGATTGGTCCTATAATTCCTTAGGACCCTCCCACAGTGTTGCATCACACACTTACGATGTAGCTTTTCACCCATATCAAGTATGCTCTGCAAATTAAATAGAATTGCTATTAACTAGTATCCTAAAAATTAGTAATCTACACAAATAGAATCACAAATAATAAACTTATAAAAAATATAAACATTCATGCCTCTAATATTGTTAGTGCACACCTTGCTCATTGAGCATCGCTGATAGCCTAGTTAGTTAGCACATTGATTTGGTTAGTAACACTAAAGGTTAATATTGAATATGTGAATACATAAGAATGTATATTAATTAAATTGGGAGTGGCACTTCATACCTTGATTTCATCCATTTTTCTTTGGGTAACAAACTCCTCCCAGTCTTTGGGGTCCAGGTAGTTCCATTTCTTTGTGGCTTCCTTCTGCCTAAATTTATTTTTTAAAGAGAATACAAACAAAAATTATTAGTGTAGAGTTAGTCAAATAGTGATCAATGTCTAGAATTGGAAATCAATCAAGAACCTCTTCTCAACATCGCGTATGTAATCTCGGGTGAGATTGGTCCTATAGTTCCTTAGGACCCTCCCACAGCGTTGCATCACACATTTACGATGCATCTTTTCATCCATATCAAATATGCTCTACAAATTAAATAGAATTACTATTAACTAGTATCCTAAAAATTAGTAATCTACACAAATATAATTACAAATAATAATAACTCACACATAGTTCCTTCCATATTTGGTCTTTCTTCCTCTTAGGAACTTTATACCTGGATTCTAGGTTAGGACTGCAATGGCTGCGAGTAAGAACCCCAAGATATGAAATAAATGAGTTGCAGTTCACTCCATATGTATTTCTTGCATGATTGAAATCCACAACCAATTTGGGTCCATTCCCCTTTGCTGTAGTAACTTGTTCATCATTGTGATGCCCCTCACTTTCTCAATTTTCTATTGCTGCTCATCAAGTACTGTAATTTCTTCAGGAGGTACATCACCAACCTAAAACTTGATAAAAAAGACACTTACATGATATAATTAGAAATGAACATATAGATAGAAACCTCATGGATAGATTCTTAAAACTTACATTGTCAGGCGGCGCATGCACATCATCACCCTCACAATTATCATTAGCACGATCATCATGGGAATGCTCAACCATATAAAAGTTCACATTCAAATTATAAATTTCACATTGTAAAGTAATTCACATTGTAAAGTACACATTCACATTGTAAAGTAATTCACATTGTAAAGTTCACATTCACATTGTAAAGTAAATTGCATTGTAAAGTCCACATTCACATTGTAAAGTTCACATTCAGAAAAATAAAACGTATAAAAAATATAAACATGCATGTCTCTGATATTGTGATCTTTTATCAATTAACAATCCTTCAATGTGATCCCCGTGAACATACAAGTCATTGTGATCCCCAACTTCAATGTTTGGTGGTGTTGGCTACCCAACTGAGAATGAACTGGAGTCATCATACTTATCATAATACTCTTCTTCATCTATAGAATCTTCAATGAACTGTCTTTTACCATGAAGAACAACTAACCATTTATCATTTACAGGATCATCGATATAAAATACTTGTTTCTCCTATGATGCTAATATGAATGGTTCACCCTTCTCGCCAATCTTTTCAAAGTTCACTAACGTGAAACCCAATTCATCCACTATAACTCCTTTGTTGTTGTCAACCCAATTACCTTTAAAGAGTAGAATTCTGAAATCTACATAGTCAAACTACCATATGTCTACAATGACACCGTAATATGACATTTTAGCTTCACATGGACTCTTATCCTTTACACTTGCAAAAAATAATGAAGACGCTTGAAGGATGACCCCACTGTTTTGGACGACACTCTTATCATCTTGACGCTTTGTGTAATACAAGAATCCATTTATGTCAAACCCTTCATAAGACATAACATTCAATTTTGGTTTAAAGGTGAGGCATTTGATGGTTTTAGTAAGATTTTCTGGTGTTTGAGATAGTTGATGTAAGACTTTATCTTCAAACCACTTAATAAATGTCTTGTTATGCTCTCTAGCAAGCCACATTGAATTGGATCGAGGATGTTGTCTCTTGATGAAATTGGTATGTTCCTCGATATAAACACTCACTTCATTGATGTTGTGTAAAATATACAAGTGACCTTGCTCCAACTGCTCATGGCTAATTACTTTCACCCGTGATCCCAAAATTCCTTTGCCAAAATGTTCCTCAATATTCTTGTCATTCATAGGAGCGTCATTACCACTCAGAAAGTCATTGCAAAAATCCATAACCTCTCTCTCCACATAACTCTCAATAATACTCCCTTCAGGCCGATAACAGTTTTGAACATCACCTTTAAAAATGCTCATGTGTCGTTCAAAGGGATACATCCAATGCAAGAAAACTGGTTCCAACATTTTCACTTCCCTAGTCAAGTGGACAACAAGATGTACCATGATATCGAAGAATGAAGGAGGAAAATACGTCTCAAGATGACATAGGGTAACAACCACTTTTCTTTGCAATTTATCGAGAGTATCAAGGTCAATAACTTTGCTGCACAAACTGTTGAAAAAGAAACAAAGTCTGGTGATTGCAAACCGTACATGCTTCAGAAATATAGATCGAATTGCCACGGGCAATATTTGTTGCATTAGAGTGTGACAATCATGAGATTTAAGACTTATAAACTTTAGATCTTTCATTGATAGCAATGTAAGGATGTTGGATGAGTAACCCTGTGGCACCTTAACATTTACCAAGCATTCACAAAAAGCTTTCTTCTCCTTTCTAGATAATGTGTAACAAGCGGGAGGTAAGTATGTTCTCTGATCACTAATAACTACTTCTGTTAATTCTATCCTTATTCCCATTTCACGTAGGTCCATTCTGGATTTTATCCCATCTTTAGTCTTACATGGTATATTCAACAGAGTACCGATGACGCTATCACATACATTTTTCTCAGCATGCATGACATCTATACAATGCCTGACTGTCAAAGAACTCCAATAAGGAAGATCTCAAAATATTGACTTCTTCTTGAATAAAAACTTATCACTCCGTGTGGCCATCGTACATTGTGATCTCTTACCAAATTCATTGGTGATGTCTTTTACTCTTTCATAAACATCCTCCCATGATATAGGTTTAGGTGCACTCTGTTCCTCATTCCGTCCATTGAATGCTTTGCACAACCTACGATATAGATGAAATTTTGGAAGAAACCTTCGAGGAGCAAGATATACAGTCTTGCCGCCGTATTTTAGTCATATTGAGTCAGTGTTCTCTTCACATATAGGACACGCTTTAGATCCTTTGACACTATATCCAAACAAATTCCCATACGCTGGAAAGTCATTCACAGTGCAAAACAGCATAGTGTGCAAATGAAATGTCTCTCTTCGTGAAGTATCATAGGTCATCACACCTTCACCACAGAGCTTCTTCAAGTCATAAATCATAGGTTCAAGATAAATGTCGATATCATTTCCAGGTTGTTTAGGGCCTGATATCAACAATGACAACATAACATACTTATTTTTCATACACAACCACGTAGGAAGATTGTATATAACAAGCATAACATGCCTAGTGCTATGTTGGCTGCTCAATGTCCCATATGAATTCATCCCATCTGTACAAAGCCCAAGTCTTAGATTCCTGTCTTCTTCACCTAATTCAGGGTAAAATAAATCAATCTTCTTCCACTGTGGGGAATCAGACGCATGTCGTAGGATCCCATCATTATTTTTCTTAACATCTACATGCCACCTTAAATTCTTCGCATCTATAGGATTGGAAAACAAGTGTTGAAACCGTGGTATTATAGGTAGATGCCACATCACCTTAGATATGTACTTTGAGAACAAATGGGAAAATGCTACTAGATTTTTCTTGAAAACCCAATACACATTATACACTTACATCCTAAGTGAGATTAGGTGTTCAAGAACAGTCCCAAACCGGGGAATATCCAAGATTTACTCCTAATGAGTAAATCTTGGACGGGTTTCTAGGCCAACAAATACATGTGTTGTCATTCTTATACCCACAATCATAGTTTCATCATTAATATCCTAGTTCTTCAAGTTAGGGTGATTATTGATGTCTTTAGAAGCATGATTGGCAATCTAGGGAAAAGTTCATCATTTACATTCCAAGCATGTCACGTGTGTGCATTAGAGTTCATCATTAAGCAAGAAGGGTGATTATGATTCTCAATATACTCAACAAGGAAAAAAGTTACCAATTTCATAGTTAGAACGGTAGAGATACCCTAAGATCTAGATATAATGGTTCATAATGAGCCTGTGATAAAGTTACATCACTAGATGATTATATAATTTCAAAAGAAGTACACAAATAAATTCAAATGAGTAGATAACTAAATAAAAAATAGTAGAAAAAAATACAAACAAGTATATGAATAAATACAAATATGTTGATAAACTAATATAAATTAGTAGATGATCAATTAGTTCCTGAATTGGTACATAAATAAATACAAACAGTAGATGATTTAGTGTTTTGAAACCATGAACATCTTACTATGATCTTAATGCTAGTAATATTATTAAAAGCAAGGAGGCCCAAGTTGCTAGCAAGTGATGTGTAGTGTGGACTAGTTAGCATCACTTCAACTGTGTCCAAAAAATGATGGAAGAGAAGAAAATAGTGATATAGAAAAGAGGGGGGGCTGACCTTAGGTGGAAAAGGGTAGGGAGCAGGCAGAGGTGGAGGAGGACGAGTAGGTGCTAACCTTGGGTGGAGGAGGGTAGGGAGCAGGCCGAGGAGGACAACCAGGTGCTGACCAGGCACAGGTCGAGGAGGACGTCGGAGTGCAGGGAGCATGCCAAGCAACTAGGATGAGCAGAGAGAGGGTGGCTGGCAGAATCGAGCAGGGAGAAGGGCAGTGGCGGCATGCAAGGAGGAGGTAATAGGGGGCGGAATCACCAGAGCTAGAACCTAACCTTCAATCGGAAATGATACAGAGAAAGGGGAAGAGTCGGCTTTGTGCATATGCTATTAAGTTAACCATTAGCGTCAGGTATTCAAAAAACCTGACGCTAATAAAAATAGGTGTCAGTTATGACTAAAAAACCGACACCTATGCTCAATTATAGTCGTCGGATTCTACTCAAAAAACCGACGTCTATCTACATAGGCCGACAAAAAAAAATGTTCTCGAATTCTGACCATAGTCGTCGGTTGCCTTAGAAAACCGACACCAATGGGGGGTTGCGGGAAAACACATCGGCGTCGATTATCGAAAGTCAACTGATGATAAAAATGTGCCCAATTTTTGTCTCGCCAAAAAATTTAGTCGTCAGTTAATTAGTCAATAACCGATCCCGTATGTTAAATTTTGGAGGTAATTTTTTTCCATTGGAAAATTTGGATTTGGCGGTCGATTTTAGACATCGGTTGTTTATTAAGGAACTGACACTAAATTAAAAGTAATACCCATGTCTGGCCACTCTTCACATATAGATGTCGGTTTGTGTATTAAACTGACACTGTAGGGTTTAGGCGTCGGTTTATTGTTTACAACCGATGTCTCTAAATGTGACGTTATAAGCCATTTCTGTAGTAGTGGGGGGAGAATATTTCTCTCTTAATCCCATATATATATATATATATATATATATATATATGAGGAATGATTGGGATACCCATATTACCAAGGCACACCTCCTTTTTAGGGATCCCCCTTCACTAATAAATCTATGGTTAAGCGTGCTCATCCTAGAGCAATACTGGGATGGGTGACTAGTCGGGAAGTTTGTCCTGGTTTGTAGGTGAGTGAGGACAAAGCACACAGTTAAGGCTAGTTGTGGTCTCTGAGGCCAATTGTCATTCTTGAAACTCTACTAGAGCCTTAGGTAGTAGGCCCGAGTGTTATAGATGGTATCAGAGTCAAAACCCCTCCACTAGGTGTGGCATATATGAACATGGTGCATGCCAGTGTTGAGTCATGCGGTCCAGGTAAGTTGGAAAGGATTGTCCATGGTGATGTAGAAACCCTTGCAATGCTATTCCATAATCGGGAGTTGGGTGTCCACAAGCCATTATGAGTCTGTACTGAAATGGGGAAATATTATGAGGCCTTTTAGTTGAGCCTTGATGGGGATGTCAAGAGTATAAGTGGAGGAGATTGTAATGTACCAGGATTTGAGGTCTTAGATAAAATGATCTTCAAAGGAATGATTGGACTACACATATCACCAAGGTGCACCTCCTTTTCAAGGAGCCCATGAGTAGACCTTCACTAAAGATCTCTATGGTTAAGCTTTCTCATCCTAGAGTAGTACTAGGATGGGTGATCAGTTGGGAAGTTTATCCTGACTTGTACGTGAGTGAGGACAAAGCATGCTATTAAGGCTAGTGGTGGTTTGTAGGGCCAACTCTTATTCTTGAAACTCTACTAGAGCCTTGGGTAGTGGGCCTAGTAGGTGTTACAATAAATGTATGTATACACATACACACACAGATATATATATATATATATATATATATACATATACACATAAATACATATCAATATATATATGTGTGTGTGTGTTTATCTATATATATGAATATGTATAAAGTTTGTGTTATTTATGATTAATTGAATTAACCATGCTTTGATTCATGAGGCTTATTAGAGTTTTCTCATTTTGGAAAATTGTATTGCTTGCTTTGAAATTTGGATAAGTAGAAACCGATGTAAATCATCTAGATCAAGAATATTACTAGAATCTGACATCATGACCTCATAAGGGTATAAAGACCAGTATGTCACTGGGTAGTCACCAGAAAATAGGAATCTAATGTTGGAACATAATTTTGAGTCCATGGTTGGAACACAATTTGAAGTCCATTGTTGGAACATGATCATGAGTAAATCATAGGGTAAACTCTTATTCACTTATGAAAACTCTGATTTATGGATTAAAATCTTGAATGAAATTGCGTAGTTCATAACTTTCAAGAAACTATTTGAACAATTTCTATCATATATTTGTTATCATTGTAGCACACTTTTGGTTGCAACCACATTCATAGTATGCCATTATCTTGCCCATGTTTATATACATTTTAGGTTAAGCTCTGGATTTAGATGTAAAGCAAAGGCAGAATAAATTGGAAAGAAAGAATGATGCTTTAACCATGAAGTTTTCAATAGAAATGTCCCCTCTTTCATAAATCTAGAAGGTTTAAGTTCGTTGACAAGGAGTGGCTCAAGTGGTCAAGCATGGTGTCCCCTAACAAAGGGACCCGAGTTTGAACTAATTGCCACCTTGATTTACCACCCTCCTGGGCATTCAACCTCCGCCACGAGAATGGGATAAGGGGGAATCTTTATCTCTTAATCCCATAGAAGATTTAAGTTCTCAAAATTACAGTCTTTCAATTTCCCAATTGTGTATCTATTTGAATAAAATTTTGTTAAACATTATGTAATAGCTATTGGAATGAATTATTAATTATCTTTGGTTATATTTGGAAAAATGGTCTTAGAAATGTTAATTGACCACCATATCTTCTTTGGTATTCAATTATGGGGATAATAGGAGGAAGGGTCATTATAGTTGGTATTAGAGCCATATGAACTTAAGTAGTTGTTAATAACTATCAATTCCATAACTCTCTAGAGCCATAAGGCAATTAGTAGAGTTTTTCTAAAAAGAATGGTGTCTAACATTGGATCACAATCTAGGGGTTGGAAATTTTTCCATTCACACGAAACGTTGGTTTACAATAACTCTTGGGCCACTATATACCCTACTAGGCCAGAATGTCATGAATTTCTCAAAATAACATACCTTCTATATCTTATCATCAATATTTAATTCCTTTATCATCCTATGCTATCCCTAACACTAGTACATTTCTAACCTCTAATGTCATTTTTCCTAACATTGGTTCTAAAAAAAATTACACTATAGACCAAACAACGCTGATTCATTAGCATAAATGTCACCATTGATCAAGTCATGCCGATTTAAAAAAGATGCATGTACCACTTTTTATATAACGTCGGTTACATATAAAAAACCAACATCTAAAATAACTTGCAAAATACAAAATTTCAGGGAAAAATTATTTGCCTCCAAAAATTTTAAGATGTCAGTTTTCAGAGAACCAATGACAAACACTTTCATGCAAAATAAATTTTGCTTCCAAAATACTTTTGGCGTCGGTTGGTCTTCCGCAAAATTGATATTGATTCTCAGAAAAAACTACATAAAATTGTACAACCAGTGTTGTTTTTTTTGTCAAAAAACCTATGTTGTAGGATTGATGCCACGTCCTTGCAAAAAAATGTTCCCCCAAATTGCACTCTAGTGTCAGTTCACCCAGAAAAAATCAACGACTAAGGCCTTACTTAGGTCAATTTTTTTTTCATTCGGATAAGGGCCTTTGGCGTTGTTTTTCTTTCTTTCAATTAACTAAAGTCTAATTTACTAGGTTAGGTGTTGGTTTTTGATAGCCAACCAATGACTCAGGCCTTACTCAGATCGATTTTTTTTATTCGCATAATGGCCTCTAGCATTGATTTTTTATAGAAAATTGACATATCACTAACTTAGGTGTCGATTTTTAGTATACAACCGACAAGTCAATCCTTACTCAGGTCGATTTTTTTGTTCAGATAATGGCCTTTTTCATCATTTTTATAGCAAAATCATGTTTAAGTCACTAGGTTAGGTGTCAATGTTTGTTAACCAACTGGCGTCTAAGTCCTTAAGTGTTGCTTTTTGCAAAAAGTCGATGACTATGTAAAACTTAATAGCACCCACACAAAATAGACTTCCCCCAATATCTGTTCATTGTTTGACCAATTTTTCCCTAGCTCTAGAGATTCTAACCTCCACCGTCATTGCTCCTTCTACTCCCACCTCTACTTGCCGCCACCTCTAGTTGGTCCTACTCCTGTAGCCGTAGGCACTGGCTGCTCTTGCCCTGCCGCTACAACACATCCTGCTCCTGCTCCCCCTACTATTGCGCCCTCTACCTATTCCTACGCCCACTGCCACTAGCTGCTCCTGCCGCCTGCTCCATCTTTAGCCTCTGTCGTTGCTGCCTACAACTTCTCCTATAGCTTCCTACAACGCTGCCGCTTGCTTCTGCTCCAGTCGTCACTACTGTGAAAGGTGAGGGTCTACCTGTTCTGTTACTTGTTTTGAAACACTTCACCATAGCTAGCACTTGTTTAAGTTTGCATTGTATGCATGAATGAATATACAAAAAGGAGTATAATATCTTGGAATGTTTGTGTTTGCATTATGTGGATGAATGAATATGCAAAAAAAGTATGCTATGGGTGTTGATGGTGTTTGTTTGGAATTTTTATTTAAATTAGAAAATGAATTCAATATATGTAGATTTGGATGTCTAATTTTATGACTTGATGAACCTTAACCTTCTTTGTTCTTAATTATGGATGAAACAAAAACATTAAAATGATTTAAGACCATACTTTCTTAAAAATGCATGTATTATTCTAAGCCTATATTACTGAATATTTTCTTGCACATATGATATAAATTATGACACTAATATCATAGGTATATTATTGTTTGTTGCCTAGAAATCTGTCCGAGATTTACTCATTAGGAGTAAATCTTGGATAGTCCCTAATTTGGGACGGTTCTTGAACACTTAATCTCATGTAGGATGTAAGTGTACAATGTATATTTGGTTTTCAAAATGTTTCATCAACACTTCCCCATTTGTTCTATAAGTATATATGTACATGGCTATTTGCCCATCCACATCGGTGTACTTGGAGAACTACAAGGAAATGCTGCTAAAATTTTCTTAAAAATCCAATCACACATTATACACTTACTAGTGAAATTAGGTTTTCAAGAATGGGATAGGTGGTACGCACATTCATTACCCAATTCTAAACCCTAATTTGTAAACCATAAACCCTAAATCCTAATTAGTAAACCCTAAACCTAATATGTAAACCCTTATCCCTAAACCCTAAATGATAAACCCTCATCTTTAAAACCTTATCTCTAAAGCCTAATCATGTAAACCCTAAACCCTTATAATTGATTTCTCTTTGATCATATAATGGTAGATCATGAATATCCATTCGAAATTGTTACACCCTAAGTTTATTGCTAGTCTTGATCAGTTTATAAGATTTGCATAGGTATATCATAAGCGACATGAAGATAGGTTTTATTGTCCATGTAGGAATTACAGTAACAACTCAAAAGTCAACATTGTTGACAAAATCAAAAGTCATGTCATGTGAAATGGGATTGTATAGGGCTATACAGAATGATACCGGAATGGAGAGATTCCTACTATGAGATCATTATTTGTCAATAGAAGTACTCATGTTGAAGAAGAAACTACTGAGAATGATGTAGGTGTGAATGACCTAATTTCGATGGACATGGTTGATGCAATGCTAGATAGTTGTGCAGTAGAGAATACCGGCCCACCTTCATTATTTAGAAACATTATTCATGACGTTGAGAGGCCGTTCTACTTAGGTTGTACTAAATTAACAAAGTTGAGCGCTGTGTTGAGATTATATACACTGAGATTGTATAAGAAATCGATGTTATAGGGTCATTTTAACCGATGCTAGAGGTGGTTTCTGTACTAGTGTAACCTTATATAATTTATAGATGCTTCTCTTCTATGTTAGTGTTACAAAGAAAATTAGGTTTAATGCATCCTCTGCCAACTAAGAGTATGGAATGCTAATTTAATATAAAAATATATAAAACATGATTTCCATAATGTATACTTCTATTATATGCAGAAACCCTAGAAACATTCGGTACTAGAGATAAATTAAGATAAACCAATCAATATATGAAGTATCTAAGTAGGACAAAGGAAGGAGATAATCCTAAGGGAAGGAAACTAATCCTTAAACCTTGATTAAAAACCATGATCTTAGTTGTAAAATATCACTAAAAGAAATTAGTACTTATATAGGTGAAACCCTAACCCTAACTTAAAAAAGAAGAGAAAAATCAATGAGAAGGAAGTTCATCCTTTACCCTAAATACAAAAATCCTCATGAGTAAATGAGAATAATATAGGAAGGTGGTGTTAAGTATGTGCAAAACTTAGTCATGAGTGAATGTAGTTGTGATGTTTATATTCCACCTTGAGTGCCAAAGAGAGAGCCAATATCCTTGAATTTGTGAAACTTTAAACTAATGCCTTTCAGGAATTGTATCCTATCATGGAATATTAATGTGATCCCTGACACATCTAAGCAAGAGGAAGTGATCTTTTGTCATCTACATGCCATAACAAATGGTTAGTCTTGGATATTTAATTATGTTGATGGGAACACCCTTCTCAACCTACTCTAGGTGGAGTCAAGGGCATAACCACACACACATATATGCCCTAATCGCATGAGAAGAAACAAAAGTTAGTTTATTAAACTAATAACTACTTGATAGTCTAGGTATATACATGTTGACTTTTAGGGAGTTCTTATACCTTAAAATAAGAAAGTAAAAATACTTAGACCATCTTATATAACCTTGAATCCCTAGTTTTGACTACTTCTCCTCACAACTATGATAAGTATAATAACCTATCATTGTAGTACAACACAAATCTTAGGGTTATAATCGAAAATGTGATGGAATAAATAAGTTTTATTGTTGTCTCAAACAATAAGTTGAAGGAGTTCCACTATACTCATGGTTAAACCAAGTTTAAAGACCCTATGAAGGATAGTAAGAATGGATGGATTGATAGAGAATACCATGGTTCCATGACTATGGATGCCACCTCAATAAAGTGTGGTATTATGACAAGCCAGTGTGGTTCAACTCTAGAGGAGAAGGAAAATATATCATGGTAACTACCCTAAGTTTTTAAGTAAACTCTGAGTGAAGGTACCTACCCAGAAGGGAAAGATACATACCATCCTATAACTTTGAGTACTACCTTGTAGGATGTATGTATGGAACAGTGGAAAATAATATGGGAGGCTAATGAAATATTTCTTATTGATATATGGTAACCTCCCCTTCTACATATATAGGGGAGGAGGCACTTACAAGGAAGAAAACTTATCCCTAACAGGCCTAAAAAATTAGGCCCATATAACATAATAAACTAAATTAAAATAATTATAGAACTCTTCCTCAAGATGGAGTATGGGTGAAACACATATCTATTGGACTTAAAAGACTCAATTAGATGATATGATAAATAAAAACATCAATCCCCATGCACGATTTTCACTCCCACTTAGAGATTACTTTCCAAAAAACAATTTAATGATGCCACATTTGTAGTTATGTTATGCAGGTTGGAAATACTCAAACTTTAGAGAAGGTTTTTTGAAGGGCAATTAGAATGAGGAACATCTGATAAATGGAATCAAAACACCACAATGAAAACTTTCCGCCATTAGTATGGAGCAGAAGATCAAAAGCACCATGACCACACCGTCTTCACTAGAGGGTGGAACGTGAGAGTGGTATAAGAATTCAACATATTCCACATACATAATGTGGCAAGAACGTGGAGGTACAATGTAAATGAAGTAGTAGAGGTATCTTCAAACTATTTTAGAAGTGTAGTCATATGGAATTTGCATAGAACATCAAACACATACATAATGTGACATGAACATGAACCAGATAAGGTGTTGATGATTGCCATACCGGTTCCATAAATCTAGAACATGAACCTTGGTCTTGATAGGAATGTGGGAGCACCATCAAGGAGAAACCAAAGTAGTTTTCAGAATAGCCATGTCAATAGATTAAAATTGGAGAAGACATAACTAAAGTATATCGGTGAAGATAAAATACGATGAAACATCATCTTGTAAACACATCATTTGCAAGATAGAACTTTGACAAGATTTGAAGAACTCTGATGTAAAGAAGCAACCATATGTCTCATGAGAATGTAGCGAGAATGATAAACTAAAACATCATTAACACCAGAGGAAACAAGAGGATGGTATAAGCACAACCAAGTGCTGTCTTGACATACATAATGCAGTACAAATGTGAAAAGCTTGATGTGAATACTACAATTGAGCTCCTTCAAAGCATGAAAGTGGTAGATAACTAGAATAAGGAAGAGAAAATATCCAACCTATGTGCATATCATGGCACAAACATGAAGAAGTACAATGTCCTTAGGAAAGAGATACACCAATGATGCACTAGAAACACAATGCTTAGTGGGAATGACGTGCCACAAATACATCCAAAAAATGAATGTGCTGAAGAAGAAGAATATTCATGGAGATTAAACTATCCTAGATTGATACATATACTCTCTCCTACTCTAACTCTCCTCTATCCACTTCGCACACCAATTACAAAGTGATTGAGTAGTTGGTGTGGAAAAGTAGTACCCCCTGTATATGGAAATTGATGCACACATGAGGGGTGGTAAGGTTTTTTGGTGCTTTATAATCTAGAACATGGAACTTTTTTTGTCAACATGTCGTATATATAACTGTTAAATTAATTTAATGTGCAACATGACCCGATTTGACATATTTGGATAGAAAAATGAATGGATATTTGTGTGACCCAAAAAAGAGATCTTCCCATCCCTTAGTTCACAAAACAAATCTAATTAACAGTCTTCATATTGTGTATTGAGGGACATCATAGAAAATTGAGAGAGATAAAGGGAAAATGGTGCAGAGGTAGATACAATGTGCCATGGCCGTCAATTGCAAATGAGTAGAGGTGGATGACATAGGTAAGTGATAGAAGTTGGTATCCTTAGATCATGTCTCATCTATGTCTCGATCTCTTCATTCAAGAATGTAGTGAAGAAGTACAAAGACATCTCTTTTTATTAGCATAAATTCCAATCATTAGAGAGAAATCCTAAACCTAAACCCAACTTATGAAACAAAAAAATTATTTCTCGACAAACAAGGTTATCGCAATATATGAAAAACATAGGTAAATTTTTCTTTTTCTTCATAAAATCTCATGAACCAATGTCACATCAAGGACAACATATTCAATTATCACAATTATTTTCAACTCCTTTAAAATTGGATTTAAATCTTATTTCTCATATGCAATTCAATTTACATCACATACATCTACTTAAAAGAAAAAACTCTGTGACGTCCCTGGATTTTGATTTCTCTAAACTCTATTAGGAGTGAGATGTCAGAATCTGAAAACATCATCCAATCATATCAGAAAGCGATGCAGAAGCATAATATGAAAACATGAACATTCAACTATGATGTATACATCATAACATTCTCAACATTCAACATATTTATATTACAACATGAATTAAATTTACATATTGGAAGAAGATTTACAAGTCTAATAACATGTATGCTAATAGGATCTTAACAATAGCTACAACCTGAACAACTACTCACTCCCATCTTTTTCCTCCCATGCTATCTCTAGACCTAAAACATACGTGAAACAATGAATCAACACACAAGGTGTTGTGCACGTGGGTAGAAAGATACATACTAATATGTTTGCATAATTGAAATAACTTGAGAAAGAAAGATTAAAGGGAAACATTGTTTTAAATGATAATCAGGTAAACATTCCTTTTATTGCATTCACTTTGATGCGGTTGTACTACACATACTTGCACTTGACTTACATCTAGTGTGGGAAATATAGTATCATCATACATCTAACATGGGCCAGGGAATCATACATCCATGTTAGGCAACATACATCCACACCAGGCTATGTTCTCTAGTAGCTACATCCCATCATACTCATTTATGTTCTCTTAGATTTGGCGAAGTATAATTCATACTAGTTCAACCAAGCAATCATATCCAAATATGAGCATTCAAGATATTACATATCATAGGCAACCAAAAAACTAGTCTTATACTTAATAAACCCCACATACCTGAGTTCAGAGATTCATAGATATCTTTGATCATCTAGAAAATCTGGTCATCACCTGATTAATAACAAATATTCATCATTAATACAAGGTTCACCATTATTAATGGTATCTAGGTCCAGATTAGGGTTTTAGTCAAACCTAGGTTCAAACAGACCTTAACTGGTTTCTAATATTTTTATACTGATCTAAAAAGTCATTATTAAGGTCTGGTATGATTTTCATATTTTTCTGATAACTGGTCTATTTTCTAGAATTAATATGAGGTTAAAACATGTAATTGGGTTTTAATGAGAAATGACCTATCATTTTGACATAATAGTCAAATTTGAGTTTATATTTAGTTTCCACATTATACTAGAGTTCAGTAATATTTTTCTCAGATTTAATTTCCATGATATGCTAATTATACCAACAATATGATCTCAAAAAGAAGCATTATCATCTACATTAAATATCATCTTTATTTGTTTGTCAAAGATCTGATCTAAGGGTCCAGTAATGTAGAGGATATTATTCTAAGTCCAGGGATATTTTTGGGTAATTTATTGGCCAAGGGAGCTATTTATTAGGCATTTCCTAAGAAAAAGTTATTTCCTGGATATCAAAAGTATTTTACCTCTTTTTGTGGGGTCCACCGTCAGACGTGGTGGTCCAGAATTGGCCCACACTGGCAAGATTAGCTCCCCAGCTCGCACCCCTATCTGATTTTCTTATGATCAGACCGGGCGGTTCATGCGGTGGTCTGCCTCAACCCGTTCCGTGTTGATACCAGAAGTGATGCGTCATCCGCTTCACATGCTTCATCTGCAGATGCCAGACCTGAGTGTCGTTGTGACCTGGGTTCACGAAGAGGAACCCTGCGATCAGGCTCCAATGTCATACAAGCCTTGGGTCTTCCTTAGCCAGTGCCGCCACAAGTGAGTTCCCCAGGGAGGAACCACACTGGCGTCAAACTCCAACCTTGCTCGTTCGGCGCCTTGGCTCCTTGGACAGAGCTGAAAGACCCTTACCGCTAGGTGGTCATCTTCCCTGCCACCGCAGGATGGAGGAAAAAGGGGGAAAAGAGGTCGCTGACCCTTCTGCTCGAATCAACCTCACTCATAGAACCGACAAGGCCCAAAGAACCACCAGAGATCTTATAAACTCAAAAGGGATGCCTTGATATCTGCCCTTGACTCTGCCTTCATCCCGACATCCACCGTCTTTGCTGACTGTGGCGGGTCTTCTTCTCGCACGACCTTGGATCTGCATCCACTTCAAGGATGGTCGACGTTCCTCTATGAGGTGGATGGCATGACCCAGATGTGGTGCTGTTGGCCAAAACTCCCCCAAAACACTCGAGCTCCACCACAACATGCAGGTTTGATGGCCATCATTGTCCTCTGACTGAGAAATTAAGAGTGCAGTAGGTGGCGGAAGGGATCTTGATCGCTTTTCTTGGTCAGTGCAGAACGTAGTCATGAAAAGAGTGAGGGAGGAGGAGTCGATCTCTCTGGTTCGCACTGCTGGAGACAAGTGTTAGGGACATAGCTTGGTTCTCTCCAAATACGCCACCTCCCAACCTAAGTCAGGGTTTGTTGGAGATCTCCATACTTCTCATATCTGAATAGCCTTCTAGACGAGTGTGGGGTGTAATATGGACTAGGTGATCGAGGTTGGGTAGATCGACATGTTGTTTTGTTGCTCTTCCCAAATTTTTCAGAGGTTGAAGACACCTCAAGAGGCTGTGGGCATGCCTAAGCAAGGGAGTAGGTCAGTGTGACATCACAATCTCATGGATACTAAATTATATAACTAAAAGACTAAGGTTCCAACCCATATATTTCATTAATGTCCTCAACTTCAAATGCATACATCTTTTTATAGAAATCTCCAAACGTTCTCAAAATTTTAAACATAGGCTTATAACATCATAGTGTATCTTCGAACAAAGTTTGAGTCACTAAATCCATTACTTGGTCATACAAATAAGCTCCCAACCAACCTTATAGATGGGTGCATAAAAATCTGAATCCAACTCAATGAATAAAAAGATCTTGATCCTACCAGTCCAAAACACTTGTTATGATACTAACACCTCAAAGTTCACTAATATATCACTTGAGGTTATTGGTACTATTAAACGGGTCCCGTGGACTCATATGTACCCAAATCAATTTAATCAAACCTATTCATCATACTTGAACTCAAATAATATTTGAATTGTAAATTGCATATATAGTTACACTTTTTGAGTGGAAATATGCAATGATTAAATAACCAATTCCTCAATTTGGTATCAATCATCTACATGACACTCATGGTCTTAAAACACTATATTGGGTATCATAATCCTAAAATCAAGTTCATCATTTTCACCCCACATTATATGGAATTTCGTCCTCGAAATTCAATTAATCTCATCCTTAAGAGGCTATTTAGGAGTTCAGCTTCATATACATCATCATTGCTTAGGTTCTAAGACCACCATAATTTCATGCACTCTAAGTTGTTAGCTTAGGGCCTAGAGATCCTTGGGTGTGTCCACCCCACCTTATTTGTGGAAGCTCCACTTAAAGTCTTAGCCATATCATGGCATTATGATATATTAGTATTACATCACCCCTAAGGATACATGTTTTGTTCATGCTTCTAAAGTTCAAGAGAATTTGTTTATATGTCATGGTATTCAGATCATTTAATTCTAACATCATTAACATCTTACAATGATTTCAGCATTAGAGGAAATTTATCTTCATCCTTGATATTAGAATTTTTCTACTTAAGAAGGGCTTACGTAACATGTTTGACCATTAGGGTTTCACCCTATGGTGTGATATTCATACTCAACTTAGAAACATACATTGAGAAGGATCAAAGTTACGAACTATATTTCTGATCATATATCCTATGATCCAAAAATATCTTTATATCAAGTTCATTAGTTCAACTTTTTATGTCTTGCATGTATTATGTGAAGGGAAAAAGAGAATATACTAAGTTTATCCCATGATCTCAGCATCATATCTTTCATGTTTCATATGAAGGGAAAGAGAATATTTTATTGTAAAACTTATAATGATTTCAATCTTGGGTGCTACATGTATGATATAGGGGGAAAATATAGAATAGGTCAAGCTTATATGAGTGACTCCTCATATATAAATCATCTATATAGCTCAAGTGAGGTTTCTATCATCATATATTAAGAAAGAGAAGAAGAAGGGAGAATTGTATTTTTGAGTATCTTTTGCACAAAGCATCATACTCTCATAACTAGAGTTCATATATTACCTCACTTGCAACTAATTATGAGATTAACAAAATATGTCACTCTATCTAGGACCTAACTCAGCCAAAGGATTGACTTTATCATATGGGTCATCTACCCATCATTTTCTTTTACCCAATTCTCACATATAGATTTGAATCATGCATAAGGACTCAACTCAGCACTCAAGAGTAATCTAGTGTAGGATAATTTTTTTTAACACATATCTCATATATTGGAGGCTAGGTCCTATGACCTTCTCCCAGTGGGTTTTACTCTCTCTAGAGTTCACCACATATCTCATCCTACCACTACACGTCCTCCTTGTATATGAGCTTGAGGCTCATGCACACTCATCTCTATCTTAACTTAGCTTATCTTAAGTAGGAAAAGGGAATGTACTTTCATCATTACAACTAAGCATAGTTCCTCTAAGAGTGGATTCAACTCATATACAACTCAAATCTTAATAAGGAAACTTATACCATCATAGCTCAAAGTTAGATATGATTCTATATGCTTATTTCCTTCATCTTTCTTTTGTCTATCTATCTATCACATAATCTTATGAGTCTCTAGACTTCTAATCTAGATCTATTCTCTCTTCTAGACTAATGTCACTCCCTTTCACTTAGATTGCATGAACACCCACTACTCTCCTGTGTGAGGGACACATTTTTATATTTACATATATCTAATAAAATATTATATAGTTTTTCTTCGAGAAAGAAGGCGTCAGAGAAAACTATCGAGGTGCGAGCCGATTGGGAAACAAAATCAAACCAATAAACTCGAGTGTCCAACACACAGTAGATAGTCTGGTGCCATGTAATCTAATGAAATGGTGAGAGCATGGTGTAGACTAGTGTAGCTACCCAATACATATGATCTCTATATGGAAAGGGTTTCAGACACTTGTCTAAACCTAGTTCTTGAACATCTAGGTTCTAACTTAGAGGCTCAGTCAAACCTTATTCCTATAGAACAACTTACTAAGTTTCTAGGGTTTAATGTGGAAGGTGAAATTTATTTTTTATGTTTCATGGTGAGCAATTGTTAGGTGTAGCTACTATTCATGCTCTGATACCAACTGTGATGTCCCCGTATTTTAATTTCTCTAAACCCTATTGGGAGTGAGATGTCAGAATCCAAAAACGTCATCCAATCATATCATAAAGGGATACATAATCATAATATGCATACATGAACATTCAACTATGATGCATACACCATAACATTCTCAACATTCAACATATTTATATTACAACACGAATTAAATTTACATATTGAAAGAAGATTTATAAGTCTAATAACATGTATGCTAACATGATCTTAACAATAGGTACAACCTAAACAACTGCTCACTCCCATATTTTTCCTCCCATGCTATCTCGGAACCTAAAACATACGCGAAATAATGAATCAACACACAAGGTGTTGTGCACGTGGGTAGAAAGATACATACTAATATGTTTGCATAATTGAAATAACTTGAGAAAGAAAGATTAAAGGGAAACATTGTTTAAAGCGATAATCAGGTAAACACTCCTTTTATTGCATTCACTTTGATGTGGTTGTACTACACATACTTGCACTTGACTTACATCTAGTGTGGGCAATATAGTCTCATCATACATCTAACATGAGCCAAGGAATCATACATCCATGTTAGGCAACATACATCCACACCAGACTATGTTCTCTAGTAGCTACAACCCATCATACTCATTTATGTTCTATTAGATTTGGCGAAGTATAACTCATACTAGTTCAACCAAGCAATCATATCCAAATACAAGCATTTAAGATATTACATATCATAGGCAACCAGAAAACTAGTCTTATACTTAATAAATCCCACGTACATGAGTTTAGAGATTCATAGATATCTTTGATCATCTAGACAATCTGGTCATCACCTGATTAATAACAAATATTCATCATTAATACAAGGTTCACCATTATTAATGGTATTTAGGTCTAGATTAGGGTTTTAGTCAAACCTAGGTTCAAACAGACCTTAACTGGTTTCTAATATTTTATACTGATCTAAAAATCATTATTAAGGTCTGGTATGATTTTCATAATTTTTCTGATAACTGGTCTATTTTCTAGAATTAATATGAGGTTAAAACATGTAATTGGGTTTTAATGATAAATGGCCTATCATTTTGACATAATAGTCAAAGTTGGGTTTATATTTAGCTTCCACATTATACTAGGGTTCAGTAATAGTTTTCTCAGATTTAATTTCCATGATATGCTAATTATACCAACAATATGATCTCAAAAAGAAGCATTATCATCTAAATTAAATATCATCATTATTTGTTTATCAAAGGTCTAATCTAATGGTCCAATAATGTAGAGGATATTATTCTGAGTCCAGGGATATTTTTGGGTAAATTATTGGCCAAGGGAGCTATTTATTAAGCATTTCCTAAGAAAAAGTTATTTTTTTGGATATCACAAGTATTTTACCTCATTTTGTGGGGTCCACTGTCTGACGTGGTGGTCCGGAATTGGCCCACACTGGCAAGATTAGCTCCCCAACTCGCACCCCTGGCTGATTTTCTTATGATCAGATCGGGCGGTTCATGCGGTGGTCTGCCTCAACCCGTTCAGTGTTGACACCAGAAGCGATGCGTGATCTGCTTCACGGGCTTCATCTGCAGACGCCAGACCTGAGTGCCGTTGTGGCCTTGGTTCATGAAGAGGAACCCTACGTTCAGGCTCCAACGTCATGCGAGCCTTGGGTCTTCCTTAGCCAGTGCCGCCGCAAGTGAGTTCCCCAGGGAGGAACCATGCTGGCGTCAAACTCCAACCTTTCTCGTTCCGCGCCTTGGCTCCTTGGACAGAGCTGAAAGCCCCCTTACCGCTATGTGGTCATCTTCCCTGCCGCCGCAGGATAGAGGAAAAAGGGGGAAAAGAGGCCGCCGACCCTTCTGCTCGAATCAACCTCACTCAGAGAACCGACAAGGCCCAAAGAACCTCCGGAGATCTTATAAACTCAAAAGGGATGCCTTGATATCTGCCCTTGACTCTGCCTTCATGCCGACATCTACCGTCTTCACTGACTGTGGTAGGTCTTCTTCTCGCACGACCTTGGATCTGCATCCACTTCAAGGATGGTTGGCGTTCCTCTATGAGGTGGATGGCATCACCCAGATGTGGTGCATTCAGCCAAAACTCCCCCAAAATACTCGAGCTCCACCACATGTTGTAGGTTCGATGGCCATCATTGTCCTATGACTGAGAAATTAAGAGTGCAGTAGGTTGCAGAAGGGATCTTGATCACTTTTTCTTGGTCAGTGCAGAACGTAGTCATGAAAAGAGTGAGGGAGGAGGAGTCGATCTCTCTGGTTCACGCTGCTGGAGACAAGTGTTAGGGACATAGCTTAGTTCTCTCCAAATACTCCACCTCCCAACCTAAGTCAGGGTTTGTTGGAGATCTCCATACTTCTCGGATCTGAATAGCCTGCTAGACGAGTGTGGGGTGTAATATGGACTAGGTGATCGAGGTTGGGTGGATCGACATGTTGTTCTGTTGCTCTTCCCGAATTTGTCAGAGGTTGAAGACACCTCAAGAGGCTGTGGGCGTGCCTAAGCAAGGGAGTAGGTCAGCGTGACATCACAATCTCATGGATACTAAATCATATAACTAAAAGACTAAGGTTCCACTCCATATATTTCATTAATGTCCTCAACTTCAAATGCATACATCTTTTTATAGAAATCTCCAAACATTCTCAAATTTTTAAACATAGGCTTATAACATCATAGTGTATCTTCGAACAAAGTTTGAGTCATTAAATCCATTACTTGGTCATACAAATAAGCTCCCAACTAATCTTATAGATGGGTGCATGAAAATCTGAATCCAACTCAATGAATAAAAAGATCTTGATCCTACCAGTCCAAAAACACTTGTTATGATACTAACATGTCAAAGTTCACTAATATATCACTTGAGGTTATTGGTACTATTAAACGGGTCCCATGGACTCATATGTACCCAAATCAATTTAATCAAACCTATTCATCATACTTGAACTCAAATAATATTCGAATTGTCAATTGCATATATAGTTACACTTTTTGAGTGGAAATATACAATGATTGAATAACCAATTCCTCAATTTGGTATCAATCATCTACATGGCACTCATGGTCTTAAAACACTATATTGGGTATCATAATCCTAAAATCAGGTTCATCACAAACTCGGTCTACACCCAATCCTGGGAAAGAGATAGTATTAGGACATTCTAATCTAAATTATTCTATTTACATATTTTTTGTCATGACTAGAAATATGCCTAAACATTTGAAACAACCTCATGGGACTCATATAGAGCCCAAGTTTGTGGATGCCCCCTACTCAGGCTAGGTACATTAACATTATTTTAAGTCAACTTAAATAAACTTGCAAATATTTCCATGTCTAACAAATGACTCAATCATATAGGAGTTCTAGCTAATAACAATTAATCATAAAGCCATTCATTTAGTCAAGTCTCAACATTTTTGTAAAGGTAACAACTCAAGATATAAACATTTATAATCAAGACATAAAAATAACATCATCTTTGTGACACCCCACCAATCGGACTAGGAACATATCATACAGTCCTGAAGCTAAAGTCCACATTAAATATGTCTACACAATAACACTATTTAAATGACAAGTAAATCTAATCATAATCATGGTGGATATTGAATTCCAATATCAACTAGTTGTCAACATTCAAGATCAAATTCCATACTATACATATAAAAATAAGACAACACATTGTATTCATAAAAGAATGACTACTTTCCACAATAAGAAATGCATTCAACAATAATAGATTTATCAAGTAACAATAAAAGGAATGTAAAGAAACATTTAACTCGTGTTCCACATGTATTGTCATATTTTATTCATTTTTCATGAAACTACTTGGCTCGTACCTCACCAAGTAGAAGTCACCACGCCATAGTTTTGTGTCAACAACTCACCATCACTATCTTAGGGTTTCACCAGACACCCTAAGACATCAAAAATAGACTCTGGTCCACCAACGGGGTTGCCTAAAGAGGCTCACGCCTTCATCTCTGGTACACAACATAGGAACCAACATAAAAAATATCACATATCATCATTAAGTATAACATATCATTATATTACACATGTTTCACAATTTTCATTTCATCAGTCTATTTCTCATGGACATAAAATTTACCAACATAGGATTTAGGGACAAAATCACTTTGTGTGACTCACTCCTAAATCTTGGCAGTATAACCTTCAAGGTTTCAATCCATACTATGGAAATCCTTCTCATAATTCTCTTATTACTACAAGGAGATCCATTTTGTTTACTTATGTGAACCTCAGAGGAAAGTCACAGTGTTCAGGACACCTAACTAGATCTGTCATTATATTACTAGTTAATAATCCTTTTTACTCATCTTATAGAAAATTATAATAATTATCTATCATATGTCTATATTATCATGCAACTAGAATGGCATAAAGCAATTTAGGATTAACAAGAAAGAAAATAATTGAAATAAGAAGCACAACAAGTGTAGTAACTTGCAACATGTATGTTCCTTTCCATTTCACATCATCTCATGTCAGTTATCATCACTGAGCTATCAACTTGAGAAATTATCTCATTATACAACATTTACCATACACATGGTTTCTCAAAAGTAATAAATGCATGTTAATTCAATCTCAATATATTTCTTGTCTATTCATTACATATCACAGTTCTGAACCAATCAATACATAGATATTAGAGCTAGAAACAACATAATCATCTTGTATCATTCATCATGCTCAAAATAGGTTTATCATACAACATATGCTTATTCCATATGATTTCTATAAATATGAATAAATCTCAAAGCATAAATGTATATAACATACTTACTTATTCACTATATGCCAATTTTTAGTTAGGGTTACTATCCATCACACATAAAATCATTTTGAAATCCATCAAATTAGACCATTCTCGGAATACAAGTGTTTTACAGACAATTACAATCCAAACAAGTATTCTCATGGATAAAATGTCATCCTTAAACTTCATCCTATAATTGAATTAGAATATACTTATGTACATTCAATAAGCCCTTATCTCAGAGTATTAATCATTTTATCACGTATAATATCATATTAGGATTACAATTAGGTTCTCAAATCCAACTATCATTTTCTTTATTTTTTCTTCATTTCTTAATCATTAGTCATAACTTCTTTGATATCATGTTCACTATTATTCTTAGCTTAATCATTCTATGTTAACTCAATGCTTATAGTTTCCCTCTCATTGAAATCCTTCATATTCTATTGTACTATATTTCATTCAATTTTAGTCAACTCACATATACTTAAAGTAAATAGATGAAAAACTTCTTCATACTCATTTCATTAATATTCCAATCCTTACTTATCATCACAACTTAGTTCACCCTTGTCCATTTCTTTTCTTGTATTTAGATATATGTACCATAACCTTTGGCTTCTAATGGAATATTGGTAAATAACACCAATTCTTCTATTCCTTATAAAACTCTGAATTTAGGGAGTATCACTGATTATTGTTTCTTCTTACTCTTTAACCTTTAGTCATCTTCCTGATTCATTATTATGTGACTTTTATAAAAGTATTACATTCATGTAGGGTTTATTTACTATTCCATGAATTATACTACAATTGATGTATTAGGATTAGATCATCATAAAAGGACTTTTCAACTTCAATTGAAGTAATAATACTTACAATTGAGCATTTCATCACATTATAAGATTATATACAAGTTCTAGCTTTATCACTCATACTGGTCTTGATATTATATTTTTAGGATTTTCAAGAAGTCAACTTAACTCAATGCATCCTAAGCACATTATTGTTTACTGCCCTCATTTGGGTGTACCTGATCTCTGTTGGCTAAATTGGACATTAGCATACCCTTTGTTTTGATGATGAAAAACATTTCATTCTTGTGGATCTAACGTGCTACCTAAGTATTTTAGGGTTCAAGGAAAATAAGGAGATCATACTAAGTGGAAAATTGAAGATCAATACAAATTAAAGATCAATAAAATTAAATGTTTAATATTTTCATGATTGTACTGTGTAAAAACTTGTACAATTATATAATGTACAAGTACTTAGATATAATGTAAATCAAGCATTAGATCTTCCATATCTACCCAAAACCCTATGTCACACTCACATGAATACTTTCGGGTTGATAGGTCTCATATGAGTCATCAATAGGACCTCACACACATTGCAAAACTGTGCAAATCTTTAGTTCTGAGCCAAAATTCGGTCAACAATATTGTGGACCAAAATATAGCCGTTGTAACAAATTTAGTTGTCAGAACCTGTCAGTCATCCGATCGAAAATATTGTGGACTGAAATTTTACCTGGTCGACAATATTGTCGATCGAGAAAAGTTCTGGAAACTTTGCACTTAACACGAATTTAGTCATTGCAAGCCAACTACTTCATACCTAATAGACAGTTAAGCACTAAGAACACACTAGACACTCCCTAAAACGTCCCTAAACACTTGTAAACTATTCCTATAAATAGGAGAGTCCTTAGGACACCCAAATCATTACTTGCATACACAATACACAAGTTACACTTGAGCATCCATTCTTGAGAGCAACAAAGTTGAGATTTACTTGTTATCTTCTTCCTTGTGCTCTAGAGTTGGGTCCTATAGATACAATCTCCTAGCCACCACATATAGACACATCCATCTTAAGTGGATAGGAGATCTAAATGCTTTATATAGTATCGAAGCGATGTACTTCATTGGTTAAGTATTTCCTTTCTTCCAACCATTTTCTTTTATATTGTATATTGTTCTCCTTGACTACTCCTAGGTTTGGAGGATGTTGAAAGGAGGTTTCTTGGTGCTAATTCATCAAGAGAAGGCTGCTCCAAGGTGGACTTGAGGTTACTTCAAGAAGGCACTTCAAAGGAGGTTGGAGCTACTTCAAGGTGAAGACTAACTCAAGGTGGTGGAGCTACTTCAAGGAGGTGAAGGCTACGCCAAGGTGGACTTGAAGTTACCTCAAGAAGGATGCTTCAAGGAGGTTGAAGCTACTTCAAAGTGAAGGATACTTCAAGGGTGTAAAAGGAAGGTGATTGTATTTTATGTAACACCCTTGTGAGGTAATAAAATAAATCACTTTCAAAATCCCGGTAGGAAACAATCAGGTAGTGGACTGACTACCTTAGATTTCTAAGTTAGGAAACACTCTACATCCTTGTGTCTTCCTTGTTTCCTCCTACTTCTTGTCAAAGTGTTTTAATTGTTTAATTAACTTTAAAACTCCAAAAAGCTCTATTCACCCCCATCTAGATCTTTCAATTGGTATCAGAGTAAGTCTTCAAGGAGCTTTAACAAGTATTGAAGGATGGGGGATGGTGTGCTCAACAACTTGACCTGGTGGGAACCTACGTATCTCATCCACCACCGTTTGATGGAAGCAACTACAAATATTGGAAGAGAAGGATGCAATTTTATTTTCAAGGCATCAGTTGGGAGCTTTGGAGGATGGTGTCTACTCCATATGAGCTTCTGGAAACTGAGTATGCTACATAGGATATCAATACGGTAAAGCAAGCTCAACTAAATGCCAAGGCTATAAGTATTTTATATTGTTCTATTTCAATAAGTGAATTCAATAGAATTTCTTCATGTGAAACTGCATATGATATATGGCATAGACTTTCTATTACACATGAAGGAACTATACAAGTTAAAAATTCTAAGATTAGTATGCTTAAACAAAAGTTTGAACAATTTTGTATGGAACCAAATGAGTCCATTAGTGAAATGTATGCAAGATTCTCTATTGTCATTAAAGGTTTGAGTACATTAGGAAAATTCATAAGTGAAGAAGATCAAGTATCCAAAATCCTTAGATGTTTTCCTCCAAAGTACAAACCAAAGGTGACAACTATTGAAGAATCCAATGATCTCACCAGATTAAAGATGGAGCAGCTGATTGGCAACCTAGAAACTCATGAGGTCACCCTTGAAGAAGAAGAAAGATTGGAAGCCAAACACAAAAAGGAGAAAAGGAAGGACATCACATTCCAAGAAAAAGCTAGTCATGATACAAGTGAAGAAGATAGTGAAGAGGAGACTCTCATTGTAAATGGTAAGCCGTATAGAAGATTTAAAACTAACAAAATTTCTAGTGTTGCTTCTTCCTCTTCCCCTGGGTGCTTTGAATGTGGCAAAAAGGGACATTTAAAAGGTGATTGTCCCAAACTCAAGTAGGGAAAGAAATCCTCTCACAAGAAGAAGGAAAAAGCCTACAAAGCAGCATGGGATGACTCAAGTGATGAAAGTGAGGATGGAGAAAAAGAAGTGGAGTGCCTTATCGCTATAACAAATGAAGAAGAGAATGAGGTAAGCTTATTTGATTTATCTAAAGAAGAGTTAATTGCTAGCATTGAAGAATTACATGATAAATACAATGATTGTAAAAAGAAACTAAAAAGAGTTACAAAAACTAATGAAGAATTATATGCTCAATTAAAATATCTTGCTTCTGAAAAGGAAAGTATTATTTCTCAAAATTCTACCTTGAAATCATCTTTTAATTATTGCAATATGAAGTTGCTTACTCTAGAAACAAATTATGATTTTCTTTCTCAAGAAAAGGTTGAACTACTTGCAAAATTGAATGATCTTCAAACTCAACCTATCTTGTGTACTCATTTAGATTATGATTCTATTATCAAAGAAAGAGATAGTTTGTTATCTAATCTAGGTCAAGCAAAGTAAGACATTAAAAGGAGAATGGATGAAATTGCTAAGTTATAAAAGGAAATTAGTAGCTTGAAATACAATGGTATTCTTGATAAGATCCTAAAGGATTCTTCCAGACAAATTGGAAGAATAGGTTTGGGATATGTTACAAAAAGAAAATATCATCCTAAATCTAGAAGAACACAAGCACCCAAGACCAAGGCCTTATTTGTACCCAAGAACAATTCAACTCAAAGGAGAAATGAAATTGATTCCATTTGTTGTCACTATTGCTTGCGTCCTGGACATTATTCTTTCTCATGCCCATACAAGAAAAAGGATGTTGATTTAGTGTGGATTCTAAGACTTCAAACCTAGGAGATTTGAATATGATTAGTTGAGATTTGACCTAAAATGTTACTTTGATATTCAAAAAGTCTTATCTCAACTAAGTGAGCTTTAATTTGCATATTTCTACAAAATTGTATTGGAAGTAACCTATGTTTTTACTTGAAAATAACTACTGAAAATATAACAAAAACAATCTTGGTCGACAACAACTTCAACCAAGACACTCTTCGGTCGAGAAAATTGTCGACCAAAGAAGTTTCTGTCTCAAACCTGCATTTTCTGGAGAAATAATAAATTATCGATCAAGAAAGTTGTCGACCGAGAACATTTCGGTCGAGAAAATAGTCGACTGAGGAAAACTCTGTCAGAATTGTTTTATAATAATAAGATACTTCAATTACAATTAACTTAAGTAACTCAAATATGTAATGAACTTTACAAATTACATTGCTCTAAATATTTGAATGACCCTAATCAAAAGGAAGAATATATGGGCATCAAAACTTTATACTTTGCATGATTAAATTGTTCCAAACAAGCATATAAGAGGAAAATATTGGTTTTATTCAAGAAAAGTATTAATGGAAAATCTATCAACATAGGAGATTTTGTTCAACATTAACATAATCAAAATTGAAAACAAAATAAGTGATCATACAAGGAACTTGGTTTAATAATCATCACCATTTTGTGATAAAATTTAAAGTTTGAGCATTCTAAGAAATTCAGACAAGATATCTTTTCCAAATCTTGCTCACATGAATTAAGTTCTAAAAGGCAAACTTAATCTTAAGTCACAAAAAGGTCTTATCTTAGATTATTCAACATTCACACGTTCCTATATGAGCAACATGAAGAACTAATAATGATCATAAAAAACAAGATCAAATCATATTCTAGAAGAAGTGGTTCATTGGATAACTTATGAAAATGCATATATTGGATATCTACAGAAATGCCTCTCGGTCGAAAAAGAGTTCTACCGAGGGACGCCCCGGTCGAAGTCATGGTCGACCAAAAAATAAGCTTGACAAAATGCTTATTTGTGAAATGAAATCATTGACTTGTACTTAACCTTAGTGTATTTTTTCATCATGATTATTGATTCATTTCTTTACTTATTTAATTGAACCTCAAAATTAGTTATGATCTTAGTATCTTTAAGAAGCTTACAACATTCTTGAATACAATGTATATCATTTTCTTAATTGAATTCTCTACACTGATTAGGGCTTAACATCCCTTGTATTTGGTTAGAGGTACATTCATTGGTTCTACTATGAGCTTAAAAGAATCTCATATCATTTCAGGGCTTAACATCCCTTGTAAATGGTTGGGAAATATTCATTGATCCTACTATGAGCCTAAAGAAATCTCATATAATTTCAAGGCTTAACATCCTTTTTAAATGGTTGAGAAACTAATAAAATATATCCATGAGTCTAAAGGATTCTCATATCATTTCAGGGCTTAACATCCCTTGCAAATGATTGAGAAATAAATCATGATTTTTGAATTGTGGCTAAGTTTGACATTCTTGTTATAGTATACAATTAAGGGGGAGCGTCTCATTCAGGGGGAGCAAATAGGTTATATGACAATCTTTTTGAAATGACAAAGGGGGAGAAATAATATAAATCAAAATTAAACGAGTTTCATAATCTCTTGTCTTCACATCAATTGTTGTTATATTCCTTAAAGAGTTAGATACTATGTTCCATACCTCTTTAGGAATAATTAGCACAAACTTCATGAAAACAAGAGAATTTCTTCATCTAAGGTAAATCTCAGGTATGAAACTCATCTTATTGGATTATTTTGATTATATTTTTAGGAATGTTTGTCATCTTCAAAAAGGGGGAGATTGTTGGCTAAATTGGACATTAGCATATCCTTTGTTTTAATGATGATAACCATTTCATTCTTGTGGATATAACGTGCTACATGAGTATTTCAGGGTTCAAGGAAAATAAGGAGATCATACTAAGTGGATAATTGAAGATCAATACACTTAAATGTTTAATATTTTCATGATTGTACTCAGTGTAAAAACTTGTACAATTATATAATGTACAAGTACTTAGATATCATGTAAATAAAGCGTTACATCTTCCATATCTACCCAAAACCCTATGTCACACTCACATAAATACTTTAAGGTTGATAGGTCTCATATGAGTCATCAATAGGACCTCACACACATTGTACAACTTTGCAAATCTTTAGTTCTGAGCCAAAATTCGGTCGACAATATTGTGGACCAAAATATAGTCGTTGTAACAGGTTTAGTTGTCATAACCAGTCAGTCATCCGGTCGACAATATTGTGGACTGAAATTTTATCCAGTCAACAATATTGTCGACCAAGAAAAGTTCTAGAAACTTCATATTTAATGCGAATTTAGCCGTTGCAAGCCAACTACTTTATACCTAACGACCAGTTAAGCACTAAGAACACTCTAGACACTACCTAAATGTCCCTAAAAACTTGTAAACTATTCCTATAAATAGAAGAGGCCTTAGGACACCCAAATCATTACCTGCATACACAATACACAAGTTACACTTGAGCATCCATTCTTGAGAGCAACAAAAGTTGAGATTTACTTGTTATCTTCTTGTGCTCTAGAGTTGTGTCCTATAACTACAATATCCTGGCCACCACATATAGCCATATCCATCTTAAGTGGATAGGATATATAAACTCTTGATATAGTATCAAAGCGATGAACTTCATTGGTTAAGTATTTCCTTTCTTCCAACCTTTTTCTTTTATATTATATATTGTTCTCCTTGACTACTCCTAGGTTTGGAGGATGTTGAAAGCAGGTTTCTTGGTGCTACTTCATCAAGAGAAGGTTGTTCCAAGGTGTACTTGAGGTCACTTCAAGAAGGCGCTTCAAAGGAGGTTGGAGCTACTTCAAGATGAAGGTTATCTCAAGGTGGTGGAGCTACTTCAAGGAGGTGAAGGCTGCTCCAAGGTGGACTTGAAGTTACTTCAAGAAGGCTACTTCAAGGAGGTGGAAGCTACTTCAAGGTGAAGGCTACTTCAAGGGTGTAGAAGGAAGGTGATTGTATTTTATGTAACATCCTTGTGAGGTAATAAAATAAATCACTTTCAAAATCCCAGTTGAAAACAATTGGGTAGTGGACTGACTACCTTACATTTCTAAGGTAGGAAGCACTCTACATCCTTGTATCTTCCTTGTTTCCCCCTACTTCTTGTCCAAGTGTTTTAATTGTTTAATTAACTTTAAAACTCCAAAAATCTCTATTCACCCCCTCTAGATCTTTCAATCTCATTAAGGTTATTCACACACATTGAAACCCTAGTTTCCATTCAACACTACTCATTCATTTATTATAAGTATGTGTTGATTCATTGGATCATTTTAGTCAACTCAGTAAACTAGCCATAGAAATGGATACCTCCATTTAAAATAGTTATCTTGATCCTTTTTTTACGCCATATATAATTCTACCAAAGATCTAAAATGTACAGTTGAGAATTCATTCTTATTAAGTTCATACATGATTATGTACTTGTCAACTTAATTTACAAGCATAACATTCATTAGGCCAATTTTAGGTAACATATGTGTAAGAAGATATGCTTCTATATCCATAAGAGGTTTCGCATATCTTGAGTCAATTATATCCAGAACTAGACAAATACAACTCCTTGAAAAGAATGTAAATCAATAGAAATCACGTACCAAGAATCTTCCCAATTGATCACTCAATCACATACAGAAGTAAGCAAGCATGTTGATTGTTTGAATTGGATAGAATTAGGCTTTCAACGTGATTATATAGTTTAAGTTAGAGATAAACACTCACTTCAGGTGCCAAGTACCTTAAAAATGTTGCCCTTACTCTAAATTTCTAGAATTTCAACAAACTCCTATGGATTCAACTAATTCCTTGCTCTTTTCAACTCAAGAATCCAAGAAAAGGGGAATAGGAGAGAAAGAAAGAGAAGATATGGTGATTTAATATCATATTGATTCAAATAAGAGGATGGACGAAACTTATACGTGAAAGAGAAGATTCACTGTGAAAACCTATCTAAAGAAGACCTATATCACCATATCCACCCCTTCCTCACTTAATTCTCCATCCCTATCTGGAATTTCATTTCTCTAGAATGAATCGCGAAATATGAGAGCTACTAGGATGCTAGGTTACCCATATAGATAAAAGGTGCTTGGGACATTTGTAAATAAGTCTCACATTTACTTTTTTAAATCATAAAAGTTAACTACTAAAGCTATTTGTCATCAAACAAACCTTCTTCAAAAATAATGAAAAGTTAGAATGTTGTCTTAAATGAAGTTTCAGAGATCTAGTTAAAATTTCAAATCATTATGAGTTACCAACAGATAATTAAACATCAAATACTACACTGCTATGTTGCAATCTATGGCATGCTCAGTCTAGTTGTAATTTGACTGACCAACACATCAAAGAACATAGAAATATTTTTAAACTTTTCTCTAACATGTATAGTTGAGTTATCAAAACCATATCAAAATTTAAAATAAATCCAAGTTACCTATAAAATACTAAAAATAATATATCACACCAATATATTTATCAAATTATGTATTCATGCATTTTCAAAATCCTAAATTTCAACTGATTAAGGTTTTCACTTGCAAAACCTAATTATTCAAATCAAAGCATGTTTTAAATTATCTCATAAGTTCAAGCATCATAACAAACTATCATTATAAATCAAGATAAAACTGAGATCAATCAAGTAAAGCATGTAATAATCTAACTAAACCCTCATCATATGGATAAGTTAGAAACAAGTGTTACAAGAAGTGTCTTTGATGGAAATAGCATGAGACAGAGAACATAAGATGCATATTTGATTCATATTGATAAAAAAAATGTGCCTGGTCCACTGTAGGAAGATTCTCAAAGATCAATGCCATTAACGGGTCAGTGAATCCATGAACATATGTTGTTTTGCAGCATTGTCGGTGACTTCGACATTGACATATATGTCCACAATGAATTCATGATACTCGCGTATCATCCTCACACAAAAAAAACTCCCAGCCAGCCTTACCATTGATGATTATGTAGCCGCTGATTAAGAACCAAATCAAGACACCACGGGGACCTGGTATGTCGATTGCCTGATATTTTTATTGAGGAAGAGGCTTGAAGGATGCAAGCCATAGATAGATAGATAAAACTCAAGAGTGTGTAATAAACATAGATGATGGATAGGATGGAGAGTTCCAACATAGATTATGAAAGAAGAAGAGTGAAAGAACTATGGAGGCTGGGATGAGTTTGGAAGAAAGACAAGCCAATAATTGACTATATTTATCAACAAACATACACTCTCTCTTTTCCTCTCTAGGTCCGGATTGATGCTTTCATTCCTTGTGGAAAATCATATAGGAGGATAATGAAATAGTTCACATTGATAGATGAAAATGCACTCCTACATATGTAGGTGAGGAGACACTTATAAGGAAGCAAACATAATCCTAATGGTCCAAGACAATGAGGCATGTATAACATAGAAAAGTAAATAATAATAATTCTAACAAGAAGTTTTTAGAATAACCTTTCTATATGTGATAATGATAGAATAATATGTGTCTTACTTAGATGATGCCTAAATAATGTGTATATAGATAAATAATGACGGTTGATGTAGGAAAAGACCCGGTAGTTCTAATAATGAAATCTAAGCATGTGTTTGATCATCCCACTACATCTAGACAAATCCATGCTATTATATGATGATGTTCATTGTAAGTGGATTTAATGAAAACATACACATTATGAAAACCTAAATAAGTTTGGGTTAACCCAACTTAGTCTCCAATATTACATACTAGAATATTTGCATGCAATCAAGAACACAACATACATTTAAATGGTTATGCAAATGCACAGTCATATTTGCTTGTAATAATGTAAGTATGTAAGGTACATATGAGTGGTTAGAAAAATGTATAGTCATGCAGGTACATACTCATGCAAGTGAGTCAGGTACACTTAAGTGCTTATGCAAGTACATAGTCAAACAAATATGTGGTCATGCAAATGTGTTCATATACAAGTATGAAATACACATTAGATCAATTATAAATAAATAAATGTTTGACATTCAAACTCTTTTCTAAATAGTGGTATCTTGAAATGTTATGGGGTCATCCCAAGTGTAGAATAATTCAAAGACCATGTGTCCAGGATAGTATCTTAATACCTTCACCTACTAATATTTGTGATAAATAAAATAACATCGTAGACTAGAGTGATTCTACAAACATGAGATGAACGATCTTGTTGTTGGTATCAATTTTCTAGATAAATATAGATGTCCTAGGAGGACATAAACCTAGATGCTGACAAGTTTTATTTTTTGATGATATGGAGGCAGTATATGAGGCATGAAAGCCCTTAGAACTACCTAGTTAAAATATGTAAAGAGTGGGACCCGATAGGGAATCCACTCCTTGCTATATTAAGTGATAAGTCCAACTAATCCCATACATACCACAAAGTATGAAGGAAAGGAAGAATTTTGTTCATTTATTATATTATATATGTCATAGATTAAGACAGTCAACAAGCAATGAAAGAATTACTATTATAACATTATAAGTTATTCCATATGCATTTTTCTAGAATTATTATTATTTAGTTTATTATGTTATATGGGCCTAATATTCTTGGCCCACAAATTTATTTCTCATATAGAAGGTGGTTTTAAAAATATAAAGAGGGGTACATGTAAGTGTATGCGAGACTAGTTGTAGAGAGAAACCTATGTATCCCAAGCTATCCTCATGAACAAAACCATGTATACAATCTTCTTACATTCTCATCCTCTAATGCATTTATCGCTCTTTTTTTGGGCCAAAAGTGTAAACACAATTGCCTAGGGAAAGATATCAAATTTTAAATTTATACCCAACTTCAAGAGACACTAGTAACTCAATACATAGTCTATTGTATTAATACAAAGTCGAACACAGAAGTAAGGAAAAACAACAAAATAAGAACAAGAGGGCTTGGTTAGTTAGTCAAATCAAAATGAGTGAATTTGATATTTTAGTTAAGAAATGCATTAATATAATAAAAAAAATAAATCTAAATTATGAAATATCAAACAAAATAAAGATAATAAAAGGAAAGTTGGATTGAGTTTCACCAATCAGACCAGCCTTAACCATGTTAAACCTTCTCTTCTAATTTATATATGTTCTTGAAATATTTTGCAAGAAGTCATATAAGATATCCACACCTTCCTTCTTTTAAGATTTATGAAGATTTATATCTAAAGGTTTCTCTCTCTCAAGATGAGAACCAATAGATCAAGGATAAACATATGACTTTTTCTATAGTAACTTTTCACTCTTGTGTCTCCTACTAATCCATAGTCTAGATCATACTAGATTCATTCTCTCTAATTAAGCCAGATCAAGCATAAAAAGAAGGCAGCTAGTAGAACAAGAGAAGCATTAAAACATGAGTATTGAAACAAACGTGCAAGAACATATGTATTAAATTGAAGAAGGAAATATTACATGGTTAGGAGGACTTGATGATTACTCCCAACCCATTTTATCAAGTTTACTCACTCATGGTACTAGAAGGAATAAAATTACAACTTGAACAAGTCATGGTAGCAAGAGACAAGAGAAGAGGTGGGACTTGGATCTAAAGGGGGTCAGTGAACGGTCGATGGATGGATAATGACAAGTCTAGAGACCAAAGATTTCACTAGGTTGATTTAACTAGCTAGGTTTATTGTCTAGTCTTGGCTTTAGTCTCTGCAACATCCCTTCGACTTGTTTGTTAAAAAACCTAGATGCCTTGAACTGACACTTTTGGGGTCTATTTATAGGGTTTGACTTACGCCTTCTCAGTCAGCAATTGGTCCACACGGTGTTGACCCTTGGACTTCCTTTCATCCGATCTTGGGGATCGACAAATGTTTTTAATGAATTGTCAATCCGTAGGTCGACATTGGTTTGAAAATTGTTAGCTCAATGTCTCTATGTTTTGAAGGTCACCAACCTAGTGGTCAATGGATTTGTATATGATTTTAGCTTGATGGGTTGTCGAGCTTGGATCCATCGATTTTCTTGTCAATGGCCCTCATGGAGTAGAAGCTCGATAGATTGATATATGAATCTCTTGATAAAGCTTCATTGATTGACTTGAGAGGCCGATGGACTGCAATTCTTTGATATACTTGTCATCAGTAATGATAGCTCTTAGAGGTCAATTGGTAGGCTGTCAATCTTCATGGTTTTGAGTTCAATTCCTACATTTTTCTAGAGAACTTAGTCAAAATAAAGTATTTGGTGACTAAGTGTGAAGTGAAGGAATTTGTTATCTCAAATCATTTAATTAGATGATTTAATATCATGAAAGTGTTATGAAATATGCATAAAAATGGATAGTTATCTAGTCTCTCAAATTTAGAATCTAGCTTGTCCTCAAGCTTTTAGAATCATTATGTGAGATAAAAATGAATAGGATAATAGTATTGATGTCCGATAGAAGTTTTTATATCCATCTATTATCAAAACCTTTATTAATTTATAAAATGATCTTTCCTTGTAAAAACATCAACATTCAAAAGATCCTTCTTTTCTAGTTCATTGGTTGTTATTGCTCATATACTATATCTGAGAAGTGTTTCTCTTTTCAAAGTATCTTTCACTCTTGTCACACTATTTGGTGAGTGTTGTATGATATGGGTAGGCTAAAAGGCTTGTGGATTTCCCCTTCCTTCATATGGATCATTCAACTATTTGTCTCTGAAATGGGAAAATGGTCCTTGCATTCCAAATCTGTTGGTTTTAGAGCAGTGATTGCACATCCTAAGTACCTCTAGACCGAATTGATATACCTCAATGAACACCATTTAAAAGGGGTTTTAATATTTTATAATTAGAGTTTATCAAAAGAGACAGTTCTTCCTTCATGATCACAACTATACACCGTATTTGTAGCTCATTCAACTAAAACTAGGGCACAAGTCTTTGAATTTTTTATTCACTCTCTTCTTTTATTCCTCACTCTTTTTGGGATTGATGTGGGGATGGATGGAGGACGAGGTAGCTTTTTATTTTTCATGAGAATATGCCTTAACTGAATATGAGTTTGTTTTGTTGATATTTTTGCAAGAATCATTTGATAATGTTCTAAGGTTATAATCAATGTAGATGAATAAGTAACATTTTGTTGAGAGAAGGTATAAAATTTATATAATAATAAAAATTTTAAATTTTTCCTGACTCATTGTTCCCCCACGATTGCTTTGTATAAATATAGCTTGTAGAACAAGGAATAAATTATTTGAAGATGAGAGTTTGGTCATCTTCATCATCATTACTTGGTACATGCAAAATTTTCAGGAACATGTTGAAAATAAAAGAAGATATAAAATGAACAAGGGAAAAAAAGTGAAAATTGTTTGATACTATTGATACCTAACTCATAGGATTACACCCCCAAGATTACAACCCCAATATTACAACACATTCTTGTTGGCTAAATGGACATCTAAAAATCCCTTTGTTTTGATTATGACAAACATTTCATTCTTATTAATCTAACGAGCTACTTGAGTGTGCAGGATGACAAAGTAGTAAGGGAAAATCCAAGAGCTTACTTAGTTATATTTTCATGCAATGTAATCAATGTTGTAAAACTTGTACAAATATATAATGTACAAGTACTTAGAATTGCATGTAAATCAAGCGTTAGATTTTCCCTAGCCAAACACCATAGTTAGACATGTCATCCCATTTGAATAGAATCACCTTTGCACACTCACACATATAATTAGTGCTTAAATTGAAACCTTGAAACAGGATCATTCTCGGTCGACAAACTCCTCGACCGAGACACTCTCGGTCGACAATCTTCTCGACCGAGAAAGATCCAAAGTAGCCGTTAGACACAACAGACAAGTTAGTTGGCATTTGAAGAAAGACGTTGCAAATCACTTGTTCCAGAGAGCCTGTCGGTCGACAAAAGTTCGACCGAGTAGGTGTCTCGGTCGACCATTTGTCGACCGAGATGGTCTCTGACAGCAACTGTAGAATAAAGTAATTAGCCGTTGTTAAAGCAACAACTTTATACCTAACAGCTAGTTAAGCACTTAGAAACCCCTAGAAGTTGTCTAGAACGTCCTTAAGCATACTTAGGCCATTCCTATAAATAGGACAAGCCATAGGACACTAGAATTCACTTGTTACACTTGAGAATACACTTGAGCATACTTGAGCAATCTTTTGCAAGCAATTTGAGCACTGTGATCATTGGCCTACATTCTCCTTAGCTCAATCTCGTGTCCTATAGGCTAGATTCTCCTACCCACAGCAATCACAAGTTCACATACTTGGCTAGGAGATCTTACGCTTGATCTAGGCATATCAAGCCTCGAGCTTAAAGGATAAGTTGTAATTTCCTTTTCCTTTCTTGTTCCTGTTTATCTTTTGTACTCTCCTTGCTACTCCTAGGGTTGGAGGCTGCGGATTGGAGAGGATTGACTTCTCAGGTGGAGAAGGGGACTTCAAGCTACTTCAAGAAGGATATCGCAAGAGCAAGCTACTTCAGAAGGCTGGTGTAACGGGAGTTGGTGCATCTACTTCAAGGGAAGGCTGCTTCAAGGTTGGCGATTACTTCTAGGTGAAGGCTGCTTGAAGGGTTTAGGAAAAGAGATTGTATTTTATGTAAATTCCTTGAAGAGGTAATAAAATAAATTTCTTTTCAAATCCCGGTTGGGTAAGCAACCGGGTAGTGGACTGACGGCTATAGTATTTGCTATAGTTGGAACCACTCTAAACCCTGTGTCTCCTTGTCCAATATCTTCATTGTGGTTGTTTAAATTCAATAATTGTTAAATTATCTATAAAAATCTATTCACCCCCCTCTAGTAGTTTTCAATTGGTATCAGATCTCGGCTTCAAGGAACCCTAACAAGGTCTTGAAGAAATGGGTGATGGAATGCTCAACAACCTCAACATTGAAGGGACTCTTGTTGCTAGGCCACCGGCGTTCGATGGAACAAACTACCAATACTGGAAGAGAAGGATGCAGTTTTACTTCCAAGGCGTCAACTGGGATCTATGGAGAATGGTATCTACTCCTTATGAATTCCCTCAAAATGAATTTGCGGAATGGGATGCAAACACGGTAAAACAGGCCCAAATGAACGCAAAAGCCGTAAGCATTTTATATTGTTCTATTTCTGTAGGAGAATTTAATAGAATTTCAAATTGTGATACAGCGTATGATATTTGGCATAGATTGTCTATCACTTATGAGGGTACAGCCCAAGTTAAAAATTCCAAAATTCGCCTGCTTAAAACAAAGCTTGAACATTTTCGTATGGATCCTAATGAAACTATTAGTGAAATGTATTCAAAATTCTCTACTATTGTTAATGGTTTGAGTGCCTTAGGAAAACCTGTTCTTGAGGAAGATCAAGTATCAAAAATTCTTCGATCACTTCCTCCAAAATACAAGCCAAAGGTGACAGCCATTGCAGAGGCAAACGACCTCACTCGCCTCAAAATGGAACAACTCATCGGTAATTTAGAAGCTCATGAAGCAGATCTAGAAGAAGAATAAAGAAGAGAACGTGAACACCAAAGTGGGAAGAAGAAAGATGTGGCTCTAAAAGCCTCAAAAGTCGTCACACAAGAAAGTGAGGAGTCAAGTGAAGAAGAAGAAGAAGCCTTAATCATAAACGGTAAGAAGTACAAAAGGTTTAAATCTAACAAAATTTCTAGTTCCTCTACTCCTAGGTGCTTTGAATGTGGGAAGAAAGGGCATTTCAAAAATGAATGTCCCAAAGCAAAGAAAGGAAAGAAAAGCTCACATAAGAAGAAAGGAGAAAAAGCCTATAAAGCTGCCTGGGATGAGTCAAGTGACAGTGAAAGCGGAGAAGAGGTGGAATGTCTAATGGCAAGAGAAGAAAATGAAGACTCTCAAGAGGAATGGGTAGTTGACAGTGGCTGCTCCAAACATATGATCGGAAACAAGGACGCATTTCAAACTTTTGAAGAAAAGAAAAGTGGAACGGTCACCTTTGGAGACAATGGTAAGGGCAAGATCGTTGGAATAGGTAATGTTGGAACAAATCTTGAAATAAAAAATGTTCTACTTGTTGATGGATTGCATCACAATTTAATTAGTGTAAGTCAACTATGTGATAGTGGTTATGATGTGTTATTTAACAAAACCTGCTGCAAGTTATTGATAGAAAACACTACAAATGTCGTTTATGAAGGAAATAGAGTTGGAAATCTTTATATCCTTAAACCAAACTCTATGAAATCAGTAGTAGGTAAATGCTTGCTTGCAAATGAAAATACCTTACAACTATGGCATAAAAAGCTAGGACATGCTAGTTCACATACTATTAAAAAGTTAGTGAAATATAATCTTGTTCGTGGATTACCTGCTCTGTCTTTTGATCAAGCTGAAAACTGTGAACCCTGCACAATGGGAAAGCAAACCAAAACATCTTTTAAATCAAAACATGTACTTAGCACCAGTAGATCCTTAGAATTAATTCATATGGACTTATTTGGACCAATGAGGACACAATCTATTGGTGGTAAATGATACTGTTTTGTTATTGTTGATGATTATAGTAGATATACATGGGTACATTTTATTGCAACTAAAGATGATACTATTCATGTCTTTATGCAATTTTGTTCCAAGATTGAAAATCTTTTACAACATAAAATATGTACCATTAGAAGTGATCATGGTGGCGAATTCGAAAATCATACATTTGAGACTTTTTGTACATCTCAAGGGTATACTCACAATTTTTTTGCTCCACGTACCCCACAACAAAATGGTATAGTTGAACGGAAAAATCGATCCCTACAGGAAATGGCTAGGACCATGATGCTTGAACACAACACACCTAAAACCTTTTGGGCTGAAGCTGTAAACACTGCTTGTTATGTGCTTAATAGAGTAACTGTTCACTCTCATTTGAAGAAAACTCCATATGAAATACTACACTCTAAGAAACCTAGAGTTGACTACTTTCATACTTTTGGCTCCACATGCTACATTTTAAATACCAAAGATGATAGAGACAAGTTTGATTCTAAATCACACAAAGCATTCTTCTTGGGATATTCCACTTCTAGCAAAGCCTTTAGAGTATATAACACTATCTCTAGAAAAGTTGAGGAATCCATTCATGTTTCTTTTCATGAAGAATCAAAATCTGAAACTCTAGATATCATTGATCTCACTAATCAATTCGACAATATAACCATTCCCAATGATAGTGAGAAAATTCCTATATCCGATCCCCAAGTTGAAACACAACCTACACCTAGGCTTATCAAGAATCATCCCCAAGAACTAATTATTGGAGATCCAAATGATAAAGTCAAAACTCGGTCTTCCTTCAAAGATGTTGCAAACATGGCTTTCGTTTCTATCATTGAACCTAAGAAGGTATCTGAAGCTCTTAAGGATGATTACTGGATAATAGCCATGCAAGAGGAGTTAAATCAATTCACTAAAAATGATGTATGGGATTTAGTTCCTAAACCACAAGACAAAACTATCATAGGAACTAAATGGGTTTTTAGGAATAAGCTCAATGAGGCAGGAGAAGTCATAAGGAATAAAGCTCGATTAGTAGCACAAGGATATAATCAACAAGAAGGAATAGATTTTGATGAAACATATGCACCCGTAGCTAGACTTGAAGCTATTAGGATGTTACTAGCTATTGCTGCCCATAAAAACATTAAGCTATATCAAATGGATGTCAAAAGTGCATTTCTCAATGGCATCATACAAGAAGAAGTTTATGTTGCTCAACCACCTGGATTTGAAATACCAGAAAAAGGTGACCATGTTTATAAACTTAAAAAGGCACTTTATGGTCTAAAACAAGCACCTAGGAATTGGTATGAACGGCTCAAGACATATCTTTTTGATAATGATTTTTCTATTGGAAATTCAGATTCTACTTTATTCTTCAAAACATATGCATCTGATTTCTTAGTTGTGCAAATATATGTTGATGACATTATTTTTGGAGCTTCTAATGATTCATTATGCACACAATTCAGTGACATTATGCAAAAAGAATTTGAAATGAGCCTCATGGGTGAACTAACATTCTTTCTTGGTTTTCACATTAAGCAAACACCTGCAGGAATTTTCATAAGCCAAGAAAAATATACTAAAGAACTTTTAAAATGTTTTGGGATGGATCAATGCAAACATGCTACTACTCCTATGGCTACCTCTATCAAAATTGATAAGGATGAAAATGGGGAACCTATTGATGATTCCTTATATAGAGCCATGATCGGTAGTTTGCTATACTTAACTGCTTCTCGACCGGACATTATGTTTTCCGTTGGTCTTTGTGCTCGATTTCAGTCCCAACCTATGCAATCTCATTTTCTAGCGGTTAAACGAATTCTTCGATATCTAGCTGGTACTACTTGTTTCGGTTTATGGTATCCAAAAGGACAATCCTTGGATTTTAAAGCATATACTGATGCAGATTATGCTGGTTGTCGACTTGATCGCAAAAGTACTAGTGGTGGCTGTTTCTTATTAGGGAGAGCCTTAGTATCTTGGTTTAGCAAGAAACAAAATACGGTTGCCCTATCTACAACTGAAGCTGAATATATGGCAGTCGGGTCTTGTTGTGCTCAAGTGCTTTATATGCAACAAGTATTAAGCGATTATGGTTTTAATCTTTCATCTACACCTATTTTTTGTGACAACACGAGCGCCATAAACTTAGCACACAATCCTATTTTACACAGCCGGGCAAAACACATTGAAATCCGTCATCACTTCTTAAGGGATCACATCTCAAAGAATCATGTTTCCCTTCATCATGTTGATACGGAAAATCAATTGGCTGATATTTTTACAAAACCGCTTCCACTAGAACAATTCAACAACATTAGGAAGCAATTGCTTATTACTCCTTTGGAAGATGTTTTCTTTGATATCTGCGGTTCTTAAAACAAATACGTTTACTTCATTCATTTTGGCTTTTCAATGGACATCTTTTTCATTAGATTTGACGGGATATCTAATTAAGGGGGAGTTTTTATCAAAACGGTTATATCATTAAGGGGGAGTTTTTATTAAAACAGTTATCTTTTTGAAATGACAAAGGGGGAGAGATATATAAAACTATAACTTAGTATTTATGAAAAACTCAATCAATGAGTTTCATAAATATACTCTTGGATTTACATTGAAAGTTGCTACATTCCCAAATGAACTGGATTTCATGTTCCATAATTCATTGGGAATAATAAGCACACATTTTATAAACAAGAGGAAAAGATACATAAGGCAATCTAAAGGTATGAAATTCATATGTTTTATATTTATTTTGGAAATGTTTGTCATCTTCAAAAAGGGGGAGATTGTTGGCTAAATGGACATCTAAAAATCCCTTTGTTTTGATTATGACAAACATTTCATTCTTATTAATCTAACGAGCTACTTGAGTGTGCAGGATGACAAAGTAGTAAGGGAAAATCCAAGAGCTTACTTAGTTATATTTTCATGCAATGTAATCAATGTTGTAAAACTTGTACAAATATATAATGTACAAGTACTTAGAATTGCATGTAAATCAAGCGTTAGATTTTCCCTAGCCAAACACCATAGTTAGACATGTCATCCCATTTGAATAGAATCACCTTTGCACACTCACACATATAATTAGTGCTTAAATTGAAACCTTGAAACAGGATCATTCTTGGTCGACAAACTCCTCGACCGAGACACTCTCGGTCGACAATCTTCTCGACCGAGAAAGATCCAAAGTAGCCGTTAGACACAACAGACAAGTTAGTTGGCAGTTGAAGAAAGACGTTGCAAATCACTTGTTCTAGAGAGCCTGTCGGTCGAAAAAAGTTCGACCGAGTAGGTGTCTCGGTCGACCATTTGTCGACCGAGATGGTCTCTGACAGCAACTGCAGAATAAAGTAATTAGCCGTTGTTAAAGCAACAACTTTGTACCTAACGGCTAGTTAAGCACTTAGAAACCCCTAGAAGTTGTCTAGAATGTCCTTAAGCATACTTAGGCCATTCCTATAAATAGGACAAGCCATAGGACACTAGAATTCACTTGTTACACTTGAGAATACACTTGAGCATACTTGAGCAATCTTTTGCAAGCAATTTGAGCACTGTGATCATTGGCCTACATTCTCCTTAGCTCAATCTCGTGTCCTATAGGCTAGATTCTCCTACCCACAGCAATCACAAGTTCACATACTTGGCTAGGAGATCTTACGCTTGATCTAGGCATATCAAGCCTCGAGCTTAAAGGATAAGTTGTAATTTCCTTTTCCTTTCTTGTTCTTGTTTATCAATTGTACTCTCCTTGCTACTCCTAGGGTTGGAGGCTGCGGATTGGAGAGGATTGACTTCTCAGGTGGAGAAGGGGACTTCAAGCTACTTCAAGAAGGATATCGCAAGAGGAAGCTACTTCAGAAGGCTGGTGCAACGGGAGTTGGTGCATCTACTTCAAGGGAAGGCTGCTTCAAGGTTGGCGATTACTTCTAGGTGAAGGCTGCTTGAAGGGTTTAGGAAAAGAGATTGTATTTTATGTAAATTCCTTGAAGAGGTAATAAAATAAATTTCTTTTCAAATCCCGGTTGGGTAAGCAACCGGGTAGTGGACTGACGGCTATAGTATTTGCTATAGTTGGAACCACTCTAAACCATGTGTCTCCTTGTCCAATATCTTCATTGTGGTTGTTTAAATTCAATAATTGTTAAATTATCTATAAAACTCTATTCACCCCCCTCTAGTAGTTTTCAATTCTATCCTCAAAGTGTGCAAATAGGAAATAATAAATATAAGTACCTGAGATTGTCACTTAATCTTGACAACTTTGATCTTCGGTAGTCCATTCAGGACTGAGGAGCATCATTGCGTAGTTTCCACACAGGCAATGATAGTTATCCCCAAGACACTCCTCCACTACAACATGAGGAATTGAGATTGAGTACTCCAGTGAAGAGTGTAGAATCCAAAGTGGTTTAAAAGATGTGTCCGTTGTGGGCAATGATGGAAAATTTAGGCAGAGTCCATCTCTTTGTGTGTTGAGAGGCGTAGTCAATGCCATGTTGAATAATAAGAGGAATGATGTCTCTGGTACAAGTATCACTGATGCGCTCGAGTACGCTTGCTATCGAGGGAAACAATCAAAGACCCTCAATACTAAATGAAGAATTCAGGCCATTATTGAAAATGCCTCAACATTCTTGAGTAAAGATTGCAAACAATGCCCAACCATTATCATGTATAATGGGTAGTAAATATATCACAAAATGGATGTCTAGAGTCACTGAATTAGCAAGTCCTTTTCTATGGAATTGGCTTGATTATAGAGATCATTATGTAGATTATTCTCGACAATGTAGACATCATCAAAGGCATGACTAAGAAGGAATCGATATCTGGACGTAAGACTATGGGATATATAACCTCCAAATTTGAGAGTGTCTTGGAGATCATCTTTAATAACTATCAAATCATTATGGAAAAATACAATACAATTATTGTCTCCATCTTTGAGCCACATCATTAGTGAGGTAAGCTCAGCTGATGAGAGTTCATAATAGGAACTTCTATGAAAATGTTTGAAACTTGGCTCAATAGATGTTGTAGGTCCATACACAGGAAGTGACTCAGGCTCATCTAGTATGTTAAAGATATAAGCCACCGCACTAGCCCATATAGAAGTAGATGTAGATCATGGTGGCTCAAAATTGAAAGGGGAAGGTGCCGATTAAGCTTCTTGTTCTACTTCTTTACAAATATTTTCTTTTCACATAATTAGTATAAATCAAAAGGGTCGAAATCATTGTATTAATATGGGTTCACTCTTGCAAATTCCATGATGTATATTCAATGTCTATGTCTAGGACATGTTGAAAAGGCTCCTTGGAAGTCCTAGGAATAAGAGGATTTATATCTCTTAAATTATCTAGAAGTTTGGGATCTTAGAAAAAGTGGCATTCATGGGTTACCTCCATGGCATAACATCCACATAATGCAAAAAATGTAGGGGTCTAGGTCTGCGATTGATATATGTGGTTAAGAGACTCTATGGCACACATGACTATGAATGCACTATCTCCTTTTCTAGGATTCTGCTGATGGACTAATGGCTGAATAACATAGTTAGTTAGGTTAGGCCTATAATAAGCACAATGGTTGATAACTCATTGAAGATGAATAGGAATGTGTGGAAGCTTTTATACTTTAGGATCATGAAGCTGCATATTTGCATTTTGCAATTTTGCACAACATGTGTTGAAAAAAAATGATCTACCTCTTGACCAAGTCAGTAGTACAGAGGAGACAATAGCCTTTAAAATAAAAAGGGAGGAGAATCACTCATGTTTTCCATTCATCAATTTTTGTGACAAGCGTCTCGATAGATGGTGTATTCAGATGGTTTTTGAATTGGGTGTGGTGTTGTAAGATGGTCACTATTTGTAGATGGGCATCATGTCTTCTAAAATAGTATATGCTAAAGTTGTAAAGAGACTTTTGTTGATTCTAGTTAGGCTGCACAAAATATTACAAAACACATTCCTAGAAAGTGATTGTGTCCCTTAGTTATAAATTATCTATTGTCCATCTAGTTTGTCATCTAGGATATCCTTTAAGATGAACATATCTCAAATTAGCATTGCTTGCAAATTTTCTGAGTCAAAATCATGCATTTTGCAAGGAATTTTAGAGGAAGAGGTAAAGTTGGTTTAGGGAAGATGGGATTTGGTAGTCGTGGACCAATGTTAGATAGAATATCTGACAAATCACCATTACCTTCATTAGAAGAAGAGTGATTGTCATCTACTAGATTTTTGACATCAACTTGTAGTTCTAGGTTGTCTTCATTTAAGCCTAGAGAAATGGCTTCCTCAGAAATTCATTGGCTACAAAGTGATCAGACTAGACAATCATCACCAAGTAAAATCTTGTGTAGTCTTTATAGGGGGCTGCTTGGAAAGTAACCAGGAGGGATCTGAGTGAGGGGGAATTTTTTGTTAGAGGGATGGGCATGGATATTCTTATATGGGATGACATACGGCTATCAGAGAGAGAAAGGGATCCTGAATTGGAGATTTACTATAGGGAATTGGTCTGTTTGATGAGGTGTAGTAGATAGTGTATTTTTAGGTGTAATGATAATGGTTGAAGAGACACCATTTTGTTCATTATTAGTGACAAAGTGGCCAATACATGTGAGGCAATGGTTTGGAAGATTCAACTGAAGTGCCATGTGAAAGGTAATAGTGTTTGTTGCTGTTAGTAATGGAAGTATGTGGAACATAAGAAGTCCGATATGAAGATCCTAAAAATGGAGGTGAGCCTCCTTGGGATGTTCCAGCTAATAACTCATGGTGGCATTGAAGTAATGCAGTGTGACATTCCTTCTTTCATCAGAGTGCATCCTCTTGATCTCTCTAGTAGTCGTGCAGTTTGTGTTGCAAAGCCAATAGTTCTATCTCCTACTAGGGGATGTGAACTAAAGTGTCAAATTCATGCTCTAGAGTAGCCACTTGCTGTGGAAATTGTTGCAACTCATACATGGTCTTAGTTAGGGTCTCAACATGGCTAGATAACACACACATCTTATTTTAGTTTAACAATGTTAGAAGCGTGATTGGTAGTTACCTCATTCAATATGTCAAAATCACGACTAAAAAATCCATCAAGTGTGTTAGGATAGGCCATGTCGGAAGAACAATGAGAAGATGGTGGAGAGGTGGGGTCTGGGCATGGTGTAGCATGAAAAATGGAGGATTTGGCTCATGTTGTTAATGGTGAGGGGGTCGTCTAGAATCTCATGAACCGTGTGGGGAGGAGATGAGTGTAGTGCAATTGGTGTTGCAATGGTTGGAGGTTTTTTTGGCGATCTATAGATGTTGCCGCGGCTGGAATTTCAACAATGACAAACACGGGAGATTGCGCTGGAGTTGTTTTCATAGTTTTGCCTCATGAATTCTCTATGTGCTTCTTATTTAAAGTGTTGGAAGCATGAGAGACACTTTTATTGGGAGATAGAGGGGGTGGAGGTGCCTCAAAGTTATCATTGTTCACTAGTTCTTTGTGGTCTACTTTAACTCAGATGATAGGAAGTGACCCATGAGAAAGTACCAGACAAGTTCTAGAGGAGGAGACAATGTGGGTCCTTCCTAGAGTTGAAGGGTAAGCACTGGGTTGAGGAAGGAGTTATTTGAGTTTAGATTCTACAAATAGTAATTGTTGTGCATCATAATCTATGAACTCTAGAAAAGGAATGTAGATGTATGATAGCATGAAGCCATAATGAATCTTCTCATTATGACACACAAAAATGCCAACATATGCTAGGTATTTGGTATTGATATGACGTTCACCCTTGGTTTCATTGAAGATTTTAAGGGAAGTTGGATTCCCATAATCTCCATAGATTAGATTGACCAACCCTTCCATGCAAAACTCTTTCTGCGATAGGGATGATATAGACAACCATCCGCCGATCAAAAGTATGCCAATGATAGGTGTTCCTTCCATGATAGAAGATAGAATATATAGTTATTCATGATAGATACTACCTATTTAAGATTTAGTGAAGAGGACGTTAGCAATAATAATCTTGCGCATAATTCCACAGAGTCCAAAATGCATATTTGAAGCTTTAGTGGCATTAGACTTGTAGTGTCATTTGCCTATGAGTTTCACCCAATATGTATTAGCATTGAAGTAGGAGTCATTTTTATGTATTAGGCTAGATCTTTCTCTTTCTACTTCTTCATCTGATGTGCATAAAATTTTGTTGAGTATATTCTTAGTAAGCACCTTCTTAGTGTTGTGAATACGATTATGGATGTTCGACACTTGCTGGTTTCCTTCCTGTCAAACTATGCAATTAAGACCTCCTTAATAGAAGACATGAATTCCTTCATGTGTTCATGTCTGTGAAGCACAATTTTTCTAGGTTTGATCTAGTAAGAAGATCATGTTCTCTCTTCCAAAGGTGTAATTCCTTCAAAGTTTTCTTATATGCAAAATGTGTAGCTCTGAAAGGTTTCCCTATCATTTCTTTGTATTGAGCCATGTGTGATTTATCACAAGGGAAAAATTCATCGTATTGTTATCACACCCCTAATTTTTGGAACCTAGTAAGAACATATTAAGTTATTGATGAATTCAATATATGATAGATTTATGGTTACAATAAGGTTCCATTCAATTTTCATGATATTTGGAATTAAAGGAAAAAGGAATGTAGAGGGCATCTTTTGTGAAATTGTGACTATTTTGGTAATATCTTCAAAGTTTGGGAACTTGATATTTAATTTGATGGTATGAGGTGACAACCAAAGTATAATATTGAAGGAAAAGTGATGACTCTAGTTGATGGTTTGAACCCTAGTCCTAGTTTAGGTCTCCAATTAAACAAGTAAAGTCATAATTATCAAATATATCATAAGGAACATTCAATGGAGAAATTATGTCTATTCAAAAGTTTAGATTTGTAATCAAGGAAATGATTGATCATGAGGATACTTTTGGAGACCATGGAATGGACCATTGGCCCTAGAACCCAATTCAAATCCAATTAGACCAAATAAGGTTTACATATGGGTCCTTGGGATACAAAACTAGGAATGGAAGATTTCTTTCTCACAATAAATGCTCAAATATTTTTAAGGTATGTATAATTAGAATATAATATAATGGGAGAAATTTCAAATAATTATGATTTAACTAATGACCAAGGTAAATAAATAAGTAATTACCTAATAATTATTTAAAAGATAAATTTGGAGTATCTATCTAGTAAGTTTTGACTTGATATCTTGCTCATGTAAAGATTATGACACATAGTGTTTTTCCCAAAATTTGGGATTTAACGGGATTAAGACATGATCTATATAATTATTTCAATGAACTGAGCTTTTATACAAAAAGGGTGACTCTAGTCCGCGCGGACTGGAGATCCATTGCCTCTATTTTACAGGGGTAGAGTAGAACCTTCCCCAAAGGGGATATTTTCTCACTTTCTTGGGGGTGGGAGGCTATAAAAGTTTGATTTTGAACAGGATAGGGTTATATGAATTCAACGCTAAGGTTTTGATAGAAATCAAGAAAGAAAGAAGGAGAACAAAGAAGAAAAGGGGAGGCGGAAACAATGGTGGCTATAAGAGTCATTCCATGGAAATTTGTGATCCTGGCCACCCTAACCACAAAGACAGCGCCACCAGATCCATGGTGAACCGTACGAAGACATTGGAGGGCTCACATTCAACAATGATGGCCTAGGTGCCAAGATCTTGGCCGCCGGAGGTGAATTGGATGGCAGTAATAAGAACCTAGGGCTGGTGTCGAGGAGTTGATGGAGTGATCAAGGAGATAGAGGAGAGAACATATTTCATTCTATCCCTCAACTTGTCCACGGAAGAGACTCTATGCACCATAAGTGCTAGCAAAGGTGGTGGTAGAAGTGGCTTCAGGTCGTGGAAGCATCAAGTACTCATGCTCTATTTTCCTGGGCACGTGTGTTTGAGAACAAAGAAGGGGGTGGGCCGAGATGACAATCTTTATATTTATCAAGCTAGGGATCTGCATCCAAAGCTCTGAAGGGAGGGATGGATCATCAGATCTACACCACTAGATTAGTTACAAATGGCCCAAGATAACTCTATGAAGGTAAGATTCAGTAGAAATCATATCTCCTAAGATATATATCCAACTATAGCAAATAAGATATCTATGGAGAGATAATGATGTCTAGTATCTTATAAAAGTACATCCAAGTAGTGCTTTAGATGTATGCTTTTTACTATAATTTTATTAGTAAAATATATGAGATTTTAATGTAATGAGTATTAAAAATAGCAAACAACTTTCAACATCAATAAATATGTTATCTAAGGTGTGTTTTGATATGTTTAACATTATTCAAAAGCCTAATTGTTGTTATTTTGAGTTTTATTGAGATTTTGATGTAAGCCCTAATAAGGGTATATTGGGTATTTCATCCATTGTTTGACAATAAAACATAATGATATTTCTACATAGACTTTAATGTATACTTTCCTTACTATTTTTAGAGTTTTGATGGAGTTTGATGTATTATTATATTAGTATTTTGATTTTGAGCATAATTGGCCATTAAGCAAGGTAATTGATAATTATTTATGAGGCTATATGGAATATGTATGCATATTTCGTTTGATATATGATTTGTCTTGTATTTCTCCTAATTTTTTAATTGATTCAAGTAATATTAGCTTAGGTGTCTATGTTTGAGATTTATTCTCACTGTATGATGTATATATTCATATTAATGCATATGACTATTTATGTCTTATTTGAGTACAAATATTATATATAATGAGCTTTGATTTAATTTCAACATTAAGACTGTATGGTGATTTTACATTAAAGTTATGTCTGGTATTAATAAGAATCCTAATTTTGGGTTACAAGTTAGGATAATGGGGGTTTGATATTTAAAGATGAGAAAGGGAATTACACATGGACTTATACAAATTTCATGATATCTAGGTGATAAGGTTATGGAACAAGGAATCAAGACTAACTTAAGGACATCTTCAACACAAAAGGTAAGTGGGCCATGCCATTGAATTATTATTATGATTTAACCTACCCATATTCTAAGTAACTTAGAGATTGAGTTACATCCATACATTTAGTTATTAATGTTCATCTGATATCCAATAATGCTTTTATTAGTTAGACATTGTTCGTATGAAGTCATTTTGTGAGAACATCACATTATAGATTTTAGCTACTTTCATATGCTTAGCATTTATTTTTCAGTTCAACTTAGTTCTCAAGCCTTTAGACACATAAGTCGTATATTCGATATCAAAATTTAACTATGTGATCTGTTAAATGCAATTTTTAGATGAAGACTTATTTAGACAACAAGAACCTAGAGTTTGGATTGAATAAATTGATTACTCATTGTGATTAGTCACAGATTAGACCCACATACCTAAGAAGAGTATCAGATCCAATATCAATTATTTAGTAATCAAGATACATATTCATATTTATAAGAATTTAGTTTAGTTGAATAAGATTTCAGTTCTTATTAGGATAATTTCAAGGCAGTAGATAAGTAAGAAAAATCTTATGAGATATTAAGATTTTATTCAAATTCATATTTACATTCAAAATTCAGTTATCTATATTCAGTTTTAGTATAAGATAAGTTCATATTCAAAATTCAGTGAACTTTAGTTATCAATATTCAATTTCAGTTCAGATTGAGAATTAAGTAAGTTTAGACTTAAGATAAATAAGTCAGAACCTTCACATAAGACATTATATGATAAGTCCTCATTCAGTTAGTCCTGGGATGATTCAGAGGCATCTGTTGCTAATTCATAGGAGTGTTTACTCCAATTCAGAGGTACTTTGGCACCAAGCAGGGCGTAGTTACACCAATTTAGAGACACCTGAGTGTCATTCAGAGGCATGTAGTGCCAATTTAGGGTACTTCGGTACCAATTCAGGATGTAGATACACCAATTCAGGAAGACTTATTGTATAATGGTGGCCACAAGAAGATAAAAGATGTAAATAAAAGACACATCGATTCAATATAAGTTTACAACTTTTAGATATCAGTTCAGTTTTCATTTATATAACATTCATGTTTATCTTATTAGAAATTCAATGGAACTTACTCTAACCTAGGTTTCCCTTTTGTGCATGGCTGGGGAAGAGATGTTCACAGGTATAAAACTCCATGAGATAGTCATGTCAAGAGGATGCAACTACCACTTTAGGAGGTTTGCATGGTGGGGCTCCATCTACACGGTCCCATATTTGACATGAAATTCACATAAGGTAGTATCATGGTATGAAGTTTCTTTTGTAAGAATTCATGAGAATGCATTTTTACACTAGTCTATATTTTTTGTATCTATCATTATTGTAATGCATATCATGTTAGTAACACTCGCCATAAAAAAATTTCTTTCGCTCATGAAATATGAAAATCGGAGTGCTACAATTGTGGTCTTTGGCTGGTATTCTTATCATGAGAAGATTGTGCTTCTTCTACATCTAGATTAGTGAGTCGTGGTCTTCTACTAGCCTTCAAAGTTGAGGAGTCAGCATGAGTGCACTTCTCGCGTTGATGTGGGGTAGTTCCTGTGGTGGGTCGTTCCTCAATGTGAGCCATTAATGGGCCTGTAAAAGGGTTGATAAGTAGATACAATTATGTGGATTGACTTGACATAATTGAGGAAAATAAAATCTATCAATGCCATGGTATAAAAGGCAATTGACCTCTAGGATGGAGGTTGACAGATGTATGTATAAGCTAAGGAGCTTGATAGGGTGTCAGAGATCGATATTAACTAATACCCCTGTCGAGCTAAGAGGTCAATGAAACAAAATTGAAATCTTTTACTATGATAGGTTGATAGTTCAAGAGATCAACACAATTATGAGGGAGTGATAACATCTCATTTTATGCACTTTTTGCATATGATTTATGCTTATCCTAACATACCTTTTATAGATTTTTCTACTTATTTTATTGTTTTATGTAAAAAATCCAAATTACATACATCTTTGACCTTTTTGCAGAGCCAAGCCAAGACACGACCGCGGTCAGCACCTCAACCATGGCTATATCATCCACTGAGGACCCCACCGCGATCGATGCCCCTGTCACCATCACTACGCACCGGGACCAAGAGCCAAGCCAAGACATAGTTGGAGTCAGCACCTCAACCGCGACTATACTGTCCTGTGAGGAACCTACCGCGGTCGATGCCCCTGTCACCATCGCTACACGCCGCGACCAAGGTCATGCCATGATTGAGATTTCCCCTCGTCTGCGGCATACATCCCTCACACCATGACCATGATGAGAGTATCGACCGTGGTTAAGCCACAACCTGGTCATACCTCGACCGTGGCTTGCATCCAAGTCACGACTGATAACCTACGGGGACTGCGGCCCAAATAGTCAAGTCGGTGGGTAACACCTATAAATAGGCCACCCACCTCGACTTGTCACATCATGAGATCATTAAGGACCATGAAGTGCTTCCAAATTCCATAGCCACTCACATCCATATCATCAGTCTTAGATCTCTAAAGGTAGAAGTTGGAGGAGAGAGAAGATTGACCGCCCTCTTCTTCAAAGGAAGGAGACGCCTCTGCATTGCCCACTCCAAATATGGATTTGAAGAAGTATAGTGGTGTATCACCATCTTCTCTGTCTATCTAGATTTACCATCTTCATCACATTGTACTCCCCCCTTCTTTGTGGTTGTTGATGTATCTATCATTTTGTAATGCCGTTATGTTGCCTATCAACATGTGTGGTTAGTTAAACATCTAAATTGGGTTGGGAGTAGCCACTAAGGCTCTCCCAACATGTATATTCTTTCTCCCCTTTGAATATATATGTATACTCCTATCAAAATTATCTCTGTACGCTTGTTTTTAATGTTTCACTTGTATTCTTAGCTATCATTTTGTGATGTTTGATTATTTTTACCTTAAAAGAGTAGTACCATCCTTATCTAGTTTTATGGAGTGTATGAATGCATGAAAGTGTTGGAATGCTAAAGCTAACATTTATATGGTTTGTTTTATGGTTGTTGGGTCGTTATCTCAAGAGAGAGGCCACCTTAGAGCCTAGATCTATCCTTATATCTAGAGAGGAGGGAATATGCATTTATGACCACTTGTAATCTTGATAGGGGTATATGAAGGGGTGTGAGTTTTACATGTTGGTGAGTGATGTAGCCCTATTTTAGGGCTCTGTCTTGTACCTTTTTGTACTTTTATCACATCTAAACAAGTTAGATTGCAAGTTAATTTCCCCAATATGTGTTTTACTGTCAAATGCACTTATGGACGTTCTTTGCATTATTTTCAGGTACTTGGACCATACTTTGGATGGAAGAGAGAGAAGGAAGGAGTCATAGGGTTCCTCCACTCATGGAGGGGTCAAAAGAAGGCCCCAAAGCTCCCCCAACCTACCCCTAGTGGCCAAGAGTCAAGCTTAAGCAAAGAAGTCCATGGATAATGAAGTTTGAAGCTCAAAGTGAAGACAAATCCCCCATCACGGCCATGGTAACATGGAATGAATGTGCTACAAATGAAGAAATCACAGGAAAAGTCTCAGTTTTGAAGCAGCTGCAAAGCATACTCTAACACGGTCGTGCCACGTAGCACGGCCGTGCTACGACCCTACAATACGACCATGCCATGCAACACAACTGTGCTACCAGCTCCCAACACGGTCATTCTATGCAGCACGGCCGTGCTACCAGCTCCCAACACGGTCATTCTATGCAGCACGGCCGTGCTACCAGCTCCCAACACAGTCGTGCTTCGCAGCATGACCGTGCTATCAACTCCCCAAACGACCGTTCCATGTAGCACGACCGTGCTACCAACCAGCCACTCCCCCAAAACAACCTGACATTTTTCACCTTGGCCATTCCCATCCACCATGGCCATTCCACTCACAACCCACCACTGTCGTGCTACCTAGAACGGCCGTGCTACTCAAAAAAACCTAGCCACTTTTCCACTGCATTTCCCACTCTACCCCTACTTACCCTAGTGCTTCCCCCCACATTTATATATATCTAGGTGGCGGCTGGGGCACAAGGTCAGCTTCCCTAGCTGCTCCTAGCCTCCATTACTCCTCCCCTTGAGCATTTAGTACATTTCCCTTGCATTTATGCTCTCCACCCACCATTTCCATCTCAATTTCACCTTAGAAACCTAGTTTTCTAGGTTTTCCTCCATATTCCCCCATATCTTCATGCTCATCTGCACTCTTATAGGAGAGATGATGTCCCCAACAGTAAGGAGGTGAAGAAGAAGGCTACTTCCCCGAGCTCCATGGAGTTTCTTCCCCTTTCTTTTGCCATTTCTTTGACTATGTGTAGCTAAGCCCCTAGTAGTGGGTTGTTTGGGGATAAAATGTGACTTTGATACCATGTTGGGGGAAATTTGGCTTGTAATGAACTCATTTTTATCTATGATGATTAGTCCATGTTTATGTCTCTTATCCCATTGCCATGCTTGTGATTTATACTTTTTGCTATTAATTTCTTGTTTGGTGGTGTTTGATGATACCATGTTACTAGGGGAATTGGGATGCTTGTAGCAATCTTAGATGTGACTCCTAGGTCCCAATAAGGGATCCCTAGCTAGTTCCCTTTGTTCCTACATGCCTAACCCCTCTCCTACTACTTGGTATGAGACCTAAGTTACTAGTATAAGTGGGATTGATGTGATTTCCTAGGGTCTTCTAAAGGCTAGAATGGCTAGTGGCATGAGGTCAAATATCCTCATCTCTACTCCCATCTCTACCCTCAACCCTCGATTGCTTAATATCACTTATCCTAGAAACCTAGATTTGGCTAATACTATTAGAAGTACACCTAATCCTAGTCTTTTACTAATAGTATAGGGTACATTCTAATAGCATTAGTCTTATTGTTTGGTTTGGTAATCTAGATGTAAAATGAGAACCATGCTTTTCTAATAACCTCCCTCAACTAATATCAAAATTACATCACCAAACGGACCACCTACCCTAATCATCTTGCTTAAAACCCAACTTGCTTTGCTTGCTTGTTTATGCTAGTCTAGTTTAGTCACTTTTGCTTAATCCAGTTAATTTCTTAGTTTTGCTCCTTAGTGTTAACTTAGGTTCTTGCTCTTTCTAGTTGTTTAACTTAGCTTCTACATTGCTTCTTGCTTTTCTAGTATAGTGTAGCTTACTCTTTCCCTTGCTTAGCTAGTTTGTTAACCTAGTTTGCTAATTTTGCTTGTTCAAGATAACTTAGGTTTAATTCCTCCTTTCTTGCTTGTTCTTTTAGAGTAATCAACAAACAAACCCTTTTAAAACCCTCAAACCTTGATCTCTGTACTAGGAACATAGAAAACACTAGCCTAGCTCTAGTTCCCCCTCTATCCCTGAGGATTGACCCCTTTTCTTGCCAATCACCTATACTACGTACAACAGTACCCCGTGCGCTAGCGGGCGACCTATTTAGTTTTGTGTTCGACTTGGTTAGGGCCAATATAAATATCAAAAGTGTTCAAAGAAGTGTGTTTGAGCCCCGTGGAGTGCATCTAGCCACCCTTAGTTGGCTAGTGTGTACGCCTCTAGCTCATACACACCAATCTTTCTGGCGTCGTTGTTGGGGATTAGAGGTGCTCGACCTAGCTAGTTAGTTTTTCTTTGACTTTTTCTACTACCCTCATCATTGCTATTCTTCATTCGTCATTCTTTGCATTCTTTGTGTATACTAGTTTACTAACTTGTTCTCTTTTGTTTGGTTGTGCTTTATGCATGTGACAATCCATTCGAGGAAGACAAGATGGAAGGCCAAGATGCACGAACCCATCCATTTCCTCCACTGCCCTACCTCCAAGGCTATCCTAAGCCTTACACACCCCCACCACCTCCATTGCCACAGCCTTCCCACCATTTCACCTTCCAACCTCAATTTCCTCCTCCACCTCAATTCCAAAGGCCATTAACAACAATGCCACCACCACAACTATCACATGATCCCCCTACTTCCTATGACAAAATGGATATGGTTTCAATCATGGGGTGTGACAAGGTTGTTGTGAAGCTTATCAAGGGAGGGAAGAAATTTGACAAATATCTTATAGAAGACTAATTACCGGAAAGTCCATGTTTGGAAGTGTCCCATATGATTGAGAACCCCCTCTTAGATGCCTATGAAGACCCATTCCTCAAGAGAGAGCAAGACAATGGCATGAAATTTCCGAAGGTCAGAAGGCTGATTAAGATCTATGATGATGATCCCCAAGGAGAGAAAATTGTTGAAAAACACTTAAAGAGCTCGCATGACCCTTGGGAGGAAGATCAATCAAGGAAAGAATTTGAGAGTATTTCCTATGATTGGGATGCAAACATTTTGTTTTTGGATAATGGTTGATGGTGAAAGAACAAAAAGCCTAGCTAAAGGCATGAAACCCAACGCTTGCGGGAGGAAACCCACCTAGGTTTGGGAATTTTTCACCCGAACTTCAATTTTTGATACTTTTACTTTGTTTTTACACTTTCCAAGAAAACACACACACACACACTTGTGTTTAATAGTTTTCGTCTAGTTTTAAGATGTACAGGTGATAATAGGGTGAAATGAAGGAAATTTGAGTACAATTGAGAGAGGGATTAAAAAAAATCACTTTGAGTCAAGTTTTTGAGTGTTTGATGTTCCTCATTTTTAGAGTTGCAGCTACAGGGACCACCACGGTCGTGGCACATCAATAAGACTGTGGTCGTTTTCATGAAAAACACACAAAATCCTTGGATTCAGAAGAAAAATTGAGAAAAACTACCAAAGGACTGCACCACGGCCGTGCCAGGCAGCACGACCATGCAACCTGAAGCCACCAGGGTCGTGCTATGCATCACAGCCATGCTGCAGACCAATTTCAGCCTATTAAGGTAGATTGGTGGGGAAGCTACTATGCACATCCTCCACCACAGGGAGGAACACTTCCTGAACCTCGAGAGAGCCATGATCGTCTACCCTATCATCCTAAACTCTAGGATCATTCTGAGGACAACATGATTCAAAAGTTTGGGGTGGTAAGGTAGGTGTGCCCTAGTTTCATTTTGCATTTCACCTACCACATCCACTTTTGTTTTCTTGTTTTTTCTATCTACCTTAGTCATCTTTACTACTTTGCATCCTTGCATGCCATGTCATTTACATCCCTTCCATTTTTGCATAATTTAAAAAAAAATGCTCTTTTTGCCATGCATTGCATATCATGTAGATTTTTTTTGGTAATTTTTGCATGTTTTAGGTAGGATTTTCTTGTTTTCTACTTTAAGTTTAATAATATAGGTTTAGATGTGATTGGAGGCAACTTGGCACCATTTTGGACAATTTTTCCCAAATTTGAGATTTCTTGTCTAAAAAGTGTGTTTTGACCCAATCTCTACCGTTTTCAGTAAAAATGATAACCTTTGACAAATGCAAGTGAATTATCATTGCTTGTTGCTAAGTGGTATCAATGTTTGACTTCTTACATGTGCATCACCTCTCTTATGATTGTGATTGATTTGGTTGAATTGTGAGTTGAGCAAGCTTTGAGCACTTAGTGCCTATGAAATCACTTGATTGAAATATCAATTTTAGGTTGTTCATTCATGTGGTGTGACATTCTTGGATGAAGTGTTGAATTAATTTTCATGCAGGATACCTTATGTTGAGAATCATGCCAATGACCCCTCTTTGACTCGACTCTTCACTCACCATCTTCTTACCCCTCCACCTCATGAAAGGATGCCAAAGTGCACATATCAGCCATGGCCACCTCCAAAAGTTTTAGGGTGGCCACATCTACATCTCATCGCTTCACTCTCATCACCATATGCCCTATCTACTCCAAGGGAAAAGAAAAAGAAAAGAAAAAAATGCAAAAAGAAAATAAAAGGATGCTCCTGTTTAAGAGCATTCAAATAAAGAAAAGATGAGTGCTCTATGTAATAGCACTCCAAAATCTTACCGCAACCCTTTCTTCCATCTTTATACCCATTGAGCTAGGAAACATCAAACCTAGCTCATTTTTCCCTTTTCCGCAGCCACGTGGGTCATTTGGTGTGATTTGAAACATAATGTTGAAAGGATGAAGGTGAAACAACACTTCTGGTCATCCTTGATTAACACCATCATGAAACGGTTTACTCAGAACTACATGAAAGAAATATGGATAACTTGTGTGTTTTATGCACTATATTTGAAGTTCATATGCTTTGTGCTCTTTTCATGATTGGTTTGTGAAAGCAAGAGAGGAGAGAGGTGGAATGCATGCACTTAGTCACTATTGATCCCATTCAACAATGATCATCTTTTACATTGCATTTGTCATTTCTTTCTTGTGAAAATTTTGCAGAGAGATTGAGTTGGAGCATACTTGAGGATAAGTATGTTTCAAGTTTGGGGTGGTGATTCAACCCTATTTTAGGGCTTGATCTTGTGTCATTTTGCATTTCAAACACATCTACAACTATTACATTACATGTTATTTCCCTCAATATGTGTTTTATTGTCAAATGCACTTATGGATGGTTTTTGCATGTTTTATTGGTACTTTGGCCACTACTTGATGGATTGTAAAGAAGATGGTTGAATCTCGAGTTTCCCTGGGCTTGGAGGAGCCCAAAATGAGGCCAAAACCACTCCAAACATACCCCAAGTGGTCAAAGGATGTATTGAAGCAATAACCTTCATGGATGGCCAAGTTCAACACTCCAATGCAGGGGAAGGACCCCTGAACGGCTGTGCTACCATGAAATGACCGTTCTGGAACATGCCCCAATCAACATAATCTTCAAAAATTGACCCAGTTGGCCAGAACGGCTGTGCTATCAAGAATGGTCATTTTGCAAGTTCCCAGTACAGTCGTGCTGGCCAGCACGGTCATGCTACCAGTCCCAGAAACCCAAAATTCCCCTGTTCATTCCATTTTTTCACCTCAAACGTTCCCATCCTCCACGGGCATGCTACCCACTGCCCAGTAGGGTCATGCAACCCAAAACGACCGTTCTACACACAATTTTACCTGATTTTGTATAGTGTTCTACCCACTTTGCCCCTACTTGACCTATTGCTTCCCCCCACACCTATATATAGGTGGGTGGCAGCTGTAGGTCGAGGTTAGCTACCTTCCACCACCTCCTAGCTCCCCATTTTCCCCCTTAGCCATTCCACTCCATTTCCACCTCCATTCCACTCCATTTCACCATTTCCACCACCAAAACACTAGTTTATACTAGTTCCTACCCATAATCCCCTTTATTACACACCCTTGCACCTTGGAGGAGAGAGGAGGTTGCCTTGCAGTAGTTGGAGAGGAGGATTCCTTCATCTACACCGAGCTCCATGACTTCTTCTACCTCTTTCTCCTTTCTTTTTGTATTTTCCATTTCCATGAGTAGCTAGTCCCCCTTGGGTGGGTTGTTTGAGGGAAATTATGTTACTTTGATACCATGATGGGGGAAAATGAAATGTAAACTTTGTAATTCCATTTTTTAATGAATATATTCTATTTCTTTCTCATTCTCCATGAATTGCTTGTTGGTTTGTGTGTTGAATCACCTAGGAATTTAGGCAAATTGCTTATATGTGTGAATTTTGGGATTTGCCCCTAGGTCCAATTCTTAGATCCCTAGGTTTCCTCCCATCTTTCTACATTGTAATCAATCTCCCTAAACCTAAGTGAGATATCTAAGTAGCTAGATTGGATAATTCTAGTGCAATTAGCATGGATCCTTCTCAAGGCTAGAATGTGGGGGAATTAGGGTCCAAAGCCCTAGTTTCACCTCCCCATTACTACCCTCGGCCCCTAATTTCCCTAGGAATGTCAAATCTAGAAACCTAGACTTGATTAGACTCTAATTGAATTTAACCTAATCCCTAACCCAATTGAGCCTCGTAAGGGTAGTAGGGGGTGTTAGGGACTAGTTCCCCTACACACAACCTAGCATATCCATGGCCAGTTAGTAGCTTAGGTTAATTCATTAGACTCTATTGTTTGGTTTGAATAATCTAAATGGAATCATAATGTTCATATGTCACCCCCAGCTTAAGTGATAAGTTCATACCCCTAAACAACATGTACCCCTCTTTATTACTTAAAACCCTAGTTTTGTGCTTGCTTGGCTTAGTTAGCTCTTTCCTTGCTTAGTTAGCTTCTTGCGTTGTTCTTGCCTTGTTTATGTTAGTTTAGCTCTTTAATTGCTCTTTTGCTTCTCTCTTGCTTGCCTTAGTGTAATTTGCCTTTTCATACCTAGCTTAATCCTTTCTTGCCTATTTAGCCTTACTCTAGCCTAGGGTTAACTTAGATTTCATTCTTGCCTTTAATTGCTTTCTTTCTCACCTAGTTTAACAATCAAATCACCTTTAAACCATTAACCCTAGTCTCCGTAGTAGGAACCTAGCAAAACTAAACCTAGCTCTAGTGCCCCCTCTTTTCCCTGTGGATCGAACCTATACTTGCCACCTTCCTATACTACGACATGACCCCGTGTGCTTGCGGGTGTAGTTGTTTTAGTGTGAGTAGGTGTTAAGTTAGGTTTTATAAATATTGAAAGTGAATCCACCATGTCCTTCCATCTACGGGGTTGCATCTATTCAAAACTACAAATTGAGTAGTGTGTAACCCCATTGGTGGGAGCGCAACAGTGATATACAGTAGTAGGTGAATCTCGATCCAAGTTTCCTTCCATATCTTTGTTTCCTACCACTTGTAATCATTTTTCTCTTGTTGTTATTTTCTTTCCTTAAATTTTCTTTGTTTTGACACGTGCACCTTTGTTCCTTAGGGAACATCGTTTTCATCCTACTTGTTTGTGCAGAGTGTGAGAGTGTGAGACTCTATGTACTTAGCACTTGCCAACCTTGTCCCTGTGGTTCGACCCTGAATACTACATCAAACCCTGTATAATAGTTGTGGGGACTTGAATGTTGGGTTATAAACTTAAAAGTCTAACTACTCTAGATCCACTCCATTTTAGACACACGATTTAGGCCAGTCAACTTTTTGACGCCGTTGCCAGGGATAAGGCAAAGCGATACTGTTAAGAACTCGAGTCCACTCATTATACTCCGTGCCTCAACCATAGTGATAAGCTTGACTGCACAAAAACTTTAAATCTGCTTCCCTACAATTACATAGAATAGCTCATTTGAACCCGTCCAATTTCCTAACTCTACTGTGCAGTCTATTCAGGGAACCTAGAGGGAAGCATATCCGTTTGATTTTTCACCTTAACCACAAGTCACCATGCTGTCTCGTGTGGATGATAGTCTTACTGGGGACGATCGAAATGCAAGAGTTCAACACTACCCACCGCCACATGAGACAGATGAAGATAGAGATGACCGTAACTCAGATGGTCATCATTGTGAGGAAGAATGATGGGAGGAAGAATGAGATCACCATCGCCGTAAAAGGCATCATAGACATGACTGTGAAAATGAATGTGAACATGATCATTGGAACAGTGAGAGTGAAGATGATGAAGAAGGAAAAACTCGTAGAGAGTTGGCACAACTAGATCCAACGAATCTAGATGCTCAATTATCATCCCACACTTCAATGCAATGAACTTTGAGTTGAAACAGGTTGTAATATCGATGATCCATAAGAAGCCCTTCCATGGAAACTCAAGGAGTGAAAATCCATACCATCATCTTGATGCCTTCAAAAATATATGTGATACCATCAAGATGAGGGGAGTTCCTCAAGAAGTGATATATTGCAATGGATTCAATTTCTCCCTTTAAGATAAGGCTCTATCCTAGTACCTCAACTTACCCCACCAGTCCAATGATGGATGGAAACCCCTTACAGACCATGTTGTCACTAAATATTAACCCCTTACAGACCCTTTTGTCACTAAATATTATCCCACTGAGAGAACTATCTGTAATATGCAAAAGATCACCTCTTTCATGCAAAAACTAGGAGAGAGCCTTCATGAGGCATGGGAAAGCTTTCAAGAATACCAAAGAGATTGCCCCCACCATAACTACCATAAGGGATTCCTGCTGACCACTTTTTACAATGGGCTAACTCCCACGGAAAGAACTTCGTTGAATTCAGCCGCCGGAAGCGACTTTCTTGGTAAGAAACTAAGAAGAACTATGAAGTAAATTGATAACATGACTGCACTGTAAGTAGGTATGGATTATGACAGAAATGATAGAGGATCAACCAAGAAGGAAGGATTTGAAGGATCGTCAATCGAAGCCAATACTTTGGAGACTATTACAACTCAAATTTAGAAAATCACTACCGATGTCAAACAATTAAAAGACATTGGGGACAAAGGTAAGAAGCACATGGTGAAAGTCGTGAAATGCATTACATGCAGAGAAGGAGGGCATGAAGTTGATAACTATATCTATACATGGCCAAAAGAGAGTGAGAAAAGTGAAAGTGAAGAAGAAATAGAGAATGTATCTTATGTTAATTTCAAATGACAAGATCATCCTAGGTTTAACTATGACAACAAAGAAGATGTTAAAAATGCTCATCAATTGAGTAATTCATCTAAACCACCTCCAGGATTCGAGTAGAAAGGAGGACCGACTCAATATACTAGAAGTACTAACTATCAGATGAATAAAAACAACTACTGGAGTAAAAAAATAAAATGTGAGTCGATAAGGCCAAGGACAAGGCCAAGGGTGGATCCAAGCCAAAGATAGCAACCAAACTGACATGATTGCTCAATTGTTCAACTTCGCAAAAAGGCAACACTCGGTAAATGACCAACTTTCTCAAAGTGATATCACCAATTCAGGAGTGTTAACTATAATACAAACTCAGATGGCGGACATGCAGACTCACCAAAGGCAAATTGATCAACAACTTGCACAACTGACTGAACTTATGAAAACCCCTTTGGGGAAAATCCATCAAATACAGAGACTGCAAAAATGGCCACTCTCCAATCAAGGAGGATGGAAAATCCTAGCACTAACAACACCAAAGAAGGAGGAAGCCATGATAAGCAACAATCTGAAAAGGAGATTGCAACGGAAGAGTCTAAGGGGCAAGAGCCAGCTGTAAACGACAAAAAAGAAGGGAATCATGAAAAGAAGGATGAAGAGGCAAATAACTTGGATCATATAGGATAAGTCCTTTTGAAGAGAAATCCCTATGCCCCAAAAGTTCCCTTTACTTACAAACTTATCAAGGCACATTTAAAGAAGAGGTATGAAAAGTTTATAAAAGCCGTAAAGAAACTACACTTGGATGTCCCATTTCTCGATGCAATTAAAGAAATGCTGACATATGCAAAATTCATTAAGGACCTCATCACGAAGAGAGGGAGAGGAGACCATATTGAAATTGTGCAATTGGTGAAAATGTCAAGTGCCTTTGTTCAAGATGAGTTACTAGCCAATAAGATGGACCATGGGGCATTCAACATACCCTTATGTGTTAGAGACAATGTGGAAAGGAAGGGGTTAGTCAATTTGGAAGTGAGCATTAGTCTAATTCCCTTGACTCTAGCACAAAGGCTCAGGCTGACGGATATGGTGAAGACAAGCATGAGAGTCGAATTGGTCAACCACACCTTTACAAGACCTATAGGAATAGTCGAAGATGTTCTGATACAGGTTGGGTGATTCTTCATACCATGAGACATAGTAGTGATAGAAATGGTCAAAGACTCTAAATGCCCAATGATATTTGGGAGACCTTTCCTCGCAATAGGAGGAGACCTAATAGATGTAGCAGAAGGAATCATTACCTTTCACGTAGAGGATGATCACCTTGATTTCTGGGTACAAGATGCCATGAGGGGACCTTCTCTCTCTGAGTCTGCCAAATTTATGGATAGCTACAATTAATATTGTGAAGAGGTGCAAGAGGACAAGGCAATTGTTGATCCCCTCATACGAGCCTTGAATAATCAAGACCCTACAATGGAAGACTGAGAGGTCATAGAGATCTTGGACTACATGAATCAACCTGAAGAGAATTCAACGATGATGAAGAGATAGTCAAGACCGCGAAGTACACTTCGCTCGAGCAAACACCTGAGGAGAAGAGGGCACCAAAACCAAAGCCAGAATCAAAACCACTTCTAGAGGGGCTAAAATATGAATTCCTGGATAAAGAAGAGAGGAATCCTATGATCGTTAATGTCAACTTAATGGATGACTAGCTAGAAAGGTTGCTAAAGGATCTCAGGCTGCATAGAAAGGCTATAGGGTATTCTGTAGAAGACGTTAGAGGCCTCAACCCTGCCCTATGCATGCACAGAATTCATCTCAAAGAAACATCTAAGCCTTTAGGTCAACCCCAGAGGAAGTTAAACCAAATGCTAAAGGAAGTCGTAAAGAAGGAAGTTATAAAGCTGTGAGATGTTGGGATCATCTACCCAATAAGTGACATCAACTGGGTGATCCCCATCCATGTGGTGCCTAAGAAGGGTGGAATGATAGTGATAAGACAAGAGGATGGAGATGAAGTGGCAGTGAGGACGGTAACATGTTGGTGTATCTATATTGACTATCACAAGCTAAATATTGTTACCAAAAAGGATCACTTCCCTCTTCCATTTATAGATCAAGTTCTAGAAAGACTAGCTCACCATGATTACTTCTATTTTCAGGACATGTATTTGGGATTCTATCAAGTACTGATTCATCCTGATGATCAAGAAAAGACAACTTTAACTTGCATCTATGGCACTTATACCTTCAGAAGGATGTTGTTCGAATTGTGTAACTCACTATCGACTTTCCAGCACTGCATGATATCTATGTTTTTAGACTTTCTGGATGACATAGTAGAAGTTTTCATGGATGACTTCTCTGTACATGGAGTAGATTTTGAAGTATGTCCAAGAAACCTATCTTTAGTGTTGCAACACTGTGAAGAAAAACATCTTGTCTTGAACTAGGAGAAATGCCATTTTATGGTCCAAGATGGTATCGTTTTAGGCCATAAGGTTTCCAAGAAAGGAATTGAAGTGGACCTAAGTAAGATCGAAGCCATATCCAAACTCCCGCCACCAAAATCTGTCACAGGAGTACAAAGTTTCTCAGGGCATGTAGGATATTATAAATGATTCATAAAAGATTTCTCCAAGATTGTCAAACCCCTTTTGAATCTCCTGATTAAAGATGTTGAGTTTGAATTCACCTATGAATGTTTACATGCCTTCCATACCCTTAAAAGGGCATTAACGACAACACCAATTCTACAAGAGCCAGATTGGGAACTACCTTTTGAAATCATGTGTGATGCCAATGATTTCACCATCGGGGTAGTCCTTGGACAAAAGAAAGATAAGAGACACCATGTGATTTTCTATGAAAGCTGAACAATAGACAAATCCCAAGTAAACTATATCACAACTGAAAAAGAGATGTTGGCTATCGTGTTTGCTTTTGAAAGTTCAGATCATATCTGGTAGGATCAAAGGTAAAAGTGTACACTGATCATGGGACTATAAAATATCTTATGCAAAACAAGGATAGAAAGATGAAACTTTTGTGATGGGCTTTGTTAGTGCAATAGTTCAACCATGAGATCATTGATAAAAAAGAAAAAAGAAAATGTGGTTGCAGACCACCTGTCAAGGATAATTTTTGATGAAGAAAATCAATTGTCAGTGAATGACAACTATGCTGATGAAGCTCTTTTGATCGCTCATTTAGAAGAGTAGGGCATGCCTTGGTTTGCAGACATTTGTAATTATCTAGCATGTGGACAACTTCCACCAGAGATCACGTATAATCAGAAGAAGAAGTCTGAGCTAAAAAATTACTATTGGGATGAACCGTTGTTGTTTAAAAGGTGCTCTGACAGCTTATATCGATGATGCATACCAGAAGAAGAAGTATCCTTAATACTCAAGGATTGTCACTCCTCAACTTATGGGGGACACCACAGAGGAGAAAGGACAGCTGCAAAATTTTTACAATTAGGATTTTATTGGTCAACTCCTTTCAAAGATGTTGCATCATTTGTTAAAACCTACAAGGAATGTCAGCTTACAGGAAACATCAGTAGAAGAAATGAGATGCCAATGGCAGATTGGGTGGAAGTTGAAATTTTTGATGTATGGGGGATCGATTACATGGGACCATTTCCATCATCAAAAGGGAACCAGTATATACTTGTTACTATCGAATACGTCTCCAAATGGGTAGAGGTTGTTGCCACCTAAACCTGTGACTCCAAGGTAGCAATTAAATTGTTTGAGAAAACTATCTTTCCACGGTTCAAAGTACCACACACTATTATAAGAAACGGAGGGTCGCACTTCGGTGAAAAGTAGTTTGAAGCTCTATTTAGAAAGCATGGGATAAAACATAAGGTTGCAACGCCATATCACCCCCAAATGTCAGGGCAGGTCAAAGTATCAAACAGGTAGATTAAAGAGATACTAGAGAAAATTGTTAGTCGTACGAGGAAGGATTGGTCCATAAAACTTGACGATGCACTTTGGGCTTATCACACAACATATATGGAACATATAGGTACGACACCCTACATGTTAATTTATGGGAATTCCTGTCATCTTCCTGTTGAACTAGAGAATAAAGCACTGTGGGCTATCAAATTTATGAACATGGACCTTAATAAGGTTGGGCAGAAAAGATTCCTCCAACTCTAGGAACTTGACGAGTTGAGACTGCACGCTTATGAGAATGCAAGGATTTATAAGCAGAGAACAAAGGTATGAACCTTAATAGACTTTAATGTTTCGGGTTTCCATACCTAGTAGGGGTATAAGTGTAATATGTACATTAATCTCTTTCTACCAAAAAGTTTTATTGGGAATTACAAATTCTTATTTTAGTTGGTTGATTTTTTTTTATTTTGTCTTGAAAGCACCGTGGTCATGGCATGGACCACGGTCGTGGTACCTTCTTTAAGTGCCTTAGGCCGTGGTCGCGACGAGCATGAGAGAGCACCCCATTGTAGTCACGACGATCTATCTTGTCACGATCATAGTCACTCAAGGGTATATAAGCTAAACCCCTCTGACATCATGGTTCTTCTTTCACTTCTCGCTCTTTGTGATTTCCAAACATTTGAATGATCCAGCAAGGCGTGAGTGCATGAGACAACGAATGAGCTAGATTCAGACCCTCGCTGACAGATTCACACCCTCATTGTAGTAGAACTCCCCCGTTGCTGACTCCTTCACTGTTGTTTCAAATTATTAATCTACCAAAGTACTTATTGGATGCCTTCTCTTAATCACCGTCGTTCTGACTCCTCGATTTTCCTAAGTTTCATCGCCTCTTTCGAGCATACAAGATTGTTTCATCTTGTTTAGTGATGCAATGACCGCCATGACCCTACCTTCTCTGTTTGATGGATTTCTCCGATGCTTTCCCACATACTCATGACTTCGCCAGTATTTTTCAACCTAGGTTTTGGGCTTAATGCAACACTTCTACTCACACTATCCCGTCATTTTAACCTTTGGTCAATCAACCCTCGAGGAGGAACCCCCACCGTGACCATCGTGGTTTTCATCGAACATGTACTTTCCTAGCCGCGATCGCGACACCATATCTTTGGTCGCGGTCGTCACCCTCCTTTATGTGAAGTTCGTTCAATACGGTCGAACAGCGACCGTGGTCGCGGAGCCTGCATATGGTCGAACAACGACCGCGGTCGTGGTGCATGCACTTTATAAGAATGGTTTTACATTAGTATATATTCTAGTCAAATATGTAGCACGCATAAATAGGGTGGCAAGGCCACAATGTTAGTCAATTTCTCACAAAAAGACAATCAAAGTAGAAGGGTCCAATGACCCATTATAAAATAATAATTTAGCAACCATAGGAATTGATATGAACTCAAATAAGGTAATATGAATGTCCAATAATTGAAATTCAAGAAAAATGGATTATTTAAGAGATGCCTCATCAAATGAATTTAAGTCTAAGTTGAATAATGCCCAAAATATAATAGAGAATGTGCATACCTTATGGTGTAAGCTTAGTATTCAATAACACTCCACAGGCTCAATGTCAGGTCTTTCATGACCTAAACATACTATTTGTACTTTAAATTAATATAAACTCCATTGAATTCATTTCTTATAAAATGACCCTATTGTAAGTTAAAAATACAACCTCACAACCTATCCCATTACCACTTTCATATTTTACTGATTCCAAACACGTAATTATATTTATATATTTTTTTAAAATTAATCAATTTATTATGATTTTCACAAACCCAAAACATTTTCCATTGGTTTATAAAAGGAAAATGGTCGAATGGCCTATATACACCCACATTCAATTATTGACTACTTGGATGTGACACGAATATCCTTGAACCAAAAACCATAGTATTAGCACACAGACGGGCATATGGGGTAAACTTGTGAGAGGGATGGTCCTCCTCTGGTCACCATGGATAGAACCATAGAGATTTTTAAATCTTGATGCTGCACTTGAAGCCTGAAGATCGCATGTTTCATCACCCATGGGTCTATCCCTATCATTATGTGGACACCCATTGTACCTAGGGAGGTCAAAACCTTCGATAAGAACCCACTATAAATCCTTGCACCACATTGTGGTCACCATTAGGGGAGTTTCCTGATGCTTTCATTGAGACCTCAATAAAGGGGAACCTCCAGTCTAGAGCATAGTTGCAAATTTTGGCTCAGTATAGGAAGAAGCATGTTGATTCAAGGCCTATAATCGATAGTTCATCTCAGCTATCCTGGGCTCAAAACAAAGACCAACGACAATAGAATGTGTCAATATAGGAATTTGAATTTGAGACTTTATGCAAACAAGTGTCACACGCAAAGGAAAAAGTGGAGTTATTACTGATAGAAGGGAGTAATCCAGGCTTGTGATAGTCGTCAGGGACCCCTTCGACTACCTCTTTTGCATTTGTGTGCCTCGAGCAAGCTCTAAAGGTTCAACCCAGTGAGGAGGAACTCACACAAAGGCACAAAAAGCCTGCATCATCTTCTAAACCATTGGGACTTTGTCGGAAGGAACTCAGGCTCGAACACCCAATTGAAGACAATTAGAGGACAAGAAAAAGATAGTGGGAGAAGTTGAGTAGGTGGCTTAGAGATCTCTGGGTAGTGGAGTGACATGGGGGATTATGTGTGAAGGACCTCCTCCATTCCTTCCAGTAGTAGATTTCCATGGAGAGGCACTACTGGCTATAAGGGACAAGGTGATCAGTTATGGAGTCCGTCTATGGTTGTGTGGCCATTCTCTACGACGCCTTTGGTGATGGGGGTATCAAGAATTATAACCTCCATCAATACCTCCACAAGGTCCTAGACTTGTAGCAAGAAGATCCTAGACATGTGGTGGCTACAAGGGTTAGGAAGTAGAAGAGAGGAGGAGTGATAAGGGGGAAGGAGGAGAAGAGGATAAGAGGGAGAGAGGAAAGGTGGCCAAGCACCAATTTCTTGAGTGGGTCGTGGGTGACCAAGGTCTTATCCCAAGATGTGCGACTAGTGTAAGATGAAGGAGTCTGAAGGCTTGACCAAGAATGAAATAGAACTTTGTTAAATAAAGAGTGACATACATTAAAAGAATTAAGTCTTATTAACCTATATTCTTTCCTTGCTTTAATCAACTAGGGGTGCATTGAACCTCTAATTGACTTGATAAATGGTATGTTTACCTACTAAATGAGGAGTCCAAATTTTCCATCAATTTAAACTTTTGAATACCTTTAATATTACATTTCAATATTTGTATACTATGCACCTATTTAGTGCACTTACTCATCTTAAGTAATTAATTATGACACTATATTACATGTTAATTTGTTTCTTTCATCTTATATCCCTACAAATATTTTAGAGTGTCAATTATATTCAAGCATGGTACTTGGTTTAGTTGTCCACTAAGTCTTATTATTTAATTTATATGGTTATTTTACCTCAAATATTAAATATTAAGAGTATTTGTATATCTATGATACTAATTGATTCCAAGGATTGTTTTTGGTATTAAGGGAAGAGATACTATATAGTGCCATAATCAAATAGGGCCTAGTCAAAGGTAGGATACACATATCTTCATAGATTGAAGTATGTTACAAAATTTGATGTGTTGAACATTGATCTCAATGTGTGTAATTTTTGATGTCCAATTTTGTGAATAAATATATTATTTTAGAGTTAAACAAGTTATGTAACATTGCACATAAGCTTTTTTATTGTTTGGTTCAAGAAGAGTCAATGATACACATAATCCTAACAAAGTAAGAGACCCCTTAATTGAAATAAGACATAAATGATGATAAGGACATGATAATGTTTATTACTTCTCAAATGGCCATATGTAGGAAGATATAGAGGTATATGAGATTTGAGGTTAGGAGAAAATTTCTCTACAAGTAAATATACCCATAGAGACCATAAGGGAATGGCTAAAGGCCACTGATGCATTAAAAATATGTGAAGGATGAAAATACTTATGCAATAATGGTTTGTATAACTCACATGAAAAGGAATTGAAATGTGTAAATTTGATAATATATAGATAAGGATTTGGATCACTTGAGAGGAGATGGTACCTTGAAAAGTCTCACCATGCATATAATTTAGAAAAAAATCCTAAGGGAGGTCGTGCACAAAATCAAGGGCCATGAGAAAATCACTTCTCCTTGGGTTAATAATGGATACCAACTAATTTGGAGTGAGGAAAAGATGTTCAGGTATAAAAGGTCACTCTTTGGGAATGACTAAATGAAATTGTAAAACTATGAAGATGATATGTGTATTCACTACCCATGCACTAGAAATAAGATGAACTTTGTATTTGGAGTACAACTAAATATTTATTTCATGTTCATGCAAGTCTAAGTGATTGAGTCGCCACCTTTTATACACACAAGTTGTATATGTGAAGAATATATTGCGTTTATGTTAATGGTATGAATAGGATGTATAAATGAATTACCACAACCTCCTATGGATATAGTTAAAGGATAGCTCATATGTGTGTAGGACCTAGGTGAAACTGTAGTTACCATGTGATTAATAACCTAATAAATAAGGATGTGGGACCATACTTATAATCATCTTGGTTCCAACCATAGTTTGTTATATGTGATGTCACCTATGAAGGTTGATGACAGGATAAAAAATCCTTTTGAAGTATGGTTTTAACCTTAAATTTACATATATGGAAACTAATAACATCGATTTTCATGAATATTTCACATCTCTTTTATCCTATCAATTTATCCTCAAATGCAAATTAAAGATCACAAAATCTTTCCCTATGCACTTAGATATCAAAAGTCTTTTCTAACTAAATTACCTTTAAAAAATGTACAATATTCAACTCTGATACAAGTTTGATTGACAAGCTATCGACCCTAGAGGTTGATCACTATGCACTAAGGGTCTATAAAGATAAAGAAGGATAATTCCACCAATCCACATACAAAGGTCGATCAAGGGAGCACATTCAAAATAGCTCAATAGAAAATTATCAAGCTATCACATCAATTGACCTACAGATCGATTGATCCAGACAGCCTACCGACCCACCTCTCAAGCAAAGATTGCTTGAGGTTGACAACCAATCTATCGGACAAGAATTCCATTGAGATCCAAAGCTCGATCACCATAAGAAAAAGGGTCGATTCCACATGGGCCAATCTAAGGCATCACTTTCAAGACATATTGTTTTCTACAAATAATCTAAAATAGTGATGTAGAGGGAAAGGACCAAGTTCATATCGATCAACATCACTAGATCCATCAACCTAGCAAGATAGCTCGATAACTGACCTTGTCACTAGCCACTTTCATCATTGGGTCGATAAGATTCATATTAATTCAAGCATCACTGGGAACCTAAGTGAAGAATATCAACCTATAATGTTGATAGGTGAGATCAATCAACCTCCCAACATCAACCTCTTAGTCAGATGCAGTTAAAAGGTGGGTAGATGGACCTCTGATCTTAATCTACATGTGTATTAACCTCTCTCCTTATCCTCTTGTTGTTTCATTGTTTTTTGGAGAACTATGACTTGTTCAAGTTGTAATGTGTCTCTTTCTTACACCATGAGTAGCAAAACTAATTGACTTGGGTTGCTAGTAGACATCAGGCCCTCCCAACTATGTCATCTGTCATTCTTTTCTTTAAATATGTATATTCTTATAGTTTTGTTTCTACACTCCTATTTTAATATGTAGTTGTTTGATTAGCTACCTGCTTGTGATGTTTGATCTCAATTATTTTGAGAGAACAAGTTCAGGAAGATCTAATTATGGATTAGTAACAACCCATGAGAATGAGGATTCACTATAGAAAAATTATGTATGTACTTGATCTATTGGTTATAATCTTGGGAGAGAGATGCATTTAGATAGAAATCTACCTCAATCCAGAGAGAAGGAAGGCGTTAGATATCTTTCATGAATACTTACAAAATATATTAAGAACATATTAATTAGAAGATAAGGTTTTAAATGGTTGAGGTTGGTTTAATTGGTGAACCCCAATCCAATTTCCTTTATTGTAATCACATTTATCTTTGTTTCAGTTGATCTTTTATATTTTAGGTTTATTATTTGAGTAGACTAATTCGCTCCTTTACTAGAACATCAATTACATCCTTTTGTTGTTATTACATTGTTTGTTTTTTTCTTATCCATATGTTTGATCCACTACTACTACTACAATAAACTCCATATTGAGTTGCTGATGTCTCTTGAAGTTAAGTATAAATTTGAAGTTCGGTTGACTCGACAATTGTGTTCACACTTTTGACCCATGTTTAAGGGCAATCAACTTTTGATGTCGTTGTTAGGGATAGGGAAATAAGAAACCACTTAGGACCCAAGGTCTACTTATATTTAGTCAATGCTAGTAAGGTTTGACTAAATTTCTTACACCTCATAATTCAATAATATTATATCTTGATGTTTCACTTATTTTTATGTTACTAACCTTGTCTCGTTTCTTTATTTAGGTAGTTAATGTGATTTACTCACCATGAAGACCCTATATTATTCCCACCAATTGTAGAAATGATGGATTTTCAAGGTGGAGCAAGACAAGGCCCACAAGATACCTCATCCCTTTATTCTTTGGAAACTAAGTGTGCCAACAAAAATAGGAAACCTATGGTGATTTTCCTCATATAGGTGGCTTATTTCAAACTAAAACCACTCTTCTTGAATATTATTCAATAGCAAACCTTTGAAGGTAACTCGATTGAGGAAAATCCTTATCACCGTCTACATGCTTTCAAGAACATTTCCAATACCGTCAAGATCAACAGAATTCCATAAGAAGTCATGTTTCTCAATGGTTTTTGGTTCTCTTTGAGAGATAAGTCTTTAGCATGGTATTAAAGTTTGAAGCATGAGGGGATCATTGGTTGGAAATCATTGGGGGAGTCCTTTCCAACAAGTTCTTCCTAATTGAGAAAACCAACTATTGTAGAAATTAGATTACCAGCTTTAGATAGAATCTTGGTGAAAACTTACATGAAGTATGGGAAATATATCAAGAATATCAAAGGGAGTGCCCTCACCATAACTTTAAAGACAACTATTTGGTTACCATATTCTATAATGGGCTACCTCCTAACTAGAGAACAACTATTTATGTCATAGTAGGAGTGATTTTATGGGGCACAATGCCAAGCACTCCAAGGAAATCATTAACAATATGACAACATTAAAAACTGGGTTGGATTATGATAGGAGGTTGACTAGGAAAGTATGTGCCATTTGTAATACCTCAGATACAAAATGGTTTGATGCTCTAAATGCCAAGCTTGATAAAAATGATCACATATATTCAAAATCTAAAAGAGATTAGTACCAAGGCAAGACATCACACGAGCCCATCATGAACTGCTTCACTTGTGGACAAAGTGGACCTAAATTTGATAATTACATATACATTCATGAAGCAAAATGCCATCAAGGAGGATTCATAGAAAATGTTTCATATGTGAAGTACAAAAGACTTGAAAACCCTATCTTCTCTTATGGTAACAAATCTACAGTTTCATCAGTTGAACTAGACATCTCACTTCGTTGAAAGAGGCCAAGCTATAGGAAGACAAAATACTCCAAGGTTTCGATAGAACAACAATAGAATGCCAAACCAATGAGGAAATTTCAACGGTCCACCAAGAGGAATTTTATTACATCAACAACATAATTTGTGATCAACTGAACTCCAAAATTAAACACCTTGGGTAATGCATCCTAAGAAGCAATGATCTTATGACTAGCATGCAAACACAAATAGGGATTATGAGTATGAAAATTAGAAAATTGCAACAACACCATAGAATGATTGAGTGACAACTGGTATCTATATTGCCATCCATCATGAACTCAAATGGTCCACTCCCATCTTGTACTGAACAAAATCTGAGGAATCAAACTACAAGAATGGCAATGTTTTGATGTGGTCATTATCATCATCATAATAATAATAATAATAATAATCATCATCATCATCATCATCATCATCATCATCATCATCATCATCATCATCATCATCTAAGCCTCAGTCCCAACTATGTTGGGGTCGGCTACATGGATCCTTCATTTCCATTCATCTCTGACATGGGCCATATTCTAGTTGAGATGTAGAGATTCAAAATCCCTCTTTATAAGCTCATCCCATGTTAATTTAGGCCTTCCTCTTCTTCTATTTATAGTGTTTGGATCAATAACATTGCTTCATATAGGCGTACTAGTTGGTCTACATTGCACATGTCTGTACCATCTGAGTCGGCCCTCGCGCAACTTGTCCTCAATGCTCGCCACCCCCACTTTATTCTTGACATAGTCATTTCTCAAGTGATCTTTTCTTATCTTGCCACACATCCATATCAGCATACGCATTTTAGCCACATTCATCTTGTTGAGACCTTATTTCTTCACCGCCCAACATTCACTCCCATAGAGCATGGCTGGTCAAATATAGTTGTTCTGCAAAACTTACTTTTTTACCTGAGAGGGATCTTTCGATCACATAATACTCCAGTTACACTCCTCCATTTAAACCATCCTATAGTGATCTGGTGACCAACATCATTTTAGACATCCCCGTCTATTTGAATAATAGAACCCAAGTAACGAAATTTATCACATTTTGGTATATCTACTCTGTCTAACTTGGCTCCATCATTCACACTGTGAGATTGGATAAAATTGCAATGCATATACTTAGTTTTTCTCATGTTAATCATCAATCCATTTGATTACAATGCCTTTCTCCAACGTTCAACTTTATGATTCAATCCATCTTTAGTTTCATCAATCAAAACAATATCATCATCAAATAACATACACCAAGGAATATAATCCTGAACATTCTTTGTCAACTTGTCCATAACAAGAATGAACATATATGGGTTGAGTGTGGATCCTTGGTGTACCCCAAATGTTATGATCGGGTACTACTCTAAATTCACCATCTCCCACACCAACACAATTTGTAGTCGAGGATGATAGCAAACCAATGATTCATGTAGACAAAGCTGCTTCACCAAAGAAGAAAGCATACATGAGGAACATCGACGAAGGTAATTCCATCGAGTAAACTATTGACTACTACTCCAAAGTACCTTTCCACCATCAATATATCAAGGTAAAACTTGAGAAGAGATACACAAAGTTTCTTGATACCATCAAAAAGATACATCTATACATTTCCATCCTCAATGCTATAGATGATATGTCGGACTATGATAAGTTCATGAAGGATCTCACAACTAAGAAATAGAAGATATGTGAAATAGAAATTGTTTGATTGGTCAGAACATATACCTCTTTTGTTCAATGTACCATGACAACTAAGCAGAAAAAACCTTCTTATTTCCACTAGGAGACACTATGGAAAGCCATGTCCTAGTTGACCTAGGTGCAAGCATCAGTCTTATGCCACACTCTCTCATAATTCAGATGGGATGAACTAATATAGTTCCTTCTCATGATGATACAACTGGATGGCAACTCTTTTACCAAACCTATTGGCATCGTCAAAGATGTTCCTATTTGGGTAGGAAACTTCTTTATTTCATGTGACATCGTCATCATTAATGCTACAGAACATCCAATGTATCCAATGATTTTTGGTGGATCATTTCTTTTAATCGAGCATGATGTGATTGATGATGTAGATGGGTTAATTACTATTCAAGTAGGGGATGAACATATTGACTTTAACATCCTTGATCATTTGAAAGACCATCCTCTATGGAATTGACCTATTTTGCTGATTGTTGTAACAAGTTATGTGTCAAGATCTAAGAGCACTATGCTATAGTGGATCCCTTAATGATTCTCTCACCAATCTGACTTTTAGAATCATTGATCTAGAAGTAGAAAAAATTATGGCTTATCCTGAAGCAACATAAGTTGAAGAGGAAAATCAACATGGATGATTGAAATCCTCAAATACATCTCTCTTTAGAGATAGCCAAAAGATACACCAACACCAAAACCCCTCCCTAAGCTGAAGCCTCTTCATGAAGAGCTCAAATACAAATTTTTGGGTGATGAAAGGAGACCCCATGTCATTATCAATTCACAATTGCCATTTGACCAATAGGAACAACTTCTTTCTGAACTCAAGTTAAGAAGAAAGGCCCTTGGTTGTTGTGTTGATGATATAAAAGGGCTTAGTCTGACTTTATGCATTCATCATACTATTCTTAAAGAGAATGTAAGACCTCCTATTCAACGACATAGAAAATTGAATGATAAGATGCATGAAGTTGTGTGTAAAGAGGTCATTAAGATCTATGGTGTTCTCATTATTTATGCCATCAACAATAGTAATTGGTTTGGCCCAGTTCACATCGTGCCCAAAAAGGGAGGAATGATGGTTGTAAAGGAAATGATGGTAAAGAATTGGCAAATCACAACACTATAGGATGGAAAATGTGCTTGAAAATAGAGCAAGAAGCTCCATTTTGCTCGAACAACTCCAAAACTCAAACAATTGAAAGAGGATCACAACTCAGACAGTGTCAACTATCCATAGAAAGAATCCATATATCAAGGGAAACGATGATAATCACAATCCCAAAAATAATAGGAAGTAGAAAAATGAGGAGAAATTCTGACATAGAACATCTTCAAGGAATCAAGACACTTTTGTGCTCGAAAAATACTCATATCACAACCAACAGAAAGGAGAAGCATGGAAACTTAGATCATACTAGCCTCATGAAAACCCAAATAAAATAGATACATAGAGAACAAGACATAATAATATTGTTCATTAACTCTCCAAATATTATCCAATGGTTTACACCTATCATCATGCACCTAAAGGTTTCTTTCCAACCAATCATTATAATAGATAGCCATCAAGAGAATTTTCTCATCTCTAGTAGTATATAACATCAAATTGTCCCAATTCTTCATACTAATTGATTTGTTAAGAGAGTTTCTTGTCTTGGCAATAAAATCCTAAACACAATGACACTCAAAAGAAACATGCAATGAATCCTCATAGGCATTCTACATAAAAGACACATTGAAATAGTCTGATATCCTCTTCTTCTAGCAAAATCATGGGTAGGGAGCTTATTATGTAAAATTTTCCACATTTGAACACAATATATACTGAGAAGACCATCTTTCCAGATCCAAAGAGCTTTAGTGTCCTATTCATAATTCCTGATAGCATTCCAGATAAGCTTAATTCTATGGGAACTACTATCTTTAAAGAAGATTCTATCTCTACCACCAGAGGGATCCTCTAGAGACATTAGGAAACTAGCAAGCTTCAATTTATTTCTGCCTTGAGTACACCACCATTCCCTTCTTTGATGAACTTATCAGTAAAACAATCAATAAAACTACTTGACTTAAGAATAGAGTCTTTACAAAGGAGACTAACAAGAGAAGAATTATTGTGCCATGGATCAAGACAAAATATTGTACCTTTACCATCTCCAATGCAGAAATTCATGAATCTTAACATTTTCTCACTTTGCTTAAAAAACTTAGTTTATCCAAGGTGTTTACTTATGTAAACAACCAATGGTGTTACCTTTTAAACATCCAATGGTTCTGGGTGACATTGTGGTATGGTAATATTGGTTGAATGATGATGGAACAAATAGAGTGTTACCCTAAATAAGGTAGTCTTACCTATCCAATCATATGAATAGAAGGGATGATAACCATATTATGTTGATATGTAACCCTAATGATCTGTGATTTGATTGAAAAAATTTGTAGAAACTTTCTTTGGGGTCAGACTGATAATAAAGATAACGTCCACTTAGTGAAGTGGGATTATGTGACTATACCTAAGAAGATAAGGGGTTTAGGCATAAAGAAAGTCAGAGATGTGGTAGATAACTTCCTGATTCTTAACACTTGGAATTTGTCTAGTAAGAAGGACTTGCTTTGGGTCAAATGGTTTAATGAGATGTATATGAAAAGGATGTCCTTCTGGTCTATTGGTCCTTCATCTAATATGTCCTAGTGTTAACCTGGGAAGAGGGATGTTCTGGGTTTTGTGTAAATGTAAAGCTGTAAGGGTTGAATTAATCAACTCCTTTCTCACAGCTAAGGAGAGCATTCTGGCTTTCAACCTTCTAGTCTCCCCTTCATATGATCAATAATGGGGGAACAAACTTCTTTAGATAATTTTCCTATAAATAGGGGCACCCCAAAATACTTTAAAGGTAATTTGCACTTTGAAAATTGTAGAATGTCTTGCACTCCTAACTTCCTTGCACATTTGCCAAAGATAACATCACTTTTATCTAGATTGAACCTCAGACCTGAGCTACTACAAAATACCTCAAAAACACTAAGAATAGCTTTAACATTACTTGCATCAACCTCAGAAAACATGATGAGTCATAAAAAAAAATAAGATGAAAAATCAAAAGACTTAAGAAGCTTTAATAGGACTCAGGTCCTTAACTCTAATTTTTTCTTTGATCAATTCTGATAAACACTGCATAACAATGATGAAAAAATATGGGGCTATGGGATCTCCTTGACAAATCACATTAGAATGCTAAAAGATATCAGAGGGTTCCCCATTGATGAGCACTTGATACGAAGTAGTATGAAAAAATTTCGAGATCCATATAGCGGGAAATCCCATATTATACATAATAGAGAAAATATAGTTTCAATTCACATAATGATAGATTTTGATAACATCAACTTTCACACACATCTTGCTACCTGCATTGCTTCTACTAAAGTCATGAATAAGCTCATTAGTTAAGAGAACATCATCTTTAATGTTATATCCTCTAATAAAGGCACATTGATCGCGACCAATAATAGAAGGTAGAACCACAAGCTATTTGCCATAATTTTAGAGATAATTTTGTAAATAATGTTGCACAAGGAAACTTGACCTCTAGTTCTTTATCTCATTAGTATTAGATCCTGTAACATACCGAAATCTAGGATTATAAAGTAGAATTTCCTTTTCTTAACATTCTTTTTCCCCAAATAATAATGTATTAGGATTATTTGGAGTTCAATAAACTAATGAAATTGTAATTTTACTTTTATACAAAGTTTTAAAATAAATTAACTTATTACTTTCAAAAGTGGGGTTAATCTTATAATAACACCATTTAATAGTTTTTGCCTCTATTTCAACACTCCAGATTAATCCTATGATTATAATGTGAAATAGGTTAAATTGATATGACTTATGGTGTCACAATATATGAAAAGGAATTCCTAACATTTTCAAAAGAGGAAATTAATGCTAAAATTTTATTTCCATGAATCCTAATTAGCTTGCTCTTTAATTTGTAAGTCACTCAAATATTATTTGCATTCTGAATTAAATTGGTAATGAAAACATTTATTAAATTAGATTGTAATATATGCATTTGACTAAACACTTAAAGTCTTTCCTATACTTGTTTCTCCCCTCAATTTAACACCTTATGCATTACTCCTTCAACCATGCGACCCTAGCATTGGGAAGCGGTAGTTGCAATGGGTGATGATCGTCTCCCTCTCTATCTTCTTCTTCCCCTTGCCTCCCTTCCTAAATTTCTTCTGCCTTCTCCTCTTCCCTAGACAAGACACACCCCCAACCCACTGTTGTCTTTGGCAACATAGAACTAGGAACTCGAGCTACAACCATCTTCTCTCCCTCCTTGGATTTGACTAGCAGTAGAAAAATCTGCTACCACAAGTCTTGTAGCTGACAGTATCACTACTCATCTGCAAGCATGAAGATCTAACATAGACATCTCCCTAGACACGAATGTTCCCTCACCTTATGCCCAGTGGCCAATCCACAAGACCTACCACCATCTATAGTTGGTGGGTGATCTTTAAGTGATCATGTCTCTTCTCCTCTACTTCCTCCTCCCAGTGCCTCACCATCTAACATGGGACCTACAAACAACCAATAACTCTCAGCCACCTCCTCCACCTACAAATGATATCACAAAGAGCCCTAAACCTAGCATCCATTATGGTGTCCTCTGGATCCTCATCACCAGACCTCACCAACTTCAGAAGCATCCATGGATCAAAACTCGCTCCTGAACTGGTTGTCATCCTTGAAACTAACAACACATAATCTCTTCCCCGTCGAAGATTCCACAAAGAACATGTAACCTTAATACCATCATACGTCACCTCAGCATAAACTTTTCTTTACTCATTGTCCCTTCCTTGTGTCATTCAACGGAAATTTGAACCTACAACGACAGGACATGTCAAGATCTTCTGAAAGACATCAAACCCCACCACCAGAACCTACTACAATCCCATCATGCAACCCCAACCATAGTACCTCAACCAAAAGACTGATCATCGTATTGATTTTCAAATGTGGAAATATGTAAGTCTTTCATTTTTGAATCAATTATTTCCTTGCATGTACAATATGACCAACATTTGTGTTAGAGACTATAAAAAATGCTAAGGATATAACTACAACTTATGATTATAATCATATCATTTGACATGCACCCCTAGTACTTATGATACTAATATCATCTAGACTAATTGATCTTAGTAACTAGGTATTAAGACTAAGATTCTATACTAAGATACTTAAGAAAATGATATTAGGGCACAATGAGCAAAATTTTAGATTAATAATTATATCTAAATGCCAGATATTCATAGACATATATGTATTCTAATATAAGCTCATCCAAGCACATATGTTTGTTAATAACATCCTAAGTAATGCCCCTCTTGGACTCTTGTTGATCAAATATGACTAAGGAGAGAGACAACATTTAAATGGAAATCATACTCTAACCCTATAAATATTGGTAACTTAAACATGTTTACATTTATTTTGAAATGGATGGAGTTTAGGAAAGAGAATATTTGCCTAAAACCTAATTCTTATAGTAGTGACTATGAATATATATTCAAATAATGTAGTGTATAATGATAATGTATTACATATTATTTAACCCCTATGTACACCAAAAGGTATTTATGTATTCACATATAAGTACATGCAAGACTTAATCCCTAGATCCCTCATAATAAGAGCATTTCAATAAGTATGCTTATGGTGGATTTTGTTCTTGACCCTAATGTACTATACTCTACATACATGTCACAAGGAGGAAAAACATGACATTACTAAACCTAAATCGAAAGAATGCATATTATCACCTACATAAATATATTTAACCTAGACATACTTAAAGTTATGTGACTAAAATAGATCTAAGAAATAAAATATAAATCATACATATTGTATTCCACTTAGTAAGATTTAAAACCCCTAACATGTCATTAGGTAATCGATGCTAAGATAATAACTATATGAAAACCTTTAATAGGAATATACACACCCAATCACTTTGGTTTGGCTAACATAGATAACATGTTTCTAGGATGATCAGTCGTCATAGTGACCAGTTATACCTATTGAGATGACCATTTGTTGTGAAGATTGGGTTGTGCTCTTCCCTATTTAATTTTTGGGCATTAATCTGACTAAAATATTCCTACAATGAGGCATTCTTGTTCATTATCCTTTTATTTGTTCCATGATGGAATTCCCTATTCTTTGAAATTGATAAATATCTTGTTGCCTTGGGTCTATGACCCCACCTACATTGATATTTAGACTTGAAAATATGACTGATGACTTATAACATATCTTGCCACTCTATTTACCATGTTTGCTAATTTAGCTAGATATTTGTTGTATGGTACTTATGCACAACACTTAGGGCATGCTATTATTCCTAGGGTGTGCTATTCCACCTCTTTTTATACAGGGGGGCTCTATTCTACCCAGGGTGTTCTATTCCACAAATTTTTATTTAGGCCATAGATCCACTGTTGTCGTGGTCTTACCGTAGCTATTTAGTCTAAATATATATATGCATGCGAGTGTATTTGATTGTTGTCATATTGTGAATAATGGCAAGACATTTTTCTCAAATACTATGCTCTAAAATGTAAATACCTTATTCCCTTGAAATATCCATAATGGATTAGATTGTATCAATATTAATCCTTTTAATTCCAAGGAAAATATGTCGTCACTTACCCAACATAAATGAACTTATGGTATTGGTATGTTATAGAATAGAAATCTGGAATGCCATGATCCTCTTGAACTTACTTAAATTCAAATAGCCCCCTCTTGGGGGAACTCCCTCTTTTGTACTTCATGCCCTAAATTGCCCAAAATATTTTATAAATTACACATATACCAATTTTTACTGACGCATACTCTTTTTATCTAGTTTTTTTTGTTGTTCCCAAAACTACATAGGTGTAGGTGATATGGAGGACATTCATACTAGAAGATCATGTACAAAATATACAGTTGAGGATAGCTTCACCATTGAATTCATAATTGAATCCTCTACGACATGGCAAACATTAGAGATCAAGGGAAACATTTCTAATAGGTTCAATGTTGGTTGTAAGAGTATGATTCATTAAATCATAACACTTAGTTTTATTATGTAAAATAATGCCACATTGCAAAATTAATCATTGATGTGATAAAGTTGGGTCATTAACATACTCAAACCATGTAATTGACATCAAATTAAGTGGGTTGAGTAACTAATATAGATACAATGAGCATAATGTATGAGAGAGGAAGTTAGGTTGTCACATCATTCCCTCCTTAAAAGAAATTTCATCCTCAAATTTGTATAAGATCATAAACAAGGGTCAAAGATGATATTTATTACGTGTAGGAAACTAGCCTTAAGTTGTTGACGTGATCATGTACAACATCAAGGGTGTACCCATCCTAATTAATAGATATGAGCATTTCTTGTGTTTCATCATATCATGACATCATCTAGACATTAGAGTTTTCACATCCCTTCTCCCTATTGCATCAAAGTTTTGTTCATGTAATTATACGAGCCCAATATATGTTATCAAAGTCTACATTATCATTTATCAAATGAATCTATCCATTTCATGACCTTCAATTAAGGTTAACATTAATCTTATATTTCTACATCAAGTTAAAATTTTGTGTATGTTCTAGTTTTCTCCGAAAAAATACACCAAGATCCCTAATTATGTTCATTATTTTCATCTACATTTGAATTTAAGCATTGAAGTCATAATTATTCAAGCTAAGATCCCATGGTATCAGCATATAAAGTTCATGGTTTCAAACCTAAATCATTTATGAAAGGTATGGTTTCATATAAGGTCTATATTATGAGAGTGGCTTAATGTATGTATATATTAAGTTTTAACTGTAGTGAGGTTCTTTAACATATCAAGCATCATTTTAAGGGACAACACTAACATCATCATCAAGGTTTCAAATATTCTCACTTGTTGTTAAAAGATATTCACAAGCTCTAGCAACTCAAGCTAAAACATGTCCACGTCAAGGAAAAATATTGATAACCACCTACACTACTCATACCAAAACTTTATCCAACCTTCAAAAACAAGGGCAACCACTAGATCCCTTCACGTGGAACCACTAACCTGAGCATGATACCATCATGGAGATCACACATTGTATGCATTGTCCTAGGATTTTGGGGCATCCCCCTTACCTAGATGGAAATCCTACATAAATCAAATGCATCCTTCTCTAGGGTTAGATCTTTTCATAGGAAATCTAGGGATAAATATTATCAAAGGAACCACACACTAGGTGGCTCCATTCATTTACCCAGGGTAGTATATCTAGGGACTCATCATCGTGTATTCATATTTCATATTTTTCAACATTTCACATATTTTGGAGGTATGATACATTGACCTTCTCCCATGTCGAGTTGATACACATCAAAAATTCACCCTTATTGTATGCCCCATACTAGACGTCCTTTTTTGTAAAGAGGTTTGGACCTATGTTGGTCTTGAACCATATCTCACTATCCATATCTCAACATATATAAAACTAGGCACAAGCAAGCATGCCAACTCACTAGCTATGTGTAGAACATCAAACTAGCCACATATATGTTACATGGTGATAGACTCGCTTGGGTTGCATGGTCAAAACTCATATCATGTCACAAAAATGAACTTGAATATTCCAAAAAAATTTAGGTCATCTTGAAGAAACTTCATACCATCAACATTGACATCAAGCTTAGACCGTCTAGGATTCCTACTAGTATATCCTTCATCATGGCTCCAGACAACTCAACAGACTACAAATACCATCCAAACACTTATCTAGATTGAGTTTCATGTCTTTCTCTAAGGTTACACGGGCACTCACTTCTTTTCTATATGTGGTAACATTTTTCATATGTATATATATTCTGATATGTAAAGGTTTTATCTAAAGTTGAAACATGTGATGGGCCCCACCATACACCATTCAAAGAAAACCAAAACCAAAACGAGTTACCACACTCATTTGGCAATCTAGTACCCTGAAACCTAGAGAACCAACAAGAACATGGTGCACACTTTTATAGCTACCCTAAGAATATGCCATGAATATATGTCTAGGGTTATAATAAGATCTCCCATTTCTCACCTTCCTGAACCTACAACCCTTACTACCTGATAGAAAGACAAGAAAAAGAAATGTTTTAGGGATCACACAAGTCTACACCTTGTTCTAGAACATCTAGGTTCTAACTTAGAGTCTAAGCCAACTTTTTCCACAAGGGACATTCAATTAAGTTTCTATGGTTGAGATGTAAGGTTGGATTAATTTATGTTTCATTTGAGTAGTGATTGGTGTAGTTATTGTTCATGTTATGATGCCATATGTCATGTAACCGTTTATTACTCAAATCCGGCCTCCAAATGACTAGAATGTAAATGGTTTAAGGACCCAAGAATCCATCCTTAGGATGGTGATATCAAAGCATGAATTCAAATCTTAGTCATACGTGAATAAGTAACAAGTGAAAACACCAACATAATCTCAACCTTCAATAAGTATATTATACAACATGAAATTTAACATAGTTTTAATTTATTCACTGAGAGTCAAATTATACAAGTATGCTCATGTACTAGCTAGGATCTTACAACAAGTACACTTGAACATGTTCTCACAAGACATCAACTCCCAAGCTATCCCTAAACCTAAAACATATGAGAAACAAGTGGTTCAACACATAAGGTGTTGTGTACAATGCAAAAAGATACATATATGAGGTTTCATAACTTTTAAAAGATTTATGGAATTAAAAAAAGACTAAACAAGTTAAGTACTTAGAAAAAAGTAAAACCCATGTTTTAATAAAAATTACTACAATTATTTCAACAAAATTATGTATCATAAGGACTTTGACCAACCTACCACTAGAAGGGTCCATGAGGGTGCTTAAATCTCAGTTCCATTAGTTATCTCGGTCTATCAACATGGTATGTACTATCTCGACTACTCAAGTAGGACACACAACCTTGTGTCCTTACCCCAAGAATTTCATCTGGTGCACAAGTTTCATATAATGAATTTTTAAATTGTGTGTTTCAGTTACAAAATCATTGATACAAAGCGTTGATTACAACACTACAATAGTACATGGCAATATTTAACCAAGTAAACAAACATGGATACATATCAAGTTGCAAGAAAAAAATGGTAATCATATGATCATTAAAGCAAGTACCTAATTCAAATATTGCTAGCTTATCTTATCCTTGATCATCTAGTCATATGCCACTCCCGATTAATAGAAAGTTTACATGGATGTATGAGATTCTCATCATTAACCCTAACTAGTTCCATTTTAGGGTTTGTCCAAGTTGGGCTCAAAGTTTCTTATTATACATTTAATGATCTTTTACTAAATTGGTGTCCATTGTGAAGATGTGGTTCAAGTTTCATGACATTTTGATATTCCATGTATTTTATATGACTATATCAAGATTTATGTCACTACATTTTAGGGTCAAAAAACTCATAATAGGGAAAATGAGACTAGAGTTCATCAAATAATGATATATAGACAATATAAGTGGTTTATATAAGCAATATTAGGACATCAAAGCTTATTCAAAGTCTGGTGGATTTTTTCTAGGGTCTAGGCATTATTGTCCAATCTTGGTATCAACACAAACATGCATGCAAACATGAACGTAGTTCATATCACATTAACATTCAACATTTGACCTAGGTGAGGCATACTCATCCAATTTATCATGAGGGATAGGCTAATATCATATTCGAGAAGTGAGGACAACCGATAAGGATCCAAAACCATTATAGAGAATAAGAAAACAAGAAACATAGATGAAAACTTATAGGACACGCTAGGAAAATTATGGTTACAAATACCACCATAGTGCAAGAGGTCTAATCATGGAAAATCATGTTAATAAACTTTCAAATATTTAGAGGGGTTGGATTTGTAACATAGTTCAAATTCATCATTGGAATCAAGGGTATAATCATGCATCATCATAAGATGTCACATACATGCATAAAAACCAATACGGGGAAACATAGCCATTAGTGATATAGGGGCTGATATGAATTTCATGGAGAGATATAATTTACTGAATTCGAGGTTAGAGAGAGATACAAAGTCATCTATTAGTAAGATTGGCATGATTGACCAAGTTTCATCATTAAAGTTTAAGTAAGATTCATACTTGTGCATTAAGGTCATTCAAGGTACATGTCGAGTGATTAAGGCTTCCATAGTGCATAGTGTTCATTAGGGTTACCAATTTAAGGATAAGAAAGTAAATTAAGCATCAAGGTACAAGATTTTATCATAATCATGCTCAAATATACTCAAAACAATTAAAACTAGCATCTTTAGATAATTAGATAAACAAATTTGAAATCAAGGTCTAAGGCCAAGCTCATTATGCAGCACTCTTCGAGCTAATTGATTTGATATATTATTCTCCTATTTTGGCCTATGATGAGAGAGTTATGTATTTAAGAAAATATTGAATATGAACTATATAGAGAAGTAGGGGGTTACCCTTATTGATGTGAACATCTGAGCCCTCAGCTCGCAATCCCACTACTAGCATGCACCCTCTGTTAGGTATGGTGCATAGTAGTGGCATGCCCAGGCAATGTGGTGTGCCCATCACCTAGTTGCTGACGTAACCTCCCCCCAAGCATGTTGACTCATGGTTAACTACATAGCGCACACCCAATCCTAGTCGTCGATAGGTGGCCCATCGTTGTATAGGCCCACATTGGATAGTTGATGCTCGCACTACTTGTCTGGTGCCTTCTCACACATGGGACGCTGCGAACAATGGTGGAGCTCGTCAGTCCTCCTACCAGAAGTTGCACTGAGACAGTGCCACTACAACCCTTGGTTGGGGACTAAGGGTTGTGGGGCTATTACCCCCAAGATCCTCACCATGACGGTACCTAGGGATGATGAAGGAAGAAGAAGATGGAGAAGAGGGCTTCTAAGGTGTGCAAGCAACCAAAAATAAAGGTAAAAGAGAGAGAAGTCAATACAAAGAGAATGAGAGGTTTAATCCACCCAAAGGCATTGAGATAAATGAGGATTGGTTGGGTATGAAGGAGAGTTGTAACAACTATTACAGTATGGGATGAGCTAGGAGATGACTTCCTAGCCAATAGATTAGGGTCCAAATTCATGGGTAAAGATCTAAGGTAGATTGGCTGAAAACAAACAAAAGGGATTGAATCTTTGATTTGTTGGGGGGGTGGCCAACTAGACTGGGATGCATCCCAAATAGGCCCATTAAGACTTAAAGTTTAAGTAAATTGATTAAATCAAGTGAAATTTGAGAAATTTGTGAAAGGTCATAACTTGGGATATGATGACCTGGTTAAGGAAATTTGTGTATCTTTGGATTTACAAATAAATCCTATACAACATGGTACATATTAGAGATCAAGGAAAACACATTGAAAATGTTAAATGTTAATTGCAAGATGATGATTTATTAAATCTTGTCACTTAGTTTGATTATGTAAAATAACATCACACATTGCAAAATTAATTATTGATGTGATATGATTGGGTCATCAACCTACTCAAACCATATAATTCATCTCAGATTAAGTGATTTCAGTAACTAATAGAGAGAGAATGAGTATAATCGATGGATAGAAAGTAGGTTTTCACATTTTTCCTCTTTCAGTTATCTACAAATTTAAGTTTTAAAATTCTAGTCTTTCCATTTCCCAGTAATGTACCTTAATTTTGATTAGATTCTCATTGAACATAATATACTACCTATTGGATGGAGTTGTTAATTATCTTTTGTTATTTTACATGTATGGTCTTGGAAATGTTGGTTAACCACCCTTTCTTTTCTGGTCCTCATTTATGGGGATTTGTGAGGAGGGAGTCATTACATTAGGCTATTTTTTGAGGAAACGATAATGTTCCATTTCATATATTTTCTTGTAGGAATTACAAGAATTGGGAGATTGGGCACTGAAATATATTTTAGGTGCCGCAATATATAACAATATGATATTGCATTCAATTCATCCCAAGTATAAAATCAAATTCTTCCATGTATAGGAGGATAAATTCTGGCTCTAGTTGATGACCAATATTTGAAATAGGGACTTTTCTAACAATGTAGTAGGAGGTTTGTAGAATCCCACTAGGGGTAGTCACATCCAATATGTACCCCCACCTATATTTCCAGGTTTAACTTGGAATATAGACTCTTAGATATGAAGTTATATGTATATATAGAGTCAAATAGTATGATTATTGAGTGATCACGAATATACATTGTGCCTATATACACATATAGTAGGTATAAGGGCTTCACAAAAGATTTTGATTTACAATATTGAAATTATAACAACAAATTAGAGTGAAATTATACCTTATGTTAGCTTATTTCCATCAACATTTTCCTCATCAACATTCAAGGTGAAAACATGTGTATCCATGTCCTTATCTTGTTTGCCCCATTCTAGAGAAACAAAGGAGCAGTTAGCCCTGACATGCCCTTCTAGTTTGCAGAGTAATAGAGTGTCCCCAAGTATTTCCATGCCTATCTATAGAGGTGAATACTTTTGTTTTGGAAACTATTGATATCAGGGCTTGACCTCTATACATGCTCAAACTCTGCTTTTGGATAGCCCTAATTGTAGTTCTACTTCCTATCTTGGTTGTTGTTTTAATTATGACAGTGATTGTGGTTGTGGTTGGGGAGTGATGCAAGATTTATAGCACATGAAAATTCCATAGGGATCCTAAGGTTTTTACCTTAACAAAACATATAGAATATTTCCAACAAGAATATGGATCTTATCATAGTATAGTCTAGATTGAATCCAAAGAAAAATTTATATAAGAATAATCTGATCAACATAATGGATTTGTAGCTAGTACTTATCATGAAGGTTGAATTTGGTTATTTACTATATACTGCAAATACAAAAGTCAACTAAGGTTTTAGTTATCATATGATGAAAATAGTATACTGGATCGATTTCACTACCTCTAACTATCATTCATTGTCTCATTGCATCATAAAATGTATGAACATACATATGTTGATGCTGGGGAAAATTCCTTTTTCAGTGTTAAGATAAAACCAGGCAAATATTACTTTGAGCTTATTGGCATGTTACCTAGAGTTCATTTACCTATTGCCTCACAAAACACCTATGTTAATTTCTCATCAAGGAAACATGAAACAAATGATATCCTAGATCTAAGGTTCGAAGTTATCAACACTCATGATTTCATAAACAAACAAAACATTTAGCCAAACTAGATTTGCAAGCATAAAATGTTTGATTTGAAACATATAATTGATGCAATAACAATATTGGAACATGTAGATGGGTACTCCCCACACCCTACAGATGGGGAATACTCACTCGTGATAGTGATGATTGATGAATGCATATTCATCCTAGTCTTAGTTGCACTTTCCACTTAGTTTAGCATATATTTTCCTCTTTTTAATTTAAGAACTAGCTTGAGTTTATTTTTTATATATTTAAACTAATTTGTAAGTTTTTTTACCAAATTCTTTGGTTTCCATGGTAGGTTCAAACTTCATATCCATTGCATCAACATAGGAGACAGTGGTCTCGCCAACCGACTAGCAACACATAATTTTTTTTTGATAAATTGGACAAGACTTGCATAGTATGTCCCTTCTTTGTTTGATGAATTTTATCAGGGTGACTTCATTGGTGCATGCCATTCTCCATATGCAAATAAGCCCCCAGGTGGATTTGCATCCTTCTGAAGTTTGGTTAGTTCACTGAACTCTACCTTTCCATCTATTGACCACCGATGGAAATCCCACACATCAACTAATGAGGCTATAGTATCTCCAACCGATGATGCCTTTTAATGAAACTTCAATGTCCATCAACTAGTGGGAACTTTGGCCATCACCTACTAAGAAGATCCTACGTAGAGGCAACTAATGAAAACTCTGCAACCACCTATTGATGGAACTCCAACATATTCCTTTCGATGGGAGTTTTGCACTGCAACCACCTATGAAAAGGAGTACTCCATCCACCTATGAAAGGAAGACTCCACCCACTGATGGAAATCCTAACTTAGCCTACTAGTAAATTTTCTTCCATGAAAACTGATGACTCCATAGAGTTGTCTACTAAAAAAACTCCACATATATGTATTCCAATGGGAACTAGGTGAGTCACAAGACCCATCATATTCCTTGTGCAACTTTCTATTCACATTCATGGCAATTTACAACTTAGATGTAAGACAATTTGGAGTTCTCCAAACCCTAGCATCTATATATAAATGCAAGCAAAGTGCCATTATTAAAATGGATCCACTTTTGATGTTGTAGGGCTGTCAAAATCATTTTTGGGCATCCAACTCCAATTTTTTTCGATCATTCCCATAAATGGATGATACCTCCACTTCCTTTTCCTCCAAGTATATGAGATTCAAACCTTAAAAGAGGCTACTCCTATGGAACTTATTTTTCACTGTTGACAACCTCTACCATCATCATTTTGTTGATCCTTCATTATAGAAGACCAATACTAACTATGAGAAGGCAGATGTGACCATAAAAACCTTCATGAATGAGTGTCAAGGAGCTATCTTGATGTTGTGTTGATGGCCATCATCTCCAACACCGAAGACATGATTCTGAACACCATGACTACTACTATTCTATCTATTATGATGATGGAATTCTTCTCTTCCTCCATTGTTAATTTTGTTACTACTGCATAAGAGAGATGTCCTCTTTCTAGGTGCAGAGAGTATCCATGCTACCCAATTATGTTGTGTCGCTGCATGTAATATTGTATGTACCTATCTATATTGTGAATCAAATGTTTTATGCTTGCATTTCTAGTTTTCCTAGATACTTCACATGTTTACCAGATCTTGGATGTAGAGAACTTTGATCCTAAGATCTAGGATATAATTTTCTTCATATTAAACCATTTGCGATAACTTTTTGTAGGTGTTTACTGATGTGATAGATGTATGATCTCTAGGTAACTCGACAATGTACTTAGAGTGATATTCATACAATTTTAATCCTAATGTAAAAAAGAGGTAATTACCCAACCTTAGCATTTGTATGTTCATAGTTACTATGATGTAGTAATTGAGTGGTCAATAGGTAGAAGTGGTGAAACACATGTACCCCCAACATCTAATAATTTAAACCTTGATCCACCCTTTTGCTAATTTCTATCTTGTCTTAATAAACCAAATCCAACTTTTGTTATAAATTCTAGTTTTTGCTTGTTTTACGACTGATCATATAATTTGAAAATATGTTGTCCATTTAAGTTTGACCTTGAAGTATACAACAATAAGATATGTCTGCTTGTGGGTGGGGTTGTCGTACGTTTTATTAAGGTAAGAGCTATGGATTTCATCCCTAGGGAATTTTTTAGTGCAATAATCACCACATCAAATTTTGATGTCATTTGTAGTGACAATGAAATTTTTTAATCAAATTAACTAACTTGGATTAGTTAGGTTTTTCTTTTACAATTCAAAATATTGAAAATCGTCTTGAAACCAACTCAAGTTCAACCGTCTGATTTTGGTTGTGTGACTTTACACATAATTTCTATGGTATATGCAACGTTCTTCTGCTTTGAATACTTCTTGGAGCTTGACCCTGAGATCAAACAAACCTACCACATCTCAAACTTTGACCCTGATATAAAGCACGTACCACATTCTCCTTTATGAATGCAAATCCAACATGCAAAAAGATGATATCAATCATAGAGTGGAAGTAGTTGTTGCAACACAATTGGACATTCTTCTGACCCAAGTTAGAACTGTTGTGTAGGTAGATTTATGACCACTTGAAGAAGTAGAAAGAACTGTTCTCTATTTCTAAAGTTGTATACATTCTCCACCCTATCATTCAAACTCCCATGAAGGCACAAAATTATGAAACCTAGACATAATGAGTACGATGATGCAAAAAATGGTTTTGTTTAAAGAGAAAATAAGGATGTGCATGATCATTTAAAAAAGTTCAGAGATCTCTATGGAGTGAGCAGGCAAGTCAACATGTCCAAGGAAAACATCAAGCTTTGACTATTCTTCTTCTCCCTCATTGATTAGTCTAGGGTGTGGTACAACTCCCTAGATGATGGAAGCATCACTACATTGGAAGAACTTCAGAACATGTTCTTGGGGAAGTTCTTTCCTCCCTCACTACCTCACCAAATCTGAGAGTTAATCACTAGTTATAACACCTTCCAAGAAACAATCTTTTTGAAGTATGGGAACATTTCAAAAAGTTATTGTGCAAATGTCCTCATGATGACATTCCCTTTGCACGGCTTCTAGATCAATTCTATAGGGAAGTGGATAATGACATTAAAAAATTGTGATGCCACTGCTAGTTGATATATGCAGAAGAGCTTTGACATTGCATGGGAGGTTTTGAGAAGGGGAGCATATAACCAATCTAATTCATGCTCATCACACAAGAGAGGTGCTCTCGAGGTTTGCACAGTGGATTACAAGTATGAGATGAAAGCTATTGTTGAATCTTTAAAACTTCTCACTCTTAAACAAGATCACCTTGATTCATCTTTCAAGAGGTATCAGTAAAGAGGCTCAACCTATTCCAAGTTAAGGCATCCCTAGAGGTGTACTAGGTCTACAGTGCAGATGGGAACAAAGGTTTGGAGTGTAATCACCTCTACCAAGCCACATTGAAGATGCACCAACCTCAGTTCAAAAGTAGTCAAATCATTGAAGTAGTTAATACTGTCATTTATAGTCCAAGGCATAAAACCCCAACCAACCAAGGAACAATCTAAAATTTCATTATGGGAACCTAGACAAAGTACTAAACATACATAAGTTCAAGAGAGGACCAAATCTGAACCAAGCTTTGGGTCCTTATGGTTTCTAATAGAACCAAATTTACCACAATAATAACAACATGCATGGGTAGTACCCCAACAATTTCAATCATAACATCAACTATGATACAGGATAACAATCCTACAATATTCAAGGAAATGGATCTCCTAGGGAAAGATGTACAAAAAAGTGCCTATATCTAACATCAAGGTTGTTTGAATATTGTTGAGAAGATGTTAGCAAACCAAAAGGTACACAATAAGTCCATTGAGACTCAAGTAGCACATATTGTTTCCACCATTCACCCTCTAGTGGGTTCACTTTCCATAAAACCCAGGTATTCTGAGGAGAAGTTGAAGGTTGTTACCACATGATATGGATGTGTGGTAAAAGAACCAACATACCTAGTCACCAACAAGTTGATTCTTAAAGAGGAAGATGATGAAGAAGTCACTCCAGCTGTTGTACAAGTTGATCTAGTGATTAATACTCCATAAATGAGTATCATATCTAATCCTAAGAAGATACCAAAATCTACACCAAGTGTTGCTACTCCTGTGATACCATTCTACAAGTTGTGACCACCCTACCAGAGGCTAGTTTACATGTGGTGAATCAAGATTCATGAGGTTCAAGGAAGCGATGAATAAGTTACATGTTGATATCCACTTCCTTGATGCCCTTGTAGAAATCCCCTCCTAGACAAAAAATTTCAAAGTTCTCATCACTCGCAAGTACACAATACGTGAGTATGAGACTGTAAAGCTGGAAAATACAACCCGAGACATTATTAGAGTAAGATGCCAAAAAACTCAAGGAACCATGATCCTTTGGCATCTATTTATTCATAGGGGATTCCAAATTTCCAAAAGTTCTAACTAAACATGGGGCAAGTATTTTTACCATGCCCTACATCCTATACAATAGACTTGTCTTCACCACCAACACAGTGATTAAACTTGTTGACTCTTGTATGAACACCCCTTCAAGAATTGCATAAGACATCTATGTGTGTGGGTCCCAAATCTTATTCTCACTATGATTTTGTTATCATGGAAATCAACGAGGATCTTTGATATCCCCCACACTCATGCCTTGCAACTTCTAGAACCTTAATCAGTGTTGAAGCAAGAACTTTAATATTAAGGCTTAGGATAGACACACTTGATTACAAAATAGTTAAGAGTCTTAAAGGACCCTCTTTCCAAGAATAATACTTCCTCATTGAGTGTGTTTACAAGATGTTGTGGTTGTGATAGGAGATGCCTACTTCTGAATATCCTTTTGAGACAACACTCATAAACCTTAATGCTCATGAACTAAATGATGAACAAGTGGATAAAAGTATTATTCACCTATATAATGAGAAATAAGATCCTAATGTTGAGTTTGAAAAGATCAAGTATATATCTATAGTTGAAGAAGAAGAAAGGATACCCAATGCACTAGAAATGAAGCCTCATCTTAAGGGCCTTGAATATTTCTTCCTATATGATAAAAAGGTTTTCCCAATAATCACCAATGTAGATCTCACAACTAACAAAGATGATAGGTTATTGAAAGAAATGAGGAAGAGGCAAAGACATGTGGGTAAAAAATGATTAATCTAAACATAGTTAGTCAAGCCCTTTATATGTAGTAAATTAATATGATTGACAACTACAAGCCCTCCATCCAGCCTCGACGTAAGCTGAAGCCAATTCAAAAAGATGTCATGTGCAAGGAAGTTACAAAGTTACTAATTTTTAGGATTGTCTATCCCACCTCTAATCACCATGAGTGAGACATGTGCAAGTAGTGCAAAAAAAGGGACACACCAAAATTATTTTGAACTAGGAGAATGAGCTTGTCCCTTCCAGCACCATAACCCAGTGATGCATGTGCATTGATTATCGCAAGCTCAACAATGCTACTTGCAAGGACCACTTTCCACTCCTATTTCTTGATCGAACTTAGAGAAACTTACATGCCAGGATTTCTTATGTAATTTATATGGATACTCTAGCTTCTACCAGATTCCCATCCACCCCATTGATCCAGAAAAGACTACATTTACATGCCCCTTTGGCACACCTACCACTTTTTAGTGTTGCATGTTTTCTATCTTTTCTAACCATATTAAGACAATAATCAAGATCTTCATGGATGATTTCTGTGTATGGATATTCTTTTTTGCACGCCTACCTCATCTTTTCTTGATTCTAGAACATTGTGAAAAAGGACATCTGGTGCTTAATTATAAAAACGCCACTTTGTGGTGAAGGAATGCATTGTTTTAGAACATTGTGTCTATTCTAGAGGCATTGAGTTTGACAAGGAAAAGATAGACGTGAGCTCAAAATTATCTGCTCTCAAACTATCAAAGAAATCCAAGCATTTTTGGGACATGTTGGATTTTACAAGAGATTCTTTTGTGACTTTAGCAAGATCACTAAACCTCTTACAAATCTCTTCATTAGGATGTGGACTTCATCTATGATCTAAATGTATGAATAACTTCAACATCTTGAAGGAAGCTCTCATCTCTAACCACATCCTATATGCCCCAGGTTGGTCTATTCCTTTTGAGATCATGTGTGATGCTAGTGATAATAATATAGGTGTAGTTTTGGGCTAGCATGTCAATAAGAAGTGTCATATCATTTAGTACTCCAGCAAGATGTTGGGTGATGCATATAGAAATTATGCAATCATTGAAAAGGAACTTCTTGCCATCAACTATGATTTCAACAATTTTCACTCGTATCTAATAGATTAGCAAGGGATGATCTACGTTGATCATACTTCTATCAAGTACATAACGTCAAAAATTGATGTGAAACCCAGGTTAATCATATGTATCTTTTTACTACAAGAGTTTGATCTAGAAATAATAGAAAAGAAGGGGACTTGAAATGTTGAAGCCGATAATCATTTCTGATTGCATATCCAAGATGGTGACCTAGTCCCTATCAATGACTCTTTTCTTGATTTCCACTTACTGAAGGTAACCACGTTCATCCCTTAGTAAAAACTCCATTTAAGTGGGAAAAGCTAAAATAAGACAATTGACTCTATAACTATAGAATAATCACAAAATGATCCTAAAGGGATATATAAAACATGCAAATATAATGGATAAATATGCATTTATCAAATATACTGTACTTGAACTTTGCTCGTCCTCGAGCAACAATGAATAAAAAATAGTGCCAAATAATGATCTCATCTATTTTTCATCACTTACCTAGCACTACTTCAATCCTTATCACCTTGCATGGCCAAGGGACCCCATATCGTAGAATCACAGAACACAATTTTCTAATTCACTACTCAAATTTTCTCAAGACTTGCTTCCATTTCAAGACCCATAATGAAATAGACTTTCTATCTTTTATTTGTACTCCCAAAAATTCTCACAAATTCTGCACAAGACCAGGGTTATTTGATGGTTTGGAGTTATGCATATTCCCCTAGGTATAAAAGTGGAGTGAAGGGAGGTATGGAAGGATGTGGTGTCTCCTCTATTTAACTTGAGACCTTTTTATTTATTTGTGTGTAATCACATTAGTTGCATGTTTTGATGTGCATTTTGTCATCTTTTCTTGGTGGTACACCCCTATTAAATTTATGAGGGTTATGGAAGAAGCAGTAGAGCATTAAGGGTGTGTCACCCAGAAGTTGGAGTTTGGCACACAATTTTTGACTTTTTGGTTTCTTTTCTTTTGACAGATGGAGAGATAAGAAGGTGGTAAAAGAAGTGTAGAAGAGGTTGGACTTGTGCAACTTGTTTTTGGAAATTCAGTGCATGGGATTAATGTGGAATCAACTAAAGTATTCTCTATAACTTGCAGCAATCATGAAATTTTACAAGATATTTACAAATTGTTAGGTAGGGACACATTGTTTTTTATTAAAATATATCCATTATGTCTTGCCAACATTTCCAAGGGTAGTTCTATCAAAGGTCATAGGGGATAGGATGATTTCTAGCAAGGGCATTTTTTTAAATTGATGCAAGAAAACTCACTTATTCAAGTATTTTCTTGATGAATGTGCATAAATGGCCGACTAGATAAAGGCCCAAACTAAGAAAGAAAGAGATTTTTTTAAGCCAACTACAAAACATGATGATGATTTTTGAAAAAGGAAGATAGGGTGGGTGGAGTATGTACGTACCATCCACCTCCACCCTGACCTTAAAATTTTTCTCATCCCAAGTAAAATTTAAATCTAGAATCAAGGGTAGAAAGTGTGCAGATAACCAGATAATCTTGGTAGCTCAAAGAATGTCCAGCTAAATGGAATGTTGATAAGGGATGAAACCTTGATTAATGGAACTTCACACTGCATCCAATGATTGGGTAATCGTAGAGGCTCAAAGGGGTTGTCTAGGCGATGTCTTCTTTTGCCTCGCAGACCCTCTAATGGGATCCATAGATCTTCCTTCGTCAATAGAGGAAGTGTTATCAATGTATGTGGATCGGGAAGGATTGGCTCAAGGTAGAATTGGAACCGGTCATGTAGCACATGTAGCGGATGATGTGCAAGATCAGGCCGAGGATTTGTCTGTTGTTTTCCCCTATCATGTAGATTTGCATATAGGAGGTGGTTCTAATATGAAAGGAATAAATGTGGTTAAATCAACATCATAAACATTTTTTCTCCTAAATCATGCAATCAACATTATGATCATTGGTAGTAGTGAGTTAAATTGTTGACATAGCATGTTGCATAGTTCCTCTAGGCAAGAAGTATCTAAATGGAAAGTAGGTTCAGGAGGAATATCATCATTACAATTGAAGAGCGAGGGCATCTGAACTTCTAAAGATTGTGTCTCCCCATCTAGACCAGCCATTTGTGAAATGAAAATTGGCTATGATGGAGTGTAAGGCTCTTAATGAGGAAGATTTTTCCCAAAACGATATAGTGATTCATCACGGGAGGGTGGGGGTTCATTATCTAGAATGGGTTTAATGAATGTTGATTGGTCATTGATAACATCTGGATCTATGTTCACAATTGGAGGGGTTGTTGGAGATTCAATATTTGTAGCCAAACAAAGATGACTCTCTTGATATGACTTTTTATACTCAAGTAATAAAGCCTCTAGAAGAGGGGTCAGAATTCCAATGTGCTCATCACATAAAGGTTTGAACTCCTTAGTTTGTACTATTTTTGTCAAATCAAGTATAGATGACATGATGATAGTATCATCGCCATCGTCATAAAAAGTAACCATCCTAGGTTTCTCTAGCTTCATCGGGGAATTCAATGATTGGGCCTCTAGTAAAGTAGCAAGCAATGCTTATTGGTTTTCTAGTATTGCCTGTTGTTCTGCTACTATCCTCTCTAGGGCTCTCAGTCTCTCCTTTGGTTGAGGTGTATATTGGTTTCACAATAAGGTTCATACTCCCCACAATTTTATCGATCATCTTCACCATACCCCCATAATATGATTGGTCATAACTCTCTTCATTAGGATATTGATATGTGTAGCATGGTTCCTCATTATAGCCTTCTGAAAAATGTGCGTTACAATTTGCATCTAACACACCATGATAGGAAGACTTGATACTACTAGGTGCGATCATAATCTAAGAGGTGAAATTTGGATAGTTTAGTTATGTATGGTCGTAGTAACCATACAATTGAAATCATAAAGGATATTAAGCCGACCACTCCATTTAATTTGGTTCTGAAAAATATGTCTATAATGCTCAAGAGAATGACTATTCCAATTTTTTAGTAGAACTTGGCACAAAACTAAAAATTATGGAAGTAAGCTTAAGAAAAATAATTCAAAAACAAGATAAGAAATTAATTAAAATAATAATTAAAAAAGAAACTACGGTTTTATACAAAACTAAAAAATAATACTACAAGAATGGAAACTCGGTAGAAAGTGGAGTATACTATTGAATGTATCTCATTAGGAAAAGATTTTAATTTTTTGAACAAAAATAAATTACAAAAAAAGAATCTAAGATAGAAAAAAAATATATGTTGATTAAATTAATGAACAAATATAAAATTATGAATTTTTTTACCAAACAAGATAAGGAATTGACTAAAATTGGAAGATACAAAAAGAACTATAGATAAAAAAAAACTAAAAATTATAAAAAACTATAAAATAAGACTAAAGATTACAAACCCAAACTAAAAATTACAAAATAAAAATAAAAAGAAAAGAAAACTGATAAAACAAATCAGTTTGAAATCAACGTTGATGTCCCTGGCAACGATGCCAAATTTGATGGGTGTCCTTTACACACCATATCTCTAGGGGGAAATCCTAGGGTTTAACCTTTAAATGGTTAACAACTACTAGTGAGTTCTTATGAGTATAGAAAGGTATCGGTCCCATAGTTTGGTGTTTTTAAGCGTTAATTCCGGACCAATTGCAGTAAATAGAATGTAAATTCCAGTTTGAGAGTGGTTGATTAAAACTAGAGAAGAAACAAAAAAGTGAAAAAAAAACCATTAGATTGAATGGTAAAAGATATTGAGGGTCTGAGGGATCATCACCAAATACCATGCCTTTACTTAACTGATTCAACTCCTAAGCTTTTAAAGAATAAATCAGGACGATGTGGACTGACGTCCTTCTGGAGCATAAATCTCACAAGGGTCAAACTTCTTTGAACTTGGGGATCTCAGTGATTGAGAATCCTCATCCAACCTTCCAACAAGTCCATGTCCAAGATCTCATCAAGGAACATGTGATTCACGTTCCAATGTTAAAACCCTATGGGTTAGATGCTAACATCACCACAAGCTATAACAAACTAGACAAGTTGAATAGATAGATCATAATTTCATGCATGTGATCTCGTCAAGGAAATTATGGGTTCATTATTATTGGGATATGATGTCTCATCACCCTTTAAAGACATAATCTAACTAAACAAAAAATGATTGCAAAATTGAATGGATACAAGGATAATATTTGTGATTTGGGGATTATGGGTTTATTCTTGGGGGGAATTGTGGTCTCATCACCCCACTAGAATATATCAATCTAACCATAGATCAAGGTGAAATAGTTGGAAAACATTCATTCATTAAAGCATTAGAGTCAAATATGATTGGGTAAAGATCGTGATATGGGGATTCTCTCCATGCCCAAGTAGGGGAACTACTCAGACAAAATGAAAAATGAAAACAAATGTAGAAGACGAAATACAAGATGGGATCCAGAATTTGAGACGGGTTTTTCTTTGAAGTCCCCCCTCCTTTTAAGGGGGGAGGGGGAAAAATCCTAGAAGTATGGCTGCTGGTAGAGGCTAGTATGTCTGACATGGGGTGTCGATCAAATGACTAGGATTCTCAGTCAGTCGAATGACATTAATCATTTACTTCATCCTAAAGTCATGTTGGTCAAACTTTGATTGCATTGATGGCATTCTTGATTTGAACTTTGACTAGATTTGGCTTGTGTTTCGATTGATTGGGAATCCAGTCGGTTAATTATCTTCTATATGCATTGGTTCAAAGGCAAGTTTGACTACAATAATGAGACTTCTTGATTTAGAATTTGACTAGGTTTTGAATGTGAGTCGATCGATTGGGAATACAAGTCAATCGACTAGGATTTAAATGGTTGATTTGACCCAATAATTTCATCTAAAGTAATGAGATCTCCCAAATACAAATTTGGTTGCATCTTCAAATAGGAGTAGATCAATTGGGAGTTTGGCAGGTGGGAGTTTTGGGAAGTCGATGATCTTATGCTTTATGTCAAATGACTAGTGAGTCAATTGATCAACCAGGAGGTCGAAGATGGGAATAGAAGCCTCTGATTCTTGCTCCTATTGAGCTTTGAAATGACTGACCATTTATCCTAAAAAAATCCCAAACAAATCAATTAGAAACTCCAATTAAAGAGGGAAAAGATAAACTAAGACAATTGACTCTACAATTAGAGAATAATACCAAAATTCTCCTAAAGAGATATGTAAAATATGCTCATCCTTGAGAAATATGTAATCAATAACAGTGCCCAATAATACTCTAATCTAGTGCTTCCTCACTTATCTAGCACTACTTCAATCATGACCACCTTGCATGGCCAAGCGACCTTGATATCCAGGAATCAAGGATGACAATTTTCTAATTTCCTACTTGAAATTTTTCATGACTTGCTTCCACTTGAATAGACACAAAGAAACAGATTAGCTATCCTTTTTACCCCAACACATTCTTACAAGTTCTGCACAAGACCAGGGTTATGGTTTGTGGTTATTTCGATCCCTCAGGCATAAAAGCAAATCGAAGGGAGGTACAGAAGGAGGTGGTCTCTCATCTAAGAGACCTTTTTTATTTCTTTGTTTGCAATTACATTGATTAAATGTTTTAATGAGCACTTTGGCATCTTTTCTTGGTGGAACACCCATATTAAATTTATGATGGGTATGGAAGAAGTGGTATAGGGGGAAGGTTATTTCACCCAAAACTTGGAGTTTGGAACACATTTTTTGACTTTTTGGTTTCTTTTCTTTTGGCGGATGGAGAGATAAGAAGGTGGTATAAGAAGTATAGAAGAGGTTGCACTTGTGCAACTTGTGTTTGGGAATTCAGCACATTGAGAGTAATGTGTCATTATTCAGGTACTCCCTATAACTTGCATCAATCACGAAAATTAACAAGATATTTACAAATTGTTGAGTAGGAACACATTGTGTTTGATTCCTATCTATCCAGTACAACTTTCCAACTTTCCTAAGATAGTGCTATTATAGGTCATAGGGGATCACATGATCTCTAGCAAGTGCAATCTTTTTGAAAATGATGCAAGAAGATTAACTTATCCAAGGGATTTCTTGATTAACTTGTATAAATGGCCAACAAGATAAATGCCAAAATTAAGGAAAGAAAAATAATTTTTAAAATTTTTTAAAGTAAACTACAAAAATGATAATGATTGTTGAAAAGGGAAGATATGGTGGGTGGAGTAGGTAAGTACCACCCACCTCCACCCTGAACTTAAAGTTTTGCTTGCTCTAAATAAATCTTAAATCCAGAATGGAGGGGAGAAAAGTGTGGAGATTACTAGGCGGTCTTGGTATCTCAAAGAAAGACAGTTAAATGGAATGGTTATAAGGATTGGAACCTTGATGAATGGAGCTTCATGATGCACCCAATGATTGGGTGGTTGTCGAGGCTCATAGGGGGTGTCTAGTCGATGTTTCCTTTTTCCTCATAGTCCCTCCAGTAGGATGTATAGATCATCCTTCGGTTGTGGAGGAAGTGTTATCAGTATATGTGGATCGAAAAGGATTGGTTCAAGGTAGAATTTGGAATCGGTTTGGTAGCATAGGTAGAGACGGTTGTGCAAGATCAGGTAGAGGATTTGTCTATGATTCCACCCTATCATATATATTTATATGTAGGAGAAGTTGTGTTGATATGAAAGGAACAAAGATGGTTAAATCTACATCATAAATATTTTTTTCTCTTGAAAAATCATGTTATGAACATTTTGATCAATGGGAGTAGTGAGTTTCATTGTCAACACAACATGTTGCTCTAGTTCCTCTATGCAAGAAGTACCTAAATCATAAGTAGGTTTAGGAGGAATATCATCACTATAAGTGGGGACATGTGAACTTTTTATAAGGGTGGTGTCTCTCCATGAAGACCAGTCGTGTATGAAATGAAAATTGGCTACAATGGAGTGTAATCATCTTGATGAGGAAGCTTTTCTTCCAAAACATGTACTGATCCATCATGGGAGGGTGGCAGTTCTTTATCTAGAATGGGTTCAAGAAGCGTTGATTGGTCATTGATAACGTCTGGATCAATGTCTACAATAGGAGGGGTTGTTGAAGCTTCAAGATCTATAATCAAACAAGTAAGACTCTCTTGTTGCAAATTTTCATACTCAAGTAATAAAGCCTCTAGTGAACGGGTCAGAATACCAGTGTACTCATCACATAAAGGATGCAAATCCTTAGTTTGTTTACTCATCAGGTATACTTTACATGATGATGGCATCATCATCATCAATATAATTATCCTAGGTTTCTCTAACTTCCTTGGGGCATTCTTTGATTTGTCCTCTAGTAAAGTAGCTAGAAAGGATTGTCAATTTTCTAGTTGCAATTTATTCTGCTACTATCCTCTCTAGGTATCTCATTCGCTCCTCTAGTTGAGGTGTATATTGGTTTTCACAATGAAGTTCATACTATCCCAATTTTGTTGACCGTCTTCACCATTACACTCCATAATATTGTTGGCCATAACCCTCTTCATTAGGATATTGATATGTGCAGCATGGTTCCTCATAATAGCCTTAGGAAAATTTTGGATTATAACTTGCATCATACCCACTAGGATAGGAAGACTTGATACTACAAGGTGCTTCCATAATATGATGGGGCACATTTGAATAGTTCAGTGATGTATGGTTGTAATGACCACACAATTGAGACTATAAAGGATATTATGCCAACCACTCCATTTAATTTTCTAAAAAGTATATCTATAATGCTTAAAAGAAGGATTATTGCATTTCTTTAGTAGAATTATGGGACAAAACTAAAATTATGAAAGTAAGCTAAATAAGGGGGAAAAATGGAAAACAAGTTAAGCTATTAATTAAACTAAGAATTAAAAAAACTAAACATTTATACAAAACAATAAATTACAAAAAAAATGAATTAACAAAAATAATTCTATCATAATAAATACTTGATAGAAAGAGGATTACACTATCAAAAGGGATCTAAGTATGAAAAAAAATTAGGAAGTAAATTGTAAAAAAGAACCTAAGATAGAAACAAAAAAATAATATTGAATACATTATTGAACAAAGCTAAATTTATGAAAAGAAACTAAAATTACCAAAACAAGCTAAGGAGTTAACTAAAACTACAAGTTACAAAATGAACTAAAGAATTATACAAAACTAAATATTATAAAATAAACTAAGAAATTATAAAACAACACTAGAAGTTACAAAACAAACTAAAAATTACAAAAGAAATTAAAAACAAAACAAAATAAAAAACAACAAATCGGTTTGAAATCAACGTCGTTGTCCCTTGCTGTGACAAAAAAAAATTTGTGTGTAATTTACACACCAAATTACTAGGTGGAGAATCCAAGATGTTAACCTTTAAATGGTTAACAACTCGAAAGCGAGTTGTTGTGAGTATAGAAAGGTATTCGTCTTGAAGGATGGCATTTTTAAGTGTGAATTCCAAACCAATTGTGATAAATAGAAAGTAAATTCTAGTTTGAAAGTGATTGACTAAAACTAGAGAAGAAATGAAAAGTGCAAAAATAAAAATAGTTGGTTGAATGAGAAAAGATATCGGGTACGAGGGATCACCACCAAAAACCATTCATGTAATTAATTGATTCAACTCCTAAGCTTTTAGTGAATAAATCAATTCCATGTGAATTTATGTCCTTCCATAGAATCAATCTCACAAGGGTTGGACTTTTCTGAACCCTCAGATCTTAATGATTGAGGATCCTCACCCAATCATCCAACAAGTCCTTGTCTGAAATCCCATCCAGGAACATGTGATTCTCATTCAGATGTTTGAACCTATAGGTCAGATGGTCACATCACCACAAGATATAACAAACTAGATAATCTAAATTGAAAGATCTTAATTTCTTGTCTGTGATTACATGAAGGAAATTATGGTTCATTCTTGTTAGGATCTGAGGACTCTTCAAAAACATAATCTAACTACATAGAAAACCAATGCAAGATAGAATGGATAAAAAGATAATGATCCTGATTAGGGGATTATGATTTCATTCTTGTGGGGATCTATGATCTCATCACCCCATAAGAGTATATCAATCTAACCATACATCAAGACAAAATGGTTGGAAAACATTCACTCACAAAAGCATCAGAGTCAAATACAATAGGGTAAAGAATAGTCTATGGGGTTGCTCCCCATGTCCCAGTAGGGTAACTACTAATTCATAATGAAAAATAGAAGCAAATGTAGAAGATGTAACACAAGATGGTATCTAGGATCCATCATGGGTCTTTCTTTAGAGTTCCCCTCTTTTTATAGGGGGAAAGGAGGGGGGCGAAATCCTAGAAGTATGGTTGTTGGCGACGGTTGGAATGCCTGACCCAGGGTGACAGTTGAGTGACTAGGATTCCCAATCGGTTGATTGACATTAATTATTTGCTTTAGCCTAAAGTCGTGTTGGTCAAACTTTGACTACATTGATGGCATTCTTGATTTGAACTTTGACTGGATCTGGCTTGAGGGTTGACTGACTGGGAATCCATTCGGTCGATTAGCTTCAATGTTTTTGTTATAACTTGGTTTTTCACATGTATTTATATAATTGAATTGCAATTATTTGAATAAATGGGGCACATTGGAAATTTGGTGCATTTATTTTGAAAGTATGATTTTCCTTGCAAATTTCCCTTTGTTGTGAATTTCTTAATTTCTATTGTTTTTGTTAATCCAATAACGGATATAAGGGAAAAGGGAGAGAAGAAAATCCAATAATAAGAAAAAAAGCAAGAGACAATAGGTAATAAGTAATGTACTTATGTGAAACTCTCTAGAAAGTAGTACATATGACCACTAATAGTTTGGTTTCAATTTTGCATGATTCCAAATGGGAAAATTATCAAAGTAAAGAATATAGAAAAGATAAGAAAGAGAAAAGGATTTAATTAATGTGTAAAATGTTCCTTATAAAGGGAAGACTTGGATATTAATAAAAGTGTCATTTCCTTTCAAGTTTTGGTCTCAAAGCTTGCCCACGGTAGATAAAGTCATTATGGACTTTCCTTTAAAATTTGGGATTAAAAGGAATTAAGGATTAAGAGAGATGAATTTTTCTAGAATCCCTAAAGTGAGAGGTTTAACTCGGATTTGCATTAAATGTCACAAATAATTTCCAAATAGAAATCCTCTTTTTTGGCCCTTTATTCTTCCACACAACTTAAGGACCGTTGGATCCCAGATCCGACGTTGATCTGCTTGTCCCCTACCTCGACCCAAGTTGGAAATAGGGACTCAACTTGATGTCTTTTCAAATCGATTTTCCTCATGATTTAATGGACATGTAGATAAGGAAACTTTCCAATTGTGTTCATGAGAATATGTTGCTCCTAACCATTTTGAGTTTTGCCTAATATGGTGGTCTCTAGAGGATTCGCCCAATCCATCATCCTTGAGAAATCTAGCTGACATAGAGGACTATAAATAGGAGCCCTAGAGTCCTCTGCAAGACTACCAAGTCACTCTAAAGATTCAGTCAACCCTTGTGCTTAATTCTCTATGCTCAATTGTTCTACTATCCTTGACCTATACCCTGGTTCATTCTTGGACTTCACCAGAGATACACCTTTGATGTCCTCTCGACTCCGGCCGCCTTTGGGAAAATTGAAGGCGTAGACGAGTTCTTGGGAGCATGACGGTGGTATTGGTGCTCTCTCTAGTCACCCTGAAGGTTGATATTTCAAGGTCAACTATTGAGTTGACCACTTGCTCGTGTGATAAGAAGCAAGCCAAAGTAGAAGATAACCTTGATGGAAATTACCTCTCTACCACTTGTCTCCTCTTATGGTAGGTAAGGGCATCTCATACCTTTCTCCTTTCTTTCTTTTTTTCTGGCTAAGTGTGTCCACGCATGCAAGATGATCTTAGGTGGCGTAGCCTACTGGTCGACCCAGCCCAGTTGGCAAGGTCGGGACCGGGGCACGCTGCCTAGGTGGTGACATGTAGTTGGTTCACACACATTCAATTTTATAAAAATTGTACTAAATTATAGGATGATCTGTATGATGACATGTTATATATGAAAAATGATCAGAAAAAATGAAGAATCCAACAAAAATATAATCAAGACATAGATCTGCCTCTAGTTCAAAAAGTACCTGAAGATTTCATCTTCAATATGGTTAATGCATAAGAACCCTAATTTCTAGGTTTTGATGACCTTGATATGTTCAATTGATCTTAATAATCAAAGATTGAACTTTTTAGGTAAAAAGGATAATTTGGATCTAGTTTGAGATTAATAGCCCATTAATTGATGAATTAGGGTTTTCTTGAGTTAAAAGTGTATAAAATGTTAAGATTAGGGTTTGTAAACCAATAAGGCGTGAAAAGTGATAATTAGGGTTTGGAAAGACCAAAACCATAACAAAACTATAAGTTGACCCTAAAACCCTAACTTGGAACCCAAGTCAGTCTTAATGATAAATTTTGGATAAAATAACAATACATGGGTATTATACTTTAATTTTAGGATAGTTGCTTGTTTGGTTGCTATTGTTGCTTTGATTGGACATCAAGTAACTTTTGAGAAAGGTATGTGGTTATGCCTAAGACTACCTGAATTAATTTTTTGATGTTTTTTGAGGATTGTCGAATGGATTGCAAATAGATGCTTGCTTGTTTATTTATTTCCTACATTCTATAAAGTCATTATGGATATCACATTATGTGCTTATAACTTTCTCAAGCCCCTCATACCAACTCTAAAAGTCTGAGAATATTGACAGTAACCACACTATAGATTTGGAAGGTCATACATGACACCTAACTCTAGATTGAGGAGGTGGACAACCAACATGGTACCTAACTCCAGATTGAGGAGGTGACCAACCAATATGGCACCTAACTCCAGATTGAGAAGGTGGCCTAACGTCCAATGCAGGGACAAAACCCTAAAAGGGTATCCCAGAGGTTGAGTAAAAATGGGTTGAGAAGTTGTGAAGAAAATGTTAATTTTGTTCTTGTAACAATAATTACTTTAAATATGTTGTCACAACTAGATGTGAATGTCCCCCCACCACATGCCAGTATAACTTGGTATACTGACCTTGTTTTGAATTCATGGTGTTTTAGGTGAAACTGCTCATATACTGCAATTAATGATGAAAGATGGACACCCAGAGAAGAAGATACCAAAATAAAGGATTTAACGTGATTCTTGGATGATATAGTTAGAAGGTTTGCTTCTTGTTAAAAACTTTAGAAAATCCATATTTTGTACACCATGTTGGAAAATCTATATTTTATCTTGTACCAAACTCATTTCAAATTCAGTGAAATTTATTAATTATTTTTGGTTATTTGATAAACAATGATCTCGTATATATGGTAAGGACATTTTCCCTCTTGGTCTGCTTGAATAGGGGATAATTAGGGGAGGGGTCATTACATTTGGTAACAGAGTTGGTTTATCATATAACCTCTAATAATTACTAAATTTTAAGAATTTTGTAGAGCCCAAAGGGAATGATTAGAGTGTTTTCCAAAGGCAATGGTGTCTAGAAAGAACCATGATCTGGGGGTTGGAAATACTTTCCTCCACACTGTTAGTCGGCTTATGAGAACTCACGGACTTGTGTTTTTGGACTGGCCAAAGCTAGAGGAATTTTACTCAAAATAAAATACCTCTAGGATTTCTCATATAATTTCATCCCTTCTCTAACCCTTGCTTCACTCACTAAACTCTAGGTACATGTAACTACTCTCTTTATCTCATTCTGAGTGATAGGGTTATGGATACTAGGAATTAAGCCATCCTTCAATAGATATTAATGTGGACATAATAATAAAGAAAAATGTCTTATGGGTTTTTCCTATAAAGATAAACCTAGAAGGAAATAGAGTTGGGAACAAACTTAGTGGGTCAAGGGAATCAGGGAACCGTAAAAACTTGAGTTACATGTTGTAGTCACTAACCACAACCCAAAACCTTAATATTGGGGTATGAGCAAAGCAGGAGAAAAATTATAACTCCACCTTAATAAACCTTAAGTAGTGGATAGGGAAATAGAGAACCCAATAAGTTGGACACCTTAGTTTGTCCAACATGCAAGTACGTAAGATAAGGCAAGCATGATACACATGAAGGACTTGGATTTACAATAAGTGGTAACATAACCCTTAGTGCAACTTTTAGAATTTGTGTTCGCACCTAAGGTGGGTCAACACAAGAGTGGAGAAAAGACCTATGAGGGATTTAAACCCTAAGATCGAGTTATGACCAGAAAGTCTAAACTCCTTCTTCTAGGAATCCTAACAAGAAGTGTGTCCCCACATAGATACAAGTAGGAGGTAGATATGAAGCTATGTGAAAGCAAGTGATGTCAAGGATGGAAAAGGGAGAAGTTCTAAGACAAAGGGTTAATGTTTGTTAGATTATGAGATAGGCATACTAGATGGAATGGATGAGGAGTTTAGTAATGAGGTAATATGGTTTATGATGACCTCGGTCAGATTTAAGAATTTGACTTTTAGTTTTAGAACTTTAGACAATAAGATTTGACAATACAAGTGTGTGTGCTTCTCTGAATAAGATAAAATAGACGAGGATAAGATGTGAATCTACAGGATCCTCAACCTCTTCTACAAAGGGGGGACCTCTAGTGCTAGGACCAGTTATAGGGTTAATTCCTGGGAGAGTGAGACCTAGAAGGAGAAGGTTGGGAATCTAGACTCTAAGACATGAGGAATTACAAGAAATATTTGTATGATGTGTCCTAAACTAGACTTCCCCTGAGTGAATGAGTTGAGTTATTGTATGCATGATCCCTAGAGGCTTGTTGTACCCTAGATGTCCTTGGATGGACAAAATCCTAGAGACAGAGAAGAAGGCTACTTATACATATGTGTAGATGATATGAGTACCTACCATCTAGATGAGGGAAAGAGAGTCCCACCATCCTAGAGAGGTACAAAATGGTAATGTACTCAGATTGTTAGTCCCTTGTTTTGAATCCTTGTACTCAGATTGTTAGTCCCTTGTGTAGGATTCTAAGGGTTGTTTACGTGAAAGGGAGAGCTCGGTAAGATTTTTTGTGACTAGGAATCTAAGAAGAAAATGTCATATCTTGGTTCCATACGTGCTTAAGTGGCTAAATCATACAGTTTGGATGACCAACACTAAGGAGGTAAACCCGAGGTTCCTAAACCAAAGAGAGAAGGTGGTGGTATCTAGTATATATGATTCTCACAAGGTTGAGCGAGCTCATAGAGATTAAGCAGCCCCTCAAGTTTTAGGTTAGAGGAAACCACACTTGGACTGTAATATGTTTGATGAGACACTCAAACAAGTTGGTCTAGCACTACCATACTATCATATGTACGTATGAAAGTGGTTCAACCTTGAGGGACGAGGATGGATATGACATAAAGGAAAACTTAAAAATGGTTTAATAAGTTCTCTACTTGCTATTTGTTAGACACATGCATTAAATATGATAAAGGGAAGTGACTAGCTAACTTCAGGATGAACATTTAATAAGGAATGCAACCTAATATGAGAAAGTGAAAATGGGATAATGACTGCAAAATATTGAACATGGTTGCAGTTGACATGAGAGATAAGTGGTGAATAAATTTGCCTTCTTCTGACTACGCTTTATCTATTTTAGCTTACTATATGGTATGGATCGAACAATGTACTTGGAATATGACATTAGATAATGTTCTTGAAGACCTGAACATAAGAGACATAATACACCAGCCTCATTATATCCAAACGTTTCAATTCATGTTAGTAAGGTACCCATAGTGATCCAACTCTTGAGTGGTAAATCATGGGATATAATCATATAACTCTCAGGTAGAAAATGCATGGATAATATAATGGGAATATGCCTAAAAGACATGTTCCTTTGTGAAAACACAAATCTTAGTACAAGATCGTTTCTGTTGGTTTCTAATAAATGCTAGTTTTAGCTTGTCATGGGATAGGACCTTCCCTAGTAAGGGGGAATCCAAAAATAAGTATAAGAGTTGAAGTAAAATTAAATGACACTTAAAACTTGAGGTATTAAGTGCATAACGCACAAGAGTACATAAATTGAGTATGATTCTTGGAACCCATGTATGACCATCTCTAAGGAACATGAAGAAAAGTCACTATGGAAGTGATTGATAGAAGGGGACCAGGACCAGACAGGTGGGTCGCCATGAGACCAATAAAGGGCCATAAAGAAAACTATGGTTACCGTAAGATATTAAGGAAATTCAGGTGAAAGAATTATAGAGGATATAATGTGCTTGGATATTATGATAGAAACCTCAAGTAAAATGTGTGATGAGATAAAATAAAGTTATGGCATCTCAATGAAACTCTTGGGAAGGGTAAGATCACAAGTCAACCCTAAGATCTTGAAGTATGATTATAGGTATATGAAATTTATGAGGATGAGGAAAGATCATGTGCTAAGCGTATAAGGCCCTTAGGAGTCAAGAGGAAATAATTTCAAAGGTACCAATTTCCTAGAAATTTTGATGAAACAATTAGAGTTGATGAGACATGAGATGTATATAGGAAGACATGTGATAATGTTTGAATAAGAATCTTAATTAGGAGTTATGCTTAAGACTCAAAGGTTAAGAGAAAAGTTTTTCCTATAGGTGTATATCGAATTAAGGGAATGGTGGAATGTATCAATCTAAATTTGAAACTAAAATGGTAATGCGTGATGCACCATCTCTACTCTTAGAATGGGATGAGCTTTTTATTTGGACTACAACCAAATGCTTATTTCATCTTGTTATGAGTGTGAGAGATGACATATACACATTCCATATTAGGAATGGAAATGATATGGGCAAGGTAATGGGGTTGCCCATGCTTTAGCCACTCATGCCTGTTGCTTAGAAGATCCTCGGACGTTGTTAGAGAACTTCAATGAGAACATTGTAGCAATTGCTCTTTCTGATATGAATAAATAGAAGCGATAGGAACCCTTTATCAAAAAAAAGTTGAGATCTTTTTTGGGATGACTGGATATTTGAGGTATTACCACACCCTTAGGAGAGAATATTGAATAAATGGTTTGGAAACCTAGGCGAACGAGGTAATCACCAAATTAAAATTTCAAATGAGTATATATTTATCAAATGAAATTTGAATTCTATAGGTAGAAGATTGAATCTAGTGATCAAAATAATGGATACAAGAGTTGAAGTACCAAATAGCGGTAAACCAAGCCTGACATGTTGACCGGGCTTGTAATATCCCAGTTAGGCGACCCAAAGTTAGACATGATGAAAAGTTCGATAGAAAAAACCTCAGACACATATCGCGATGGAAGTAGATGGTGGAATCTAAAATAAGAATCGCATTTGGGTTTGTGAGAATTCACCCTTAAGGACTTATAAGTTCATTAGTCTAAGTTTACCATGCACCCAGGCATCAGAAGATGTTTAAAGACTTATAGTGATATTTCTGATAACCTAGAATAAATAGAGACATAGCAACATATGTAGTGAGTTGTCTCACATGCCATGTGGTGAAGGTCAAACACCAATGACTCAGTGGGTTACTATAATCAAGTGAGATTCCTAAATGGAAATGGGGCTAGATCACTATGGACTTTATGGTGGGTCTCCCCAAGACAAAGAAATTTCATGATGCAATATGGGTTGTGGAAGACTGCCTTACCAAGTCAGCACATTTCCTCACCTTAAAGATTATTGCCAAGGTGACAGACATAGTTGAACTATGTTAGAGAAATAATTTGCTTGCATGATGTTCTGAGTTCAATTATCTCTGATCATGATCTTAAGTTCACTTTGAAGTTATGGAAGCAAGTGCATGAAGAACTCAGTACACGGTTGAAATTCATCACATCCTACCACCCCCAGACTAATGGATAGTTTGAAAGAACAATCTAGACCTTAGAAGACATGTTGAGAGCATGTTTTCTCAAGTGAGGTGGATCATGGGAGTAGTACTTTCCCTTAGCTAAGTTTTCTTATAATGATATCTACCAAACCAGTATCAAGATGCCTCAGTATGAAGCTCTTTATGGGAAGTTGTGTTGGTCATTGCTTCACTGGGATGATGTAGGTGAGAGGACCTTGCTGAGGTTAGAGGAACTACAACTATATGTTGACAAGGTCACTTTGATCAAGCAGAGGTTGAAGAGAGCCTAGGATCAATAGAAGTTGTATGTTGATGCAAAGCAGATAAATTTGTACTACATTATAGGTGACTACGTGTTTCTAAAAATTTGATGACTTCGAGCTATAAATAAGAATAGAGGAAGGTTGAGTCCCCGATACATGGGTTCATTTAATATTTTAGAATGGATTGATGAAGTCGCTTGTCATCTAGCCTTACCCCCACAATATAGTATGATGCATGATGTGTTCCATGTGTCCAATCTAAAGTGCTATGTGAAGGATCTGAGCCATGTGATGAGCATTGATCCTATTGAACTCTAAGGGAAGTTGGCATACCCTGAGTCACAAATGAGGGTACTGGATACCAAGGTGAAATAGCTCAAGAATAAAAAGATAGAGACGGTAAAGGTTCTTTGGAAGCACCATGGAGAGGATGAAGCCACATGGGAGTTAAAGATGGACATGGAAGAGTCCCATCCTAAATTGTTTGTTTGATTAGTTGAATTTTGAGGAAAAAAATCCTATAAGAGGGGAAGGATGTTATAACCTAGTTTTTCACACGTATTTATATAATTGAGTTGCAATTATTTGAATAAATGGGGCACATTGGAAATTTGGTGTGTTTATTTTGAAAGTATGGTTTTCCCTTGCAAATTTCCCTTTGTTGTGAATTTCAGGATCTCTTTTGTTTTTGTTTCTCCAATAATGGATATAAGGGAAAAGGGAGAGAATAAAAACCAATAATAAGCAAAAAGTAAGAGATAATGGGTAATAAGTAATGTATTTATGTGAAACTCTCTAAAAAGTAGTATGTATGACCACTAATAGTTTTTTTTGGTTTCACATGATTCCTAATGGGGAAATTGTGGGCTCTGATCTCCAAACCATGACATAAACACGATTAAAACTTAGCGGAAGCGAATCGGTAATCAGTGGAAGACAAAAATCACGGAAAATTAAAACTTTTCGAGATAAGAACTTGTATCCATAAAAACTCCTTTCATAAAGAGAGGTAACTATTTACATCTCAGGATAATTACTTCTTGAGTAATTATATACATCAAGATACAAAATCTCAAGATCACATAACACAAGACTCCAAGACCTGAGAGTACAGAGGACACATAGGACTGACTCTAACTACACCACATGGCAGGACAAATCTCCACCTGAGATTACTGCTGCCCCTGGTGCTGCTGCTGCTGAGACTGATCACCTGTAGGCTGGTTTCTTCGTCTCCGACGTCCACCTAAAAAGTTGAAGTCTACGGGGTGAGACAATTATACATAATTGTCCCAGCGAGAGTTATAACTCTTCGCCAGAAGCTTTATTATAACATCAAAGATTATTTTAAACAGTAAAGCCTTCAAAGCATTCTATAACAGTTGCAGATATAACAAGATCTCTACAAATTAGGAGATATGGAGAATATCAACATTATTGCAATGTAACATCAATCAACTAACTTGGAGTCATCTCTAACAAGTTATACTACATGGTTGATTATGTTTTACAAACAACATTATGCCCTGTGGAGATGAGGCTTACCACTCATACTCCAACTGATTGCTGAGAAGCCGCATCAGTATCATACATAGGTCATTAAGAGAGCCGGATTCTCATGACCTTCACCTTCCTCAGTCAGTAAGAGGATCACTTGTAGGACATCTCATGTCTCTACTACTATAGCTTACCAGGGTAAACTGGTCCTTCGCTATTCTAGAGTCACAGTGGCGTTCTGTACTCTCTTCGTCATCAGGAGGTTTCATATTTACCTACCACTGATACGGATATCTGTGCTTTCTTCGTCATCAGGAGGTTTCATGTTTACCTACCACTGATACGGTATGGAACTATAGTGAAGGATGGATGGATTACACATCTACATCACTTTCCTACACTAGGATGTAAGGTTCTACACATCCATGTACCCCACATACTCAAAAGTATGTGCTCCAGGAGTTCCCTGAGGAAAACCTGTTTCACCATCATTTAATTTCTGACAATGATGGATCTATGATCAGGGCTCTACATTATACTTGATTAGTTAGGTACATTCAGTATTCTTTAACATCATACATTGTTCTGCAAACAATAACAATAGCATAGCAGCTATAAAAGAAGAATACTAAATGTAACAGGCCTAACTCATATCAATCATCATTTCTCATTATCCTCATCACAAGTCATCTCTAAGGCATGACCTTGATGGTATTTATGGCTCTCATAGCCCAGTATCATCATAGGATGCCACTGGCAAGGCATCATATTACTTTACTTATTCATAAGGCTAACAACATGCCTTTAATGAATATAACATCAACATCCATACCTGGATATGATTACCTTTATATCAGAACCTGCATGGTTAATACATCTGATAAAGGTAATGCAACAATAAGGAATGTACTTCCTACTCTTGTCATAAGAGTTAAATCTCTAATTCAAATCAAATAGAGTTTATTGCTCAAAAGCATGCCATTACCCTTGAATTAGGATTTACTATTCACATTACATGTCATCACCCTTGAATTAGGGTTTACTATTCACATCGAGGTGAATTAAACTCATAACATCATCATGTATGAGTAACATCTTCATTGATGCTCTTGGATTAGTTAAAGGTTCATCATTTATCATAATTAGGGTTTCTATGATCTCACACAGGTGGATCATACCCTAATTATGCTCATTTCTGTGTATTGGGGATGCTTCAATTGAGTTTCCATTTAAAAAGGGTACTTTCTCTCTCTAGAAGTACTTTCTCTCTCTAGAAGTACTTTCTCTCTCATCATAAGGTTAGGTGATGTCAACATCACTCTAAAACAGGTTGGGTTGAGTCATCATAGGCTTACATAGCCAAAAACATCACCATTAAGTGATTAGAGTTACTTTCTCTCTCTAGGGTACTTTCTCTCTCTAGAGTACTTTCTCTTTCATCATACTAATGGTTGATGATAACATTAGACTAGATCAGGTTATATAGAGTCATTATGACTAAAAACATCATTCTGATGTAATTAGGGTTTGAAATGAGCAAGGTATAACTCAATTGACCCTTCAGGGGTATATTGGTAATTCACCCCATTGATCATCATCATAGTCAAAAACCTTGGTCAAATAACCCCTTACTATCCTAGATTATCATTAGGGTTTGATTTAGGCAACATTGAACCATTTACATCATCAAATGATTGAATGTGGTCAACCTTGAATCACATTGACTGATTTCAATCATTAGTCATCAATTGAATTGAGATCGGTTGAAAGTGTTGACCGTTTGCCCACTTTGACCCTCCAAGTCCGTGAGTCCCTTTCTAGTTCCAAGACCGTGAGCCCCCTTAGGCTTCAAGACCGTGAGCCTCTTCATGGTCTTGAGATCGTGAGCCCCCTCATGGACTTGAGATCGTGAGCCTCCTCATGGACTTGAGATCGTGAGCCCCCTCATGGACTTGAGATCGTGAGCCCCCTCATGGACTTGAGATCGTGAGCCCCCTCACGGTCTTGAGATCGTGAGCCCCCTCACGGTCTTGAGATCGTGAGCCCCCTCATGGTCTTGAGACCGTGAGCCCCCTCACGGTCTTGAGACCGTGAGCCCCCTCACGGTCTTGAGACCGCGAGGCTCTCATGGTCTCAACCGCAAGGTCCTTCAACAAAGGTTCAACAAATCAATCGATGATGTCAACCGATGTTGAAGCCTTCAAAAGGTCCAATAACTGTTGACCACATATGGATTGGGTTAATTAAGGTTATGCTTAACCAAATGGTCATTCAATTGACCCTCAATTGTTGATCAATTAGGATTGAAATCGATTCAATTAAGGTATATCAATGTTCACCCATCAACACTCAACAATGTGTATCAACACAAGGTTGAACCCTTCAATTGAGCTCCAATTGGGCCCAAACTTGGCCCAAACGGTCTTTAGGTCATGTGGGTGGACCCCACATGGTCTTGAGACCGTTTGCCCAAGATTTCATCAAAATCTAAGGTGATTTGATAGAGGTTGAACCATGATTGGTCACAAAATCAGAATTTTGGTTTACTTGATAACTATTTGCAATTAGGTCCTCAATTGGTCAAACTACTTAACCCTAGACCTTCAAACGGTCTTGGGTGAGTGTCCTCTCGGTCTTGAGACCGTTTGGATGAGTTCCAAACGGTCTTGAGGCCGTTTGCCCATCCAATTTTGGATTCTAGTGCAAATTCATCAAGGTCTGACCCATTGAGTTGATGATCATGTCAATATTTAATTGCAATGTAATTTGGTGTAATTGTACCTTTAATTGGTCAACTATCCTTGACCCCAGACCTCCAAACGGTCTTGGTTGATTGCCCTCACGGTCTTGAGACCGTTTGGTGACCCCCAAACGGTCTTGAGACCGTTTAGGTCAATCAACCCTAAAAACCCTAATTAGGTCACCATAATTTCAGTACTGATTTCACCTAGGGTTAGCCCTAGTATTCACCATTCAACTCTTATCCCGTTTGGAATTAGACCATCAAACTTGGTGAGTTGTTAATTAACATAATTTTGAACAGTAATCTCATGGGGTCAACGCTTAGTAAACGACCTTTCACGGTCTTGAGACCGTTTGCCCAAAAAGGCAATTTCAGACCGTTTGAAAATCAGCAGTTAATTCATTTAAAGTTGTGACTTAAAAAGGTCATATCTCCCGATTCCTTTGGAGTTAGTCTCTCAAATTTTGAGGGTAATTAGCCTATATAATTAGGAACAGATTTCTTATACGGTCCACGCTCGGTCAACGGGGCCAAACGGTCTTGAGACCGCGAGCCCTCTCACGGTCTCGAGACCGTTTGCTCACCTCGCGGTCTTGAGTCCGTGAGAGCAAACTGTTAGGACCGTTTAAGGAAAAGAAAAGCGGTGGGTTTTTCTTGGAAATCACGCCTTCATCTTCTAGCTCAAGAACAGTACAGATATCCCACGGGTTTGCTTGCAAAATAGCAGGGAAAAGTAGGGAAATACTAAGAGCTATCATTAAAACGCATACAAAGATGCACATAGTAAAGCATGGGTTTAGAGTTATAAAACCCGCCTAAAGCTTGCTTCTTGAGCTCCAAGCTTTCAAGCTCCAAGCTCTAATGGCGTCCTTGAGTTCCCACAGGTTGGCCAAGGTGAAAACTCCAAGGAAGGATGAAAAGAGACGGCTAGAAAGATAGGGTTTCGAGAATTAGCCATGAAGCTGACCTTGAATTCGAATTCTAACCATGGAATTAGGCAAGAAGAGGGGTTTAAACCTACCTTGCACCCCTTGTTCGTCCTCCTTAGCTCCAAGGCAGTCCTTGGTCGTCTTTTGGTGAAATGAAACAGTAAGGGAACGAAGGTTAAGTTCCCTTGCAACTAAGGGAAGGAGGGCTTATATACATGGGGTAGGATTTTCAACATTAGCTCATAAGTTTCCCTTAATTCCAACTAAGTCCTTCCTTTATTACTTGCTCGTCCCTTCCTATTTATTCTAAGGACAAACCTTATCTTAAGTTATAGAAAAGAAGGCAAGGAAGAACAATCTAATAATAGAGTTCATACTTAAAGGGATATTGCACATATACCATGATAATTCAATCACAAAGCCTATTTCTTAACTTGATAACTCAATTGAGGTGAATTCCTCATCATTTCTTTTCTAAATAATGGCAAGAGTCTAAAAAGATACTTCAGATGACATTATTTACAAATTGCATCCCTTTATTTGGGTAAATTGCATTTTACCCCAAATTAGGGTTTCGAGCCCTGGGATTGCTTCCACAGCTGCACCTTGGTGCTCTAGCTTGGGAAATCCCTCAAACTTTGCCAAAGAGATTCTCATGATGTCTCAACACCAGAGGAACATCTCATCATGTGCAAATTGCAAACTAACCCATTTCAACTGGGTAAATTGCACATAGGTCCCTGTATATCAAAACAATGCTACAACTTTAAATGAAAAGGAGCAAATACTGAAATATACGTTTCTGAGAAACTTAATTACATGCTCAGAGTTAATCACAAAGATTTAATTACATATTTAGGCAAAACACCTAGGGTTAACTCATAACCCAGGTCAGGGATGTTACAAATTATCCACCCCTTACAAGGATTTCGTCCCCGAAATCGATAAAACATATTAAGAGAAAAGGGCAGGATACTTCCTTCTCATCTCATCCTCTAACTCCCAAGTGGCTTCTTCAATACCACGATGGTTCCAGAGGACTTTCACAAGACTTATATCTTTCTTCTTTAGCTTTTTAATTCGTTTATCAAGGATTGACACTGGTCCCTCTTCATAGGATATGTCATCATTCAATTCTACTTCCATAGGTTGTAGAACTGACTCGGTGTCTGGGTGACATTTCTTCAACATAGAAAGGTGAAACACAGGATGTAACCTCTGTAATTCTGGGGGAAGCTCTAGTTTATATGCTACCTTTCCAATCCGTTGAATGATTGGATAAGGCCCCATATATCTAGGAGCTAACTTCCCCTTCCTTCCAAAACGAAGGACCCCTTTCCAAGGTGAGACCTTAAGATACACTTTGTCTCCAACCTGGAACTCTAAGGGTCTACGACGTTTGTCGGCATAAGATTTCTGCCTATCCTGAGCAGTCTTAATCTTATGTTGTATAACTTTAATCTTTTCCGTGGTTTGCTGCACCAGGTCAGGACCTAACAACTGGTGCTCACCAGTCTCAAACCAACACAAGGGTGATCTACAACGTCTACCATATAAGGCTTCATAAGGTGCCATATCAATACTATGCTGATAGCTATTGTTATAGGCAAACTCTATCAAGCTTAGGTGTAGATCCCAACTTCCGGTGAACTGGAGAACACATGCTCGCAACAGGTCTTCTAAGGTTTGTATGGTCCTTTCCGACTGTCCATCAGTCTGTGGATGAAAGGCTGTACTAAACCTCAGCTTAGTGCCTAAGGCACTGTGCAACTGTTCCCAAAAACGACTTGTAAACTGAGGACCTCTGTCCGAAACTATTGTGACAGGAACTCCGTGCAAACGCACTATTTCTTGAACATACAACTCTGATAACCTTTCAGTAGAATAGGTTGTTTTGACAGGTAAGAAATGTGTTGTCTTAGTCAACCTATCAACAATTACCCAGATGGAATCATGTCCTTTGCTTGTCCTGGGTAGGCCAACAACAAAGTCCATGGTCACATGGTCCCACTTCCACTGTGATATGGGTAAAGGTTGCATTGTCCCTGCAGGCTTCTGGTGTTCAACTTTAACTTACTGACACACAGGACACCTCAGAACAAACTCTGCAACGTCCTTCTTCATCCCAGGCCACCAATACAGATCCTTCAAATTCCGATACATCTTGGTGCTCCCTGGATGCATAGCATACATGGAAGAATGGGCTTCTTCCAGGACTAACTTCCTTAATTTGTCCACATCTGGCACTATCATTCTTCCATTATAACAAGCTACTTGATCTTTTGAGTCATGAAACCCATCTTGCTTCTCATTTCCATACTCAGATCTTACATGTTGAACTGCAGCATCATCTAGCTGTGCTTCTTTAATCTGCTCTCTTAGGGTAGGTTTAATATGCATCTCAGCTAACAAACCGGCTAGCAATGACACCTTCAACTGTACATTGTCTTGCCTTAAAGAGATAAGCATATCTCTTCTTGAGCATACTAAAGAGTTTAGTTGTGCTCTATTCATGGTTGATGTTGCTGATTTCCTACTCAAGGCATCTGCAACAACATTGGCCTTACCTGGATGGTAATCAATTGTACAGTCGTAGTCCTTGATTAACTCCATCCAGCGACGTTGCCTCATGTTGAGCTCATGCTGAGAGAAGATATACTTAAGGTTTTTGTGGTCTGTGAAAATCTGGAATGTCTCTCCGTAGAGATAATGTCTCCAGATCTTCAAAGCATGAACCACAGCTGCTAACTCCAGATCGTGTGTTGGATAATTCTCCTCGTGTTTCTTAAGCTGTCGGGAAGCAAAAGAAATCACTTGTTTATCCTGCATCAACACACATCCTAGTCCGTTCTTGGAAGCATCACAGAAAACTACATATCCTTTTCCTTGTTCAGGTAGCACTAGCACAGGTGCACTTGTCAACCTCTCCTTCAGCAGCTGGAAAGATTGTTGACACTTATCACTCCAAGAAAAAGGAACATCTTTCCGGGTTAACTTAGTCAAAGGTAAAGCTATAGAACTAAAGTTCTTAATGAACCTTCGATAATAGCCAGCTAACCCCAAGAAACTTCGAATTTCCGTCGGTGTCTTCGGTTGTTCCCATTGTAGAACAGATTCTACCTTTGCAGGGTCAACACGAATTCCCGAGGCAGATATTACATGTCCAAGAAAAGATACCTCAGGCAGCCAGAACTCACACTTGCTAAACTTAGCATACAACTTATGTTCTCTTAGCAAGGTTAAAGCTTGGCGAAGATGCTGCTCATGCTGCTGAGCATCTTTACTATAAATTAGTATGTCATCTATGAAGACGACAACACACTGATCAAGGAAAGGTCGAAAAACTTTATTCATGAGTTCCATAAATGCAGCTGGTGCATTGGTTAGTCCAAACGACATAACCGTGAACTCATAGTGACCATATCTTGTCCTAAAGGCAGACTTGGATATGTCACTATCCTTAATGCGGAGTTGGTGATATCCAGACCTCAAGTCTATCTTTGAAAAGACTATTGCACCACGCAACTGGTCAAAGAGATCATCAATCCTCGACAGAGGATACTTATTCTTTATTGTCACTTTATTGAGTTGTCTATAGTCGATGCACAACCGCATTGACCCATCTTTCTTTTTAACAAACAAGACCGGAGCACCCCAAGGTGAAGTACTTGGTCGGATAAAACCTCTCTCAAGTAACTCTTGAAGCTGTTTCTTGAGTTCTGCCATCTCGGCAGGAGCCATTCTATACGGAGTTTGAGCTATGGGTTTTGTATCTGGGATCAGATTGATTTCAAAGCCAATCTCCCGAGGTGGCGGTATACCAGGAAGTTCTTCAGGAAACACATCTTCGAATTCCCTGACTATGGGAACTTCGGCAGGATTGGTCCTTTCCTTGGTAACATCTACCACATGGGCTAAGAATGCATAACATCCTTGCCTCAACAGCTTATCAGCAACCATAGCTGATACAAGACAGGTGGGCAGAATCTTTCTTTCACCTTGAAAGATCCATGTGTTGCTTTCATCAGCAAACACAGCCAACTTGGACTCACAATCCAAGACAACTCTATACCTTTCTAAGGTATCCATCCCGAGGATTATATCAAATCCCTGCATATCAAGTGGTATAAGATCCACTTGAATGCGATGGTCAGAAAAGAAAAGGATGCAGGGAGAACATACCTCCTGCAAAACGGCAGACCCACTCAACGGAGTCTCTAACAACAAACTATCTGCTCTATGACTAACAGTCACATTGCAGTTACGAATCATTTCACGAGTGATGAAAGAGTGTGTAGCACCCGGATCAATCAGAACAGATACATCATAGGATATAGACATATCAGAATATAAAAGTTTCATCTGACCTGCCACTACCCGTGGATTGACCACTGCCTCAGGTGGGTTCATAGCATAGAACCTCGCAGTCGCCTGGTGTTGAGGTGGTGCTGATGATCCAGCTTGAGACGCTTGTCCACGTCCTCGAGCTGCTCCTTGATGTTGTCTATTCTGAGATCCCTGTTGATTCTGTCTCGAAGGTTGTTGTGTCACACCGATAGGCCTAGAACGGCAATCCTTCATCAAGTGTCCCACCTTACCACAGTTGTAGCAACTCTTCTCCTGTTGCTGTGGTCTGGGTGGTCCAGTAACTGACACTGATGCAGAACTGTGTGTCCCTTGAAGCGGTTGACTCCGCCCTCTACCTCTGCTTGGTGTCCATTGATTTTGAAAACTTGATCTGGGTGGTGGAGGGTTAGGTGCAGAGAATCTAGGTTTCTTGGAATCCCTAGATGAAGAACCCTGGAACTGGGGATATCTTTTATGGGTTTGTCTTTTCTCAACCACAGATCTCTCTATCCTTCGGACTGACTCAACGAAGGTAGAGAATCTCTCTCTGTTTTCTAAGGCAGACACAGGGGTTGACATATCGGAATTCAAACCCTTCTCGAATCTTATGATTCTTTCCTCATCCGTAGCAGCCATGTGCGGACAGAACCGCAACAACTCCATGAACTTAGCTTCATACTCACTAATGTTCATCATACCCTGCCTTAGTTTCTCAAACTGAGAGATCTTCTCATCTAGGAAGGTCTTTGGAAAATATCTATTGATAAATTCCCGACGAAACTCTTCCCATGAGAACTCTACTCCAGGTCTCTTCTGCTCTTCCATGTTCCACCAGTGACCAGCACTGCCTTTGAGAAGATAGACAGCATGTCTAACCTTCTCAGCTTCCGGAATCATAAGAATCCTGAAAGCCTTCTCCAACTCTGTCAACCATAAGTCAGCATCTGCAGGGTCGGCAGTTCTGAAGTACTCGGTAGCTCCGACACGACGAAGTCGTTCGAATGTCTTACCGATACCTTGTACTTCAGGCTGGACAGGTGCCCTAGGTGCAGGAATGGGCATCCTATCGGTTATATGTGTCATGGCAGTCATAAACTTCCCGAACATCGTCTGTACAGCTGGATCACTCATGTCAGCTGGGTCAAACTGGGGTGGCTCTCTTGGCGACTCAGGTGCAGGTTGTTCTATTCTCGGAACTCTTGCACCGCCTCGAGGTGCACTAGCACTACTCTCTGCCACGTGCTCATCACGATGTTCTGACATTCTTATGTATCTTCTTCTCCTGAGGAGCAGAAGATTCTATTAGATAAGGAGGGAGTACTAAAGGTAGACTCGACATCCTAAGTCCTATGCCTCTGTAGACTCAACTGAACCTGGAGCTCTGATACCACTAATTGTGGGCTCTGATCTCCAAACCATGACATAAACACGATTAAAACTTAGCGGAAGCGAATCGGTAATCAGCGGAAGACAAAAATCACGGAAAATTAAAACTTTTCGAGATAAGAACTTGTATCCATAAAAACTCCTTTCATAAAGAGAGGTAACTGTTTACATCTCAGGATAATTACTTCTTGAGTAATTATATACATCAAGATACAAAATCTCAAGATCACATAACACAAGACTCCAAGACCTGAGAGTACAGAGGACACATAGGACTGACTCTAACTACACCACATGGCAGGACAAATCTCCACCTGAGATTACTGCTGCCCCTGGTGCTGCTGCTGCTGAGACTGATCACCTGTAGGTTGGTTTCTTCGTCTCCGACGTCCACCTAAAAAGTTGAAGTCTACGGGGTGAGACAATTATACATAATTGTCCCAGCGAGAGTTATAACTCTTCGCCAGAAGCTTTATTATAACATCAAAGATTATTTTAAATAGTAAAGCCTTCAAAGCATTCTATAACAGTTGCAGATATAACAAGATCTCTACAAATTAGGAGATATGGAGAATATCAACATTATTGCAATGTAACATCAATCAACTAACTTGGAGTCATCTCTAACAAGTTATACTACATGGTTGATTATGTTTTACAAACAAAATTATGCCCTATGGAGATGAGGCTTACCACTCATACTCCAACTGATTGCTGAGAAGCCGCATCAGTATCATACATAGGTCATTAAGAGAGCCGGATTCTCATGACCTTCACCTTCCTCAGTCAGTAAGAGGATCACTTGTAGGACATCTCATGTCTCTACTACTATAGCTTACCAGGGTAAACTGGTCCTTCGCTATTCTAGAGTCACAGTGGCGTTCTGTACTCTCTTCGTCATCAGGAGGTTTCATATTTACCTACCACTGATACGGATATCTGTGCTTTCTTCGTCATCAGGAGGTTTCATGTTTACCTACCACTGATACGGTATGGAACTATAGTGAAGGATGGATGGATTACACATCTACATCACTTTCCTACACTAGGATGTAAGGTTCTACACATCCATGTACCCCACATACTCAAAAGTATGTGCTCCAGGAGTTCCCTGAGGAAAACCTGTTTCACCATCATTTAATTTCTGACAATGATGGATCTATGATCAGGGCTCTACATTATACTTGATTAGTTAGGTACATTCAGTATTCTTTAACATCATACATTGTTCTGCAAACAATAACAATAGCATAGCAGCTATAAAAGAAGAATACTAAATGTAACAGGCCTAACTCATATCAATCATCATTTCTCATTATCCTCATCACAAGTCATCTCTAAGGCATGACCTTGATGGTATTTATGGCTCTCATAGCCCAGTATCATCATAGGATGCCACTGGCAAGGCATCATATTACTTTACTTATTCATAAGGCTAACAACATGCCTTTAATGAATATAACATCAACATCCATACCTGGATATGATTACCTTTATATCAGAACCTGCATGGTTAATACATCTGATAAAGGTAATGCAACAATAAGGAATGTACTTCCTACTCTTGTCATAAGAGTTAAATCTCTAATTCAAATCAAATAGAGTTTATTGCTCAAAAGCATGCCATTACCCTTGAATTAGGATTTACTATTCACATTACATGTCATCACCCTTGAATTAGGGTTTACTATTCACATCGAGGTGAATTAAACTCATAACATCATCATGTATGAGTAACATCTTCATTGATGCTCTTGGATTAGTTAAAGGTTCATCATTTATCATAATTAGGGTTTCTATGATCTCACACAGGTGGATCATACCCTAATTATGCTCATTTCTGTGTATTGGGGATGCTTCAATTGAGTTTCCATTTAAAAAGGGTACTTTCTCTCTCTAGAAGTACTTTCTCTCTCTAGAAGTACTTTCTCTCTCATCATAAGGTTAGGTGATGTCAACATCACTCTAAAACAGGTTGGGTTGAGTCATCATAGGCTTACATAGCCAAAAACATCACCATTAAGTGATTAGAGTTACTTTCTCTCTCTAGGGTACTTTCTCTCTCTAGAGTACTTTCTCTTTCATCATACTAATGGTTGATGATAACATTAGACTAGATCAGGTTATATAGAGTCATTATGACTAAAAACATCATTCTGATGTAATTAGGGTTTGAAATGAGCAAGGTATAACTCAATTGACCCTTCAGGGGTATATTGGTAATTCACCCCATTGATCATCATCATAGTCAAAAACCTTGGTCAAATAACCCCTTACTATCCTAGATTATCATTAGGGTTTGATTTAGGCAACATTGAACCATTTACATCATCAAATGATTGAATGTGGTCAACCTTGAATCACATTGACTGATTTCAATCATTAGTCATCAATTGAATTGAGATCGGTTGAAAGTGTTGACCGTTTGCCCACTTTGACCCTCCAAGTCCGTGAGTCCCTTTCTAGTTCCAAGACCGTGAGCCCCCTTAGGCTTCAAGACCGTGAGCCTCTTCATGGTCTTGAGATCGTGAGCCCCCTCATGGACTTGAGATCGTGAGCCTCCTCATGGACTTGAGATCGTGAGCCCCCTCATGGACTTGAGATCGTGAGCCCCCTCATGGACTTGAGATCGTGAGCCCCCTCATGGTCTTGAGATCGTGAGCCCCCTCACGGTCTTGAGACCGTGAGCCCCCTCACGGTCTTGAGACCGTGAGCCCCCTCACGGTCTTGAGACCGCGAGGCTCTCATGGTCTCAACCGCAAGGTCCTTCAACAAAGGTTCAACAAATCAATCGATGATGTCAACCGATGTTGAAGCCTTCAAAAGGTCCAATAACTGTTGACCACCTATGGATTGGGTTAATTAAGGTTATGCTTAACCAAATGGTCATTCAATTGACCCTCAATTGTTGATCAATTAGGATTGAAATCGATTCAATTAAGGTATATCAATGTTCACCCATCAACACTCAACAATGTGTATCAACACAAGGTTGAACCCTTCAATTGAGCTCCAATTGGGCCCAAACTTGGCCCAAACGGTCTTGAGGTCATGTGGGTGGACCCCACATGGTCTTGAGACCGTTTGCCCAAGATTTCATCAAAATCTAAGGTGATTTGATAGAGGTTGAACCATGATTGGTCACAAAATCAGAATTTTGGTTTACTTGATAACTATTTGCAATTAGGTCCTCAATTGGTCAAACTACTTAACCCTAGACCTTCAAACGGTCTTGGGTGAGTGTCCTCTCGGTCTTGAGACCGTTTGGATGAGTTCCAAACGGTCTTGAGGCCGTTTGCCCATCCAATTTTGGATTCTAGTGCAAATTCATCAAGGTCTGACCCATTGAGTTGATGATCATGTCAATATTTAATTGCAATGTAATTTGGTGTAATTGTACCTTTAATTGGTCAACTATCCTTGACCCCAGACCTCCAAACGGTCTTGGTTGATTGCCCTCACGGTCTTGAGACCGTTTGGTGACCCCCAAACGGTCTTGAGACCGTTTAGGTCAATCAACCCTAAAAACCCTAATTAGGTCACCATAATTTCAGTACTGATTTCACCTAGGGTTAGCCCTAGTATTCACCATTCAACTCTTAGCCCGTTTGTAATTAGACCATCAAACTTGGTGAGTTGTTAATTAACATAATTTTGAACAGTAATCTCATGGGGTCAACGCTTAGTCAACGACCTTTCACGGTCTTGAGACCGTTTGCCCAAAAAGGCAATTTCAGACCGTTTGAAAATCAGCAGTTAATTCATTTAAAGTTGTGACTTAAAAAGGTCATATCTCCCGATTCCTTTGGAGTTAGTCTCTCAAATTTTGAGGGTAATTAGCCTATATAATTAGGAACAGATTTCTTATACGGTCCACGCTCGGTCAACGGGGCCAAACGGTCTTGAGACCGCGAGCCCTCTCACGGTCTCGAGACCGTTTGCTCACCTCGCGGTCTTGAGTCCGTGAGAGCAAACTGTTAGGACCGTTTAAGGAAAAGAAAAGCGGTGGGTTTTTCTTGGAAATCACGCCTTCATCTTCTAGCTCAAGAACAGTACAGATATCCCACGGGTTTGCTTGCAAAATAGCAGGGAAAAGTAGGGAAATACTAAGAGCTATCATTAAAACGCATACAAAGATGCACATAGTAAAGCATGGGTTTAGAGTTATAAAACCCGCCTAAAGCTTGCTTCTTGAGCTCCAAGCTTTCAAGCTCCAAGCTCTAATGGCGTCCTTGAGTTCCCACAGGTTGGCCAAGGTGAAAACTCCAAGGAAGGATGAAAAGAGACGGCTAGAAAGATAGGGTTTCGAGAATTAGCCATGAAGCTGACCTTGAATTCGAATTCTAACCATGGAATTAGGCAAGAAGAGGGGTTTAAACCTACCTTGCACCCCTTGTTCGTCCTCCTTAGCTCCAAGGCAGTCCTTGGTCGTCTTTTGGTGAAATGAAACAGTAAGGGAACGAAGGTTAAGTTCCCTTGCAACTAAGGGAAGGAGGGCTTATATACATGGGGTAGGATTTTCAACATTAGCTCATAAGTTTCCCTTAATTCCAACTAAGTCCTTCCTTTATTACTTGCTCGTCCCTTCCTATTTATTCTAAGGACAAACCTTATCTTAAGTTATAGAAAAGAAGGCAAGGAAGAACAATCTAATAATAGAGTTCATACTTAAAGGGATATTGCACATATACCATGATAATTCAATCACAAAGCCTATTTCTTAACTTGATAACTCAATTGAGGTGAATTCCTCATCATTTCTTTTCTAAATAATGGCAAGAGTCTAAAAAGATACTTCAGATGACATTATTTACAAATTGCATCCCTTTATTTGGGTAAATTGCATTTTACCCCAAATTAGAGTTTCGAGCCCTGGGATTGCTTCCACAGCTGCACCTTGGTGCTCTAGCTTGGGAAATCCCTCAAACTTTGCCAAAGAGATTCTCATGATGTCTCAACACCAGAGGAACATCTCATCATGTGCAAATTGCAAACTAACCCATTTCAACTGGGTAAATTGCACATAGGTCCCTGTATATCAAAATAATGCTACAACTTTAAATGAAAAGGAGCAAATACTGAAATATACGTTTCTGAGAAACTTAATTACATGCTCAGAGTTAATCACAAAGATTTAATTACATATTTAGGCAAAACACCTAGGGTTAACTCATAACCCAGGTCAGGGATGTTACAGAAATCATCAAGGTAAACAATATAGAAAAGATGAGTAAGAGAAAAGGATTGAATTAATGTGTAAAATATATCTTATAAAGGGAATACTTGGATATTAAGAAAAGTGCCTTTTCCTTTCGTGTTTTGGTCTCAAACCTTGACCATGGTTAGATAAAGTCATTATGGACTTTACCTTAAAATTTGTGATTAAAAGGAATAAAGGATTAAGAGATATGGATTCTAGAATTCCTAAAGTGAGAGGTTTAACTCAGATTTACATTAAATGTCACAAATAATTTCCAAATAAGAAATCCCCTTTTTTGGCCCTTTATTCTTGTGTATGACTTAAGAACTGTTGGATACCAGATCCAAAGGTGATCTGCTTGTCACCTACCTCTACCCAAGATGAAAATAGGGATGCGGGTGGATGGTTTTCCAACTTGATTTTCCTCACATTTTAATGGACTGGCAGATTAGGAAACTTGTCCATTGAGTTCGTGAGAATGGGACACACCTAACCATCCCTAGTTTTACCTACGATGGTGGTCTCTAGAGGATTCATGCAATCCATCCTCCATGAGCAATCCAGCAGACATAGAGGACTATATATAGGATCCTTAGACCTCTATGCAAAACTACCAAGTCACTCCAAATCTTCAGCCGAACCTTGCTCTTAATTCTATACACTTAATTTTTCTGCTAGCATTGACTTTTTCCCTGGTTCGTCCTTGTACTTCATTGGAGATACACCTCTAATGTCCTCTCAACTCTGGCCACCTTCGGGACAATTGAAGGCAGTAAACGAGTTCCTGGGAGCATGACGGTGGCGCTTGTGCTCTCTCTAGTCACCCTGAAGGTCATGATCTTGAGGTCAACTATTGAGTTGACCACCTACTTGAGTGAGAATAGGCAAGCCGAGCTAGAAGATAACCGTAGTCAAAATTACCTCTCTACCCCTTGTATCCTCTTCTAATAGGTAAGGGCATCTTGGTCCTTTCTCCTTTCTTTTCAGTTCGTCTAAGCATGTCCATGTAGGCAAGTCAAGCCTAGGTGGCGTGAGCCCACTGGTCGGTCCAACCTAGTTAGAAAGGCCGAGACCGGGGCGCATTACCTAGGTGGTGACATGTGGTTGGTCCACACACATTTAATTTTTCAAAAATTGTACGAAACTATTGGATAATCAGATAATGACATGTTATATAAGAAAAATGATCACAAAAATTTGGGGAATGCAATATAAGTATAATTAAGACCTAGATTTGCTGCTCGTTCAAAATGTACATCAAGATTCCATCTTTAATGTGGTTAATGCATAAGAACCCTAGTTTTAAGGTTTTGATGATCTTAATATGTTCAATGGATTTTAATAATCAAAGATTGAACTTTTTGGATAAAAAGAATAATTTAGTTCTATTTTGAGATTAATAACCCACTAATTGATGAATTAGGGTTTTCTTGAGTTAAAAGTGCATAAAATGTTAACATTAGGGTTTTTAAACCAATAACACACGAAAAGTGATAATTAGGGTTTACAAAGACCAAAACCATAATGAAACCCTAAGTTGGCCCTAAAACCCTAACTTGGAACTCAAGTCAGTCTTAATGATGATTTTGGATAAAAATATAATACATGGGTATTATGATTTAATTTCAGGATAATTTCTTGTTTGGTTGCTATTGTTACTTTTGCATGAAAGATCTAGAGGGGGGTCAATAGATCTTTTTGATCATTTAAAGATAATTTAAAACACTCAACCAAAGAAGGAGGGGGAAACAAGGAAGACACTTGTATATCCACATACCTGAGTTCAGAGATTCTTTATACATCCATGATCATCTAGATATTGTCCATGACCTGATTAAGACAAGACCACATACTATCATCAGATTCTCATCATCTTAACCCTAGTCATGTTCATTAGGGTTTATATTATCTCATTTGGATATGTGCACCATTACTTGTATTCTTGTCTTATAATTATCTCACTGATGTCATTTTCCAGATTATGATTCATTATCTGAAAATTAGGTCCCATATCCTTTTTGGTGCACATATTAACCCTAGTTTATATATACATTATTCAATTTAGGGTTACAACCCATGTATTAAGGCTCATCTTCATATAACATGAATTCTATGCATATAACTGATCTCAGATTTATATATTATTTCCAGTTACAGATATGAGGGTTTTCTATAAATCTCATCATTTATTGAGCATGTGTGCATTTAATACATTATCTTTAGTGTTATTAGCCCTAAATAGCCATATTAATCAAATTATATGGTTTCGTACATCAACATGATCATATTTGACATCATATGCATTATAAACATGATTACAGACTTACTAACATTTTTCCATAATTTAATACCATCATTTGATATTTATTACTCATGAACTAAGCATTTTACAACTAACAAGATATCACGGATATTAGTGCATCAAAAGCCTGATATTATGATTCCAGGTTGTTCTACGCATTTTTCTGAGAATTTTGGTATATTATATGTATTTTTCTGATCATCGAGCTAATTACTGTGAATTTTACAAATTTTGAGTATATGTGAGTTAATTACCTCATCTGGGCCAATAAGGAGGCGACACGTGTCCACTCTGAGGCCGCGGCTCTTGGCTCCTCTGCCCACGCTGAGCCGGTCGGCCCTTCTTGGTCTGGACCCGGTTCAGCCCCTCTCCTCTCTGTCTTGGGTCTCCGCTCGATCCCTCATCCTTTCTTTCTCACGAACGCGGACGGCGCCGCAAGGCCTTAGCCCGGCGATGATCGGTCTCCTCCTCACAGAGCCGCCACCGCAGCTGCAGGGTCCAGGCTCGCCGCTATGATCTGCTCAGGGCATTGTCAGGTAGATCCAACCCTACCTTCTTCCTCCACGACCTGGGGTCTTCCATGAGACCTAGCCTCCCACGTCGCTAGCCCTGCGGGACTCTTCCCTCACCGCCAGCAACAGCGCCTCCACCTGTTCTTCTGCCCAAGCCGCCGCCGTGAGCTCGGACCTGCAACTATTCTGCTCATAGCTGGGGTCTCTTAGAAATGTCCACCGCTGCTAAGGGATCTAGGGATCTCGGCGCCGCCTCTGGCCTCACAGAGGGTGGTCCTTACTCCTCCATGATCTGTGTCCGCTCAACTCTACCTTGCGATCTTTGTCTCTCCCATGATGCCCCCGTGCATCTTCCTCCACTGGGTGCCACATGAGTGTGGCCGGAGTTTTGGGTGCCTCTGTGCAGGACAACGGCTCCAGGCCCTACTATCCACGAGCTTAGGCACCATCGTATGGAAGGTCTCCTACAACTGTAGACTCCCTACTGCTCCGTAAGGCTGGTGAAAGTCTTTGCAGCAACCCAGTGCCGCTAATGATGGGGAGGCCAGAGAGGGGAGGCTGGCTCGTCCATCTTATGTTGTTGTCGCAGTGACAGGATCAATGGGAGCTTCAGAGCTCCATGGCGACACCTCAGATCCTTGACGGGGAGGTGAGGATACAGTTCTGAAGGCCGACTTCTTCCTCCATAGAAAAAGGAGGTGGCATATGGGCCTGCGATAGACGAGGGAGAAGGCAGGGTTGAGGACTGCGGTTTTTCAATACCCTAGGTCTCCAACGTCAAGTGAGGGTTCCATGTGCTCCATAGATCTGTAGATCATAGTTTTCCAATGCAAATTCCCTTTGATTGTCCCCCACCTTCATCGGATCTAAAGACACCTCAGCTTGGGTTCCGTTGATCCATTCTCGGAGGGTGAGAACGAGATCCCTATTTTAGATATACTAAAAATGGTTCAGATTAACAAAATAAATAAATACATCTCTTATTCCTTAATGCGCTTGGTCGTGTGACATGGTTTTTCACATGCCATAATATCTTAAACAAGAGATGACTAAGGTTTTGAAGAACATTAAAACAAACATTAATAACTTCATACTCTAGTACTTTCTTGGACACACTCCAAAAAAAAGAAGTTTGAACCATTGGGTTTTCAGCACTCAAGGCCTCTGGTTACCAAATTTGAAACCAAACCTTGTAATATTTGTTCCCCTAACATAGTTCCTCAAATAACTTCATTAATATAAACGTAAACTCGGAATACACATCTATCAGTCATCAAAAGTATTTCCAATAACACTTTGGGTCACAAGAGTCCACGATTGAATCATGATATCCTCAATTTGGTATTTGACATCTTATATAGAATGCAGGTCTCTCAATTATTGTATTAGTTATTAAAACTCAAAAAAAATCTAGGTTATCACATTCACCCCACCTTATTTGGAATTTCGTCCTCGAAATTCAACTAATCTCATCCTTAAGAGGCTATTTAGGAGTTCAACTTCATATACATCATCATTGCTTAGGTTCTAAGACCACCATAATTGCATGCACTCTAAGTGGTCAGCTTAGGGTCTAGAGATTCTTGGGTGTGTCCACTCCACCTTATATATATGTGGAAGCATCACTTAATGTCTTTGCTATAACATGACATTATGATATCTTAGGATTACATCACCCCTAAGGGTACATGTTTTATTCATACTTTTAATGTTCAGGAGGAATTCGTTTATATGTCATGACATTCAGATCGTTCAAATCTAACATCATCAATATGTTTTATGATCAACATATTACAATGATTTCAACATTAGAGGATATTTGTATTCCTACTTGATATTAGGATTTTTCTACATAAGAAGGGCATACGTAACATGCTTGACCATTAAGGTTTCACCCTATGGTGTGATATTCATACTCAACTTAGAAGCATACATAGAGAAGGATCAAAGTTATGAACTATATTTCTGATCACATATCCTATGATCCAAAAATATCTTTATATCAAGTTCATGAGTTCTATTTTTTTTTGCATGTATTATGTGAAGGGAAAAAGAGAATATTTTATCCCATGATCTCAGCATCATATCTTTCATGTTTCATATGAAGGGGAAGTGAATATTTTAAAGTCAAACTTATCATGATTTCAATCTTGGGTGCTACATGTACGATATAGGGGGGGAAATATAGAATAGGTCAAGCTTATACGAGTGACTCCTCATATCTAAATCATCTATATAGCTCAAGTGAGGTTTCTATCATCATATATTAAGAAAGAGAAGAAGAAGGGAGAACATGTATTTTGAGTATCTTTTGCACAAAGCATCATACTCTCGTAACTAGAGTTCATATATTACCTCACTTGCAACTAATGATGAGATTCACAAAATATGTCACTCTAGCTAGGACCTAACTCAGCCAAAGGATTGACTTTATCATATGGGTCATCTACCCATCTTTTTCTTTTACCCAATTCTCACATATAGATTTGAATCATGCATAAGGACTCAACTCAGCACTCAAGAGTAATCTAGTGTAGGACATTTTTTAACACATATCTCACATATATTGGAGGCTAGGTCCTATGACCTTCTCCCTGTGGGTCTTACTCTCTCTAGTGTTCACCACATATCTCATCCTACCACTAGATGTCCTCCTTGTATAAGAGCTTGAGGCCCCTACACACTCATCTCTATCTTAACTTAGCTTAACTTAAGTAGGAAAAGGAAATGTACTTTCCTCATCAAGATTCTGCATAAATTCTACAAAATTGGATTCAACAAGTATACAACTTAAACCTTTATAAGGAAATTATAGCATTAGAGATCAAACTTAGATAAGATTTCACATGCTTATTTCAACTATCATTCTATCATCTAATCTATGTATCACATATCTTGATAAGGCTCTAGACATCTAATCTAGACTACTCTCTCTTCTAGACTGATGTCACTCCCTTTGACTTAGGTTGCATGAACACTAACTACTCTACAGTGTGAGGGACACATTTTTTTCTTTATTTACATATATATAATAAAATATCATATAGTTTTTCTCCGAGAAAGAAGACGTCATAGAAAACACTCAAGGCTCGAGCCGATTGGAAAACAAAACCAAATCAGCAAAACCAAGTGCCCCACACACAGTAGATAGTCTAGTGCCCTATAACCTAGTGAAATGGTGAGAACATGGTGTAGACTAGTGTAGCTACCCAATACATATGAGCTCTTAATGCAAAGGGTTTCAGACACTTGTCTAAACCTAGTTCTCGAACATCTAGGTTCTAACCTAGAGGCTAGGTCAAACCTAATCCCTATAAAACAACTTACTAAGTTTCTATGGTTAAAGTGAAAGGTGAGAATTTATTTTTTATGTGTCATGGTGAGCGATTGTTAGGTGTATCTATTGTTCATGCTCTGATACCAACTGTGACGTCTCCAAAATTTTGGCTTCTCCAAACCCTATTGGGAATGAGATGTCAGAATCCGAAAACATCATCCAATCATATCAGAAAGCGATGCGGAAGCATAATACGCATACATGAACATACAACCATAACATTTCTAAACATTCAACATGTATTTTTATACAAAATGAATTATTACAAAATGATTTACATTTACATATTGAATAGAAAACTCTACAAGTCTGAACATGTATGCTAACAGGATCTTAGACAAATGGTATAACTTGTACAACTTGCTCACAGCCTATTCTTTTATCCCATGCTAGCACTGACCCTAGAAAATATGAGAAACAAAATCATCAACAAAAGTTGGTACGTGGAATTAAAGAGCTATACTATGCTGGCATATAAAGTACTTGAAATTGAAGAAAGAGAAAGAAAACATTATTTAAAGGCGGAAAATCAGGTAATCCAAGTTATTAGCCATATTTCAATGGACATGTATTACTATGGTGGACTTAGCACAAACATAAATTATTGGGCCCTGTCCCCGCGTACCTTGTACCGTTAGGGATCTCCCTGCATACCTTGTACCATTAGGGAGGTGCTAGTCAACATTAATACTTTCCCTCTCTAATAGGGAGATTAATGAACCATCAGTAACTACATTCCATTTTCCTTCTTTAGTGTTCTTATTGTTCAAGGCGGAAATGACAATACATATAGATCTACATCCAACAATATATTTCAAGTACAAACAAGAAAGTACATATATTTAACATCCAACAAATCTAGTCATATAATTATATCCACATACCTGAGTTCATAGATTCTTTATACATCCATGATCATCTAGATATTGTCCATGACCTGATTAAGACAAGACCACATATTATCATCAGATTCTCATCATCTTAACCCTAGTCATGTTCATTAGGGTTTATATTATCTCATTTGGATATGTGCACCATTACTTATATTCTTATCTTATAATTATCTCACTGATGTCATTTTCTAGATTATGATTCATTATCTGAATATTAGGTCCCATATCCTTTTTGGTGCACATATTAACCCTATTTTATATATACATTATTCAATTTAGGGTTACAACCCATGTATTAAGGCTCATCTTCATATAACATGAATTCTATGCATATAATTGATCTCAGATTTATATATTATATTCTAGTTATAGATATGAGGGTTTTCTGTAAATCTCATCATTTATTGAGCATGTGTGCATTTAATACATTATCTTTAGTGTTATTAGCCCTAAATAGCCATATTAATCAAATTATATGGTTTCGTACATCAACATGATCATATTTGACATCATATGCATTATAAACATGATTACAGACTTACTAACATTTTTCCATAATTTAATACCATCATTTGATATTTATTACTCATGAACTAAGCATTTTACAACTAACAAGATATCACGGATATTAGTGATCAAAAGCCTGATATTATGATTCCATGTTGTTCTACGCATTTTTCTGAGAATTTTGGTATATGATATGTATTTTTCTGATCATCGAGCTAATTACTGTGAATTTTACAAATTCTGAGTATATGTGAGTTAATTACCTCATATGGGCCAATAAGGAGGCGACACGTGTCCACTTTGAGGCCGCGGCTCTTGGCTCCTCTGCCCATGCTGAGCCGGCCGACCCTTCTTGGTCTGGACCCGGTTCAGCCCCTCTCCTCTCTGTCTTGGGTCTCCACTCGATCCCTCGTCCTTTCTTTCTCACGAACGCGGACAGCGCCGCAAGGCCTTAGCCCGCGATGATCGGTCTCCTCCTCACAGAGCCGCCACCGTAGCTACAGGGTCCAGGCTCGCCGATATGGTCTGCTCAGGGCATTGTCAGGTAGATCCAGCCCTACCTTCTTCCTCCACGACCTGGGGTCTTCCATGAGACCTAGCCTCCCATGTCGCTAGCCCTGCGGGACTCTACCCTCACCGCCAGCAACAGCGCCTCCACCTGTTCTTCTGCCCAAGCCACTGTCGTGAGCTCAGACCTGCAACTATTCTACTCATAGCTGGGGTCTCCTGGAAATGGCCACCGCTGCTAAGGGATCCAGGGATCTCGGCGCCGCCTCTGGCCTCGCAGAGGGTGGTCCTTACTCCTCCATGATCTGTGTCCGCTCAACTCTACCTTGCGGTCTTCGTCTCTCCCATGATGCCCCCGTGCATCTTCCTCCGTTGGGTGCCACATGAGTGTGGTCGGAGTTTTGGGTGCCTCTGTGCAGGACAACGGCTCCAGGCCCTGCTATCCATGAGCTTAGGCACCATCGTATGGAAGGTCTCCTACAACTGTAGACTCCCTACTGCTCCGTAAGGCTGGTGAAAGTCTTTGCAGCAACCCAGTGTCGCTAATGATGGGGAGGCTAGAGAGGGGAGGCTGGCTCGTCTATCTTATGGTGTTGTCACAGTGACAGGATCAATGGGAGCTTTAGAGCTCCATGGCGGCACCTCAGATCCTTGACGGGGAGGTGAGGATATAATTCTGAAGGCCGACTTCTTCCTCCATAGAAACAGGAGGTGGCATATGGGCCTGCGATAGACGAGGGAGAAGGCAGGGTTGAGGACTGCGGTTTTTCAATACCCTAGGTCTCCAATGTCAAGTGAGGGTTCCATGTGCTCCATAGATCTGTAGATCATAGTTTTCCAACACAAATTCCCTTTGATTGTCCCCCACCATCATCAGATCTAAAGACACCTCAGCTTGGGTTCCGTTGATCCATTCTCAGAGGGTGAGAACGAGATCCCCATTTTAGATATACTAAAAATGGTTCAGATTAACAAAATAAATAAATACATCTCTTATTCCTTAATGTGCTTGGTCGTGTGACATGGTTTTTCACATGCCATAATATCTTAAATAAGAGATGACTAAGGTTTTGAAGAACATTAAAACAAACATTAATAACTTCATACTCTAGTACTTTCTTGGACACACTCCAAAAAAAAAGAAGTTTGAACCATTGGGATTTCAGCACTCAAGGCCTCTGGTTACCAAATTTGAAACCAAACCTGTAATATGTGTTCCCCTAGCATAGTTCCTCAAATAACTTCATTAATATAAACGTAAACTCGGAATACACGTCTATCAGTCATCAAAAGTATTTCCAATAACACTTTGGGTCACAAGAGTCCACGATTGAATCATGATATCCTCAATTTGGTATTTGACATCTTATATAGAATGCAGGTCTCTCAATTATTGTATTAGTTATTAAAACTCAAAAAAAATCTAGGTTATCACACTTATCCTCCTAGAAGTAGCTCCACCACCTTGAGATAGCCTTCCTTTAGAAGTAGGCTCAATCTCCCTTGAAGTAGCCTTATCCTCCTAGAAGTAGCTCCACCACCTTGAGATAGCCTTCCTTTAGAAGTAGGCTCAATCTCCCTTGAAGCAGCCTTCCTTGAAGTAATCTCAAGGACCTCTTGAAGAATTCTTCTACACAAATAAGTAGCCTCAACCAAGATCCCTCAAGCAACCTCCACAATCCTAGAGTAGTCAAGAAGCACAAGCAACTTTAACCGATGAAAGGGGATTGGAAGAAGGATGTACAACAATTGAGTGTAGTGCTTTGATCCTATATCAAGACTTTGGATCTCCTGTCCACTTAACATGGACGTGTCTATATGTGGTGTCTAGGATATTGTATCTATAGGAAAACTCAAGAGCACAAGGAGGAAGATAGCAAGTGAATCTTAGCTTTGTTGCTCTCAATAGTGAATGCTCAAGTGTAGATTGTATGTTTTGGGTGTCCTAGGGCTTCTCCTATTTATAGGAATGGTTTGAAAGTGTTTAGGGACGTTATAGGGAGTCTCTAGAGTGTTCTTAGTGCTTAACTATCTATTAGGTAGAAAGTAGTTGGGTTTCAACTGCTAAAATGTCTATTAAATATGAAGTTTCCAGAACTTTTCACGATCGACAATATTGTCAACCGGATGACTCTCAGTCCACACTATTATTGACCGGATGACTGTCTGGGTTCAGTTGGATATATGTCTATTTCTCTCTTTTTTAGACCTATTACAATGGTTATATCTCGGTCCACAATATTGTCGACCGAGAAGGACTTTTTGGAAGGATTTGTAATGTATGTGAGGTCCTATTGATGACTCATATGAAACCTATCATCCCTAAAGTCTTCATGTGAGTGTAAGATAGGGTTTTGGGTGGATAGGGAAAATCTAACACTTGTTTTACATGATATCGAAGTACTTCTACATTATATCATTGTACAAGTATTTACATTTGATTACAATCATGAAAACATAAACAATTGAGTGTATTTGATCTTCAATTTGTGTTGATCTTCAATTATACACTTAGTATGATCTCCTTATTTCCTTGGACCATGAAATGCTCAAGTAGCACATTAGATCCACAATAATGAAATGTTTGTCATCATAAAAACAAAGGGTATGCTGATGCCCAATTTAGCCAACAATCTCCCCCTTTTTTAAGATGACAAACTTTCCTAAAATAAAAGCAAAATATTTGAAATGAAATAAGTTTCATACTTGTGATGTACCTGAGATGAATAGAATCTTTTGATCTCATAAAATGTGTGCTAATATACCTAAAGAGATATGGAACATGATATCCATCGCTTAAGGCAGTGTAGCACCAATTAATGTCAAGCCAAGAGATCATTAAAATTTATGATAAAATTTTACTTTATTTTGCTTTATTTTATTTCTCCCTTTGTCATTTCAAAAAGATAATCATATGTGTAAGTCAATAAGACTCCCTCTTAATTGATTACTCCCCCTTAATTGTTTACTTCAAAAAGAATGTCAAATTTAGCTAAAATTCAAAAACCAAGATTAATTTCTCAACCATTTGCAAGGGATGTTAAGCCCTAAAATGGTACGAGATTCCTTTAGGCTCATAGTGAAATCAAAAAATGTATCTCTAACCAAATATAAGGGATGTTAATCCCAACTTGGTGTATAGAATCCAATTAAGAGCAAGATCAAATATATACATTATATCCAAGAATTTTTGTGAGCTCCCCCTTAATCTCATAACAAAAGTGAGTTTAAATATACTAAAGTATTTGAAATCATAACCATATTTAAAAACAATTGATTAAGTAAGACTATGTGTCAATTTTTGTAAGTAATCTTATTTCTTGCACTATCTTAAAATGTTCTCTTATTCTAAGTTTTTAACATGATGAGAAAATTACATATTTAATATACCAATGTTGGGTGTAAATGAATGATTTGATTTACAAATAAGATTTTTTTTCAGGCTTATTTTTGGTAGATCATGACTTTAACTGGGGTGCCCCTCAGTCAAACTCTTTTTCGATTGAGAGGCATTTATGTCGATTTCCAATTAATGCAACTTTATCTAAAATGAACCAAGACATAACATTTTTTTGACATAAATGACTAGTGAACTACTTTTTGTATGCATATTAATCTTGTTTCAAGTCATAAGTTTAAGCAACATAGATTTCTTCCTTTATGATTTTATTATTAAGAAGACAAATTTTACATCTTTTGGAGAGTTTGATGTCCTTATGATTGGCTAGAGTTAAATAACAGATGAACGGCCTCAAGTCTATTCATAGATACATAAGTCATATTAAAGTCTATTTTCTCTCATTATAACCTAGCTTTATCATGCCCGTTTAGTTCCAATGAATGTTTTTGCCTTTTAGTCTAGGAATTAAATTTCATGCATCATTCTCGGTAAGCAATTGTCTAAACATCAAATCTTTTACAAGATATGACTAAGTCTTGAGTTTGTTGGATATAATCATCATTTATTCTACATTTCTCTTAGATGTAGACTTATAAATCCTATATGTGTTACTAGATGTGGAATATTCCATAATAAGTCCTTTTTGTATCTTAAGATTCATCTTTTGTTGAAGAGAAGACAACAGTTTCTACAACATATAGATAGTATTCAATTGAGCTCTAGTGAAGCAAAGTTTTAGTTTTGAAAAGATATATCACTCTTTCTTGCCACAAATCTTATATTTATCAAAAGAAAGTTTAGGTAATGATTATATTCTAGGCAACTTTCTTAATGAACAATATTTCCATTCATAAATAATACATTATTTTCAAATAGTATCCATATACTTAAGAGGTTTAATAATTATTTTTCCTTTATCAACAACTTTGATGTTTTTCTATGAATCATAACCATTTTCATAGCACTTACGATTTAGTTCTTTGACAAATAACACATAAAATTTGTACTGACATTAACTATGACAATAATTTTGCCTTTGAAATTTTACCTTTCCTTCAAGTGTACAAAAGGCCTCCTTGTCTCAATTTCTATAGACCATCCAAACCTACAAAGTAGAGAAGTTTTGGTACCCATATAGTGGTCCTTTTGGTTACGAATGATTTTCATTATTTTGAGTATATATGAATCAGAATGAAAAGTATTTTATAACAGTCATTGATTTCAAGTAAATGTTAGTAACAATAATTTCTGACAAGACTGTTCTCGGTCAAACTTTTCTTCGATCGAAAGAATTCTCGGTCGAACTATTTGTCGACCGGGAAGATTTTCCTGTAAAAACAATGTTGATAGAACTACCTTCGGTCGAACTTTTCTTTGATTGGAAGAGATCTCCGTCAAGAATTTTTTAGACCGAGTTAAAGTTCTGTGCATTTTCCATAAATTCAACATTTTGAATGAAACATATCATCCCATTATTTTTGGATATCACAATTAAGAAAACCAAATATACAAATATATACAAGTTCAGGCTTAATTCAGTTAAGATAAGACATTATAAATTTCAAGGTGAAGCTTAGGTAAAATCTCAACTAATATGGTCAACATTTCTAAGTAGGAGTTTTTGGAAACCAAACCAAGTAAACATCCTTTTTCTTGTATGGGAAAGATAATGAATGATGTCCAAGACATAAACAATAATGATTGTAAATAGAATCAATTTCATTTCTCTTCTTAGCTAGATTGTCTTTTGGCACATACATGACCTTGTTTTGGTTTTTTTGTTTTTCTAGTTCTAGGCTTTTAGTAGGATTTCTCTTTAGTTTCATAGCCTAGTCCTCTCCTTCCAATTTGATCAGCTGATCTTTCTAGGATTTTATCAAGAATGTCATTGTTTTTCAATCTACTAATATCTTTTTGCAACTTAGCAATTTCATCCATTTTCCTTTCAATGTCTAACTTTGCTTGATCTATATTGGATAACAAACTATCTCTTTCTTTGACAATAACATCATAATCCAAATGAGAACATAGAATAGGTTGAGTTTGAAGATCATTCATTTTAGCAATCAATTCATCCTTTTCTTAACAATGAAAATTGTTGTTGGTTTCTAGAGAAAACAACTTGATATTGTAATGATTAATAGATGATTTTAAAGTACGTTTTTCATACATAAGACTTTCTTTTTCAAAAGTAAGATCATTCAATTTAGCATACAAATCTTCGTTAGTTTTTGTAAGCCTTTTTAATTTCCTTTTACAATTAAATATTTATCATGTAATTCTTCAATACTAGTGACTAAGTCTTCTTAAGATAAATCAAGAAGACTTGCCTCATTTTCTTCTTCATTGGTTGTTGCAATGAACAACTAACCTTGTCTTCTTTAGTCATGAGACATTCTACTTCAACTTCATTCTTGCTATCATCACTTAAGTTATCCCAAGCTGCTTTGTAGACCTTTTCTTTCTTCTTGAGAGATTTCTTTCCCTTCTTGACTTTGGGACACTCATTTTTTAAATGTCCCTTCTTGTCACATTCAAAATACCTAATGGAATAAGAGTAAGAAACACAAGGATTTTTGTTATTTTAAATCTTATATATTGCTTACCATTTACAATGAGTGCCTCCTCTTCACTATTTTCTTCACTTGTTTTATTACTTTCTTTGGTTGCTACCTTAAAAGTAATGTCCTTCCTTTTCTCCTTCTTGTGTTCGGCTGCCAATCTTTCTTCTTCTTCAAGAGTGACCTCGTGAGTCTCTAAAATGCCAATGAGATGCTCCATACTCATTCTGGTGAGATCATTAGCTTCTTCAATGTCTGTCACTTTTGTCTTGTATTTTGGAGGCAAAGATCTAAGGATTTTGGACACCTGATCTTCTTCACTTATATACTTGCCTAATGAACTTAATCTATTAACAATGGAAAAAAAATCTTGCATAAATTTCACTAATAGATTCATTAAATTGCATATGTAATTGTTCAAACTTTTGTTTAAGCATATTAATTTTGGTATTTTTAACTTGGGTGGTACCTTCATGTGTTATTGAAAGTTTATGCCATACATCATAGGCTATTTCATATGAAGATGTTCTATTAAACTCACCTACATAAATATAACAATATTGTATGCTTATCACTTTTGCATTTAGTTGCACTTGTTTTACCGTATTTGGATCCCATGTTGCATATTCCATCATGGGTAGTAAATAGGGTGTAGATACCATCCTCCATAGTTCTAGGATGATCCCTTGGAAGTAGAATTGCATTCTTCTTTTCTAATAGGTGTATATGCTTCCATCAAATGGTGGTGGTCGGCTCACGTAAGTTCCTTCAAGGTTGAGGTTGTGAAGTACTTCGTCCCCCATTCTTCAAGACATGTTATGGATCCTTGAAGACCTGCTCTGATACCAATTGAAAGATCTAGAGGGGGGTGGATATATATTTTTGATAATTTAAAGATAATTTAAAACACTCAACCAAAGAAGGAGGAATAAATAAGGAAGACACTTGTGGTTCCAACCTTTGAATTCAAAGGTTGTCAGTCCACTACTCAATTGTCTCCAATTGGGATTTTGAAAGTGGTTAATTTTATTTACCTCACAAGGTTGATACAATAAAATACAATCACCTTCCTTGAAGTAGCCTTCACCTAGAAGTAGCCTCAACCTCCTTGAAGCATCCTTCTCCTCCTAGAAGTAGCTCCACCACCTTGAGATAGCCTTCCTTTAGAAGTATGCTCAACCTTCCTTGAAGCATCCTTACTTGAAGTAATATCAAGCACATTTTGAAGAAGATTTCTCCACCAAGAAGTAGCTTCAACCAAGCTCCCTCAAGCAGCCTCCACAATATTGGAGTAGCCAAGGAGCACAAGCAGCTTTAACCTATGAAAGGGGATGGTAGAAAGAAGTATAACAATTGAGTGTAGCGCTTTGATCCTATATCAAGTGTTTGGATCTCCTATCCACTTAATATGGATGTGGTTATATGTGGTGGCTAGGAGATTGTATCTATAGGACAACTCAAGATCACAAGGAGGAAGATAGCAAGTGAATCTTAGCTTTGTTGCTCTCAATAGTGAATGCTCAAGTGTATCTTGTATGTTTTCGATGTCCTAGGGATTCTCCTATTTATAGGAATGGTTTTCGTGTGTTTAGGGATGTTCTAGGTAATCTCTAGAGTGTTCTTAGTGCTTAACTAGATGTTAGGTAGAAAGTAGTTAGGTTGCAATGGCTAAAATGTTTGTTAAATGTGGAGTTTCCAGAACTTTTCTCGGTCGACAGGATGACTATCTGGGTTCAGGTGGATATATGTTTGTTTATCTCTTGTTTAGACCTATTACAATGCCTATATCTTGGTCCATAATATTGTCGATTGAGAAGGACTTTTTGGAAGTATTTGCAATGTATGTGAGGTCCTATTGATGACTCATATGAAACCTATCAACCCTAAAGTCTTCATGTGAGTGTAAGATAGGGTTTTGGGTGGATAGGGAAAATCTAACACTTGATTTACATGATATCTAAGTACTTGTACATTATATATTTGTATAAGTATTTACATTTGAGTACAATCATGAAAACATAAACAATTGATCGTAATTGATCTTCAATTTGTGTTGATTTTCAATTATCCACTTAGTATGATCTCCTTATTTCCTTGAACCTTGAAATACTCAAGTATCACATTAGATCCACAAGAATGAAATATTTTTCATCATCAAAACAAAGGGTATGCTAATGTCCAATTTAGCCAACAATCTTCCCCTTTTTGAAGCTAACAAACATTCCTAAAATATAAGCAAAATATTTGAAATGAAATGAGTTTCATACTTGTGATGTACGTGAGATGATTAGAATCTTTTGATCTCATAAAATGTGTTCTAAAAGATATATGGAACATGATATCCATCTCTTAAGGCAATGTAGCACCAAATAATGTCAAGCCAAGAGATCATTAAAATTCATGATAAGATTTTGCTTTATTTTGCTTTATTTTATTTCTCACCCTTTGTCATTTTAAAAATATAATCATAGGTGTAAGTCAGTAAGACTCCCTCTTAATTGATTACTCCCCCTTAATTGTTTACTTCAAAAAGAATGTCAAATTTATCCACAATTCAAAAACCAAGATTAATTTCTCAACCATTTGCAACGGATGTTAAGCCCAAAAATGGTATGAGATTCCTTTAATCTCATAGTGAAATCAATAAATGTATCTCTAACCAAATATAAGGGATGTTAATCCCAACTTGATGTATAGAATACAACTAAGAGAAAGATCAAATATATACATTATATCCAAGAACTTTTGCGAGCTCCCCCTTAATCTCATAACAAAAGTGAGCTTAAAATACTAAGGTATTTTAAATCATAACCAAATTTAAAATCAATTGATTAACTATGAGTCAATTTTTGTAAGCAATCATATTTCTTACACTATTTTAAAATTTTCTCTTATTCTAAGCATTTAACATGATGAGAAAATTACAGATTTAATATACCAATGTTGGGTGCAAGTGAATGATTTGATTTACAAATAATAAGTTTTTTCAGGCTTATTTTTCATCGATCGTGACTTTGACTGGGGCACCCCTCGGTCAAACTCTTTTTTGGTCGAGAGGCATTTCTACATATTTCCAATTAATACATCTTTATCTAAAATGAACCAAGATATAACAGTTTATTGACATAAATGACCAGCCGCCAGCTTCTTTTTGTATGCATATTAATCTTTTTTCAAGTCATGAGTTTAAGCAACATAGATTTCTTCCTTTATGATTTTATTATTAAGAAGACAAATTTTACATCTTTTGGAGAGTTTGATGTCCTTATGATTGGCTAGAGTTAAATAACATATGAACGGCCACAAGTCTATTCATAGATACATAAGTCATATTAAAGTCTATTTTCTCTCAAAATATCCTAGCTTTATCAAGCCCATTTAGTTCCAATGAATGTTTTGCCTTTTAGCCTAGGAACTAAATCTAATGCATTATTCTCAGCAAGCAATCGTCCAAAACTCAAATCTTTTAAGAGATATGACTAAGTCTTGAGTTTTTTGGATATAATCATCATTTGTTCTACATTTCTCTTAGATGTAGACTTATAAATCCTATATGCTTTACTAGGTGTGGAATATTCCAAGATAAGTCCTTTTTGTGTCTTAAGATTGAATTCATCTTTTGTTAAAGAGAAGACAATAGTTTTTACCACATATAGATAAGATCCAATTGAGTTCTAGTAAAGCAAAGTTTTAGTTTTGAAAAGAGATCTTACTCATGCTTTCCATAAATATTATATTTATCAAAAGAATGTTTAGGTAATGATTATATTATAGGCAACTTTCTTGCATGAACAATCTTTCCATTCCATAAACAATACATTATTTGCAAATAGTATCCATATAGTTAGGAGGTTTACCAATTATTTTTCCTTTATCAATAACTTTGATGTTTTCCTATGAATCACAACCATTTTCATATCACTTATGATTTAGTTCTTTGACAAATAATGCATAAAATTTGTACTGACATTAACTATGATAATAATTTTGCCTTTAAAATTTTACCTTTCCTTCAAGTGTATAAAAGGCCTCCTTGTCTCAATTTCTATAGACCATCCAAACCTGCAAAGTAGAAAATTTTTGGTACACATATAGTGGTCCATTTGGTTATGAATGATTTTCATTTTTTTAGTATATATGAATCGAGATGAAAAGTATTTTATAACCGTCAAGTATTGATATCAAGTAAATGATTTTAGTAACAACAATTCTGACAGAATTGTTCTTATTCGAACTTTTCTTCAACCGGAAGAATTCTCAGTTGAACTATTTTTTGACCGAGAAGATTTTCCAATAAAAAAAATGTTGACAGAACTACCTTCTGTCAAACTTTTCTTCGACCGGAAGAGATTTCGGTCGAGCATTTTGTCTACTGAGATAAAGTTCTATGTATTTTTAGTAAATTCAACATTTCTAATGAAACATATTATCCCATTATTTTTTATATCACAATTAAGCAAACAAAATTTACAAAGATATACAAGTTTAGGCTTAATTCAGTTGAGATAAGACGTTATAAATTTTGAGGTGAAGCTTAGGTTAAATCTCAACTAATATGTCCAACATTTCTAAGTTGGGGTTTTTGGAACCCAAACCAAGTCAACATCCTTTTTCTTGTATGGGCAAGATAATGAATGATGTCCAAGACGTAAATAGTAATGACATCAAATAGAATCAATTTGATTTCTCTTCTTAGCTAGATTGTCTTTAGGCACATACATGACCTTGGTTTTGGGTTTTTGGGTTTTTCTAGTTCTAGGATTTTAGTAGGATTTCTCTTTAGTTACATAGCCTAGTCCTCTCCTCCCAATTTGACCAGTTGAGCTTTCTAGGATTTTATCAAGAATGTTATTGTTTTTCATGCTACTAATATCTTTTTTCAACTTAGCAATTTCATCCATTTTCCTTTCAATGTCTAACTTTGCTTGATCTATATTGGATAACAAACTATATCTTTCTTTGACAATAACATCATAATCCAAATGAGTACATAGAATAGGTTGAGTTTGAAGATCATTCATTTTATCAATCAATTCAACCTTTTCTTGACAAAGAAAATTATTGTTGGTTTCTAGAGCAAACAACTTGATATTGTAACGATTAATAGATGATTTTAAAGTAGCTTTTTTAGACATAAGTATTTATTTTTTAAAAGTAAGATCATTCAATTTATTATACAAATATTCATTAGTTTTTGTAAGCCTTTTTAATTTCCTTTTACAATCAACATATTTATCATGTAATTCTTCAATACTAGAGACTAACTCTTCTTTAGATAAATCAAGAAGACTTGCCTCGTTTTCTTCTTCATTGGTTGTTGCAATGAAACAACTTACCTTGTCTTCTTTAGTCATGATACATTCTACTTCTTCTTCACTCTTTCTATCGTCGCTTGAGTCATCCCAAGCTGCTTTGTAGGCATTTTCTTTCTTATTGAGAGAAGATTTCTTTCCCTTCTTGACTTTGGGACACTCACTTTTTAAATATCCCTTCTTGACACATTCAAAATACATAATGGAAGAAGAGGAAGAAACACAAGGATTTTTGTTAGTTTTAAATCTTATATATTTCTTACCATTTACAATGAGTGCCTCATGTTCACTGTCTTCTTCACTTTTTTCATTACTTTCTTTGGTTGTTTCCTTAAAAGCAATTTCCTTCCTTTTCTTCTTCTTGTGTTTAGTTGCCAATCTTTATTCTTCTTCAAGAGTGACCTCATGAGTCTCTAAAATGCCAATGATCTACTCCATACTCATTGTGGTGAGATCATTAGCTTCTTCAATGGCCGTCACTTTTGGCTTGTATTTTGGAGGCAAAGATCTAAGGATTTTGGACACCTGGTCTTCTTCACTTATATATTTGCCTAATGCACTTAAGCTATTAACAATGGAAGAAAATCTTGCATAAATTTCACTAATAGATTCATTAGATTGCATACAAAATTGTTCAAACTTTTTAAGCATATTAATTTTGGTATTTTAACTTGGGTGGTACCTTCCTGTGTTATTGAAATTTTATGACATATATCATAGGCTATTTCACATGAAGATATTCTATTAAACTCGCTTACAAAAATACAACAATATAGTATGCTTACTGCTTTTGCATTTAATTGCACTTGTTTTACCATATTTGGATCCCATGTTGCATAATCCTTCGTGGGAAGTACATAGGGTTTTGATACCATCCTCCATAGTTCTAGGCTGATCCCATGGAAGTAGAATTACATACTTATTTTCCAATAGGTGTAGTTGCTTCCATCAAATGGTGTTGTTCTGCTCACGTAAGTTCCTTCAAGGTTGAGGTTGTGAAGTACACTGTCCCCCATTCTTCAAGACCTATTATGGCTCCTTGAAGACTTGCTCTGATACCAATTGAAAGATATAGAGGGGGGTGAATAGAGCTTTTTGATAATTTAAATATAATTTAAAACACTCAACTAAAGAAGGAGGAGGAAACAAGGAAGACACTTGTGTTTAGAGTGGTTCCAACCTTTGAATTCAAAGGTTGTCAATCCACTACCAAATTGTCTCCAATTGGGATTTTGAAAGGGATTAATTTTATTTACCTCAAAAGGATATTGCAATAAAGTAAAATCACCTTCCCCAAAGTAGCCTTCACCTAGAAGTAGCCTCAACCTCCTTGAAGTAGCATTCTTTGAAGTAACTCCAAGCCCTTGGAGCAGCCTTCTCCTCCTAGAAGTAGCTCCACCACCTTGAGATAGCCTTCCTTTAGAAGTAGCCTCAACCTCCCTTGAAGTAGTCTTCCTTGAAGTAATATCAAGCACCTCTTGAAGCAGCCTTCTCCACCAAGAAGTAGTTTCAACCAATCTCCCTCAAGCATCCTCCATAATCTTGGAGTAGGCAAGGAGCACAAGCACGTTTAACCTGTAAAAGGGGATTGGAAGAAGGAAGTACAACAATTGAGTGTAGCACTTTGATTCTATATCAAGCATTTAGCTCTCCAATCCACTTAAGATGGACGTGGCTATATGTGGTGGCTAGGATATTGTAGCTATAGTAAAACTCTAGAGCACAAGGAGGAAGATAGCAAGTGAATCTTAGCTTTGTTGCTCTTAATAGTGAATGCTCAAGTGTAGCTTATATGTTTTGGGTCTCCTAGGATTCTAGTATTTATAGGAATGGTTTACAAGTGTTTAGTGATGTTCTAGGGAGTCTCTAGAGTGTTATTAGTGCATAACCAGCCGTTAGGTAGAAATTAGTTGGGTTGCAAAGGCTAAAATGTTCGTTAAATGTGAAGTTTCCAAAACTTTTCTCGGTCAACAATATTATCGACCGAATGACTTTCAGTTCACAATATTGTCGACCGGATGACTATCTGGGTTCATCTAGATATATGTCTATTTCTCTCTTGTTTAGACCTATTACAACGACTATATCTCGGTCCACAATATTGTCAACTGAGAAGGACTTTTTGGAAGGATGTGTAATGTATGTGAGGCCCTATTGATGACTCATATGAAACCTATCAACCCTAAAGTCTTCATGTGAGTGTAAGATAGGGTTTTGGGTGGATAGGGAAAATCTAACGCTTGATTTACATGATATCTAAGTACTTGTTCATTAAATCTTTGTACAAGTATTTACATTTGAGTACAATCATGAAAACATAAACAATTGAGCATATTTGATCTTCAATTTGTGTTGATCTTCAATTATCCACTTAGTATGATCTCCTTATTTCCTTGAACCCCGAAATACTCAAGTATCATGTTAGATCCACAATAATGAAATGTTTATCATCATCAAAACAAAGGGTATGCTAATGCCCAATTCAGCCAACATTGCGTGGACATCAAGTTGCATTAATTTGTCATTGTTTTTTAGGATTGTCAAATGGATTGCAAAATAAATGCTTGCCTATTTATTTATTTACTTAATCTATAAAGTCACTATGGATATCACATTATATTCTCTTAAATTGCTCGAACCCCTCATACCAACTCTAAAACTCTGAGAATATTGAGAGTGACCACACCATAGATTTGGAAGGTCATACATGGCACCTAACTCCAGATTGAGGAGGTGGCCAACCAACATGGCACCTAACTCCAGATTGAGGAGGTGGCCAACTAATATGGCACCTAACTCCATATTTTGAAGGTGGCCTAACATCCACTACATGGACAATACCCTTAAAGGGTAACCTAGATATTGAGTAAAAATGGGTTGATAAGTTATGGAGAAAATGTTAATTTTGTTCTTGTAACAATAATTGTTGTGAATATGTTGTTACAAATAAATGTTAATATTTTTCCCCCAGATACCAGTAAAACTTGTTGTACTGACTGTGTTTTGGATTCATGACGTTTTAGGTGAATCTGCTCATATCCTACAATTAATGATGAAAGATGGACACCTAGAGCAGAAGACACTAAAAGAAATGATTTAATGTTATTCCTAGAGGATAGAGTTAGAAGGTTTACTTCTAGTTGAAAACTTTACAAAATCCATATTTTGTACACCATGTTGTAAAAATTTTATTTTATCTTATACCAAACTCATTTCAATTTAGTGAAATTTATTAATTGTTTTTGGTTATTTGATAAACCTCGGTCTTATATTTATGGTAATGGCCCTTGCCCTCTTGGCCAGCCTGAATAGGGGAATACTAGGGGAGGGGGTCGTTACAGTATGTGTCAGTTCAAAGGCGAGTTTGACTGCAATAATGAGACTTCTCAAATTGGAGTTTGACTAGGTCCTGAAAGTGAGCCGATTGACTAAAAATATGGGTAGATTGATTGGGATTTTAAATAATTACTTTGGCTTGGTATTTCCATATGAAGTAATGAGCTTTCCCAAATTTGAGTTTGGTTGAGTCTTTGAACGTGACTTGAACGAATGGGAGTCTGGGTCGATTGATTAGGATTTTTGGGAAGTTGGTGATCTTATGCTTTAAGTCAACTTATTGGTTGAGTCATTTGATCGAATGGGAGGTCGAAGATGAGAATAGAAGCCTATGATTCTTGGGCCTATTGAACTTTGGAATGATTGATCATTTATACTATAAAAATCCCAAATAAATCAACTAAATACTCCAATTACATAGGAAAAAAACTAAACTAAGACAATTAATCTAAAAGTAGAGAATTATCACAAAATGCTCCTAAAGAGATACATAAAACATGTAAAAAAATGGATAAATATGCATTTATCGGGTGTATCACCTAAAATAAAGGAAATATGGCAATGTGTATAATGAGAAAATATTTTCCATCATTTAAAAAAAATGCAATGTCAAGTAAAGTAGAAGAGAGATTCAATCTTCTTAACACATTCCCTTCTCTTCATTTTTCACCTAGGGGAACAATGAATGTCTCATTTTGTTATCCTTTTCATGCACCCCATTGATGGATCATATGCATACTTATTGTTTTATGGGACTCATGAAACTCTTATACATGCTTGGCATTGGGGATAGTGGTGAGGGAGTGTTTTTGAAGCAAAATTAGAAACGAATACATGGGATGTGTTCTTTAATCTCAAGAAGTTGGAAAGTTTGATAATATCATGTGGTAGGGAAATGAGGATGGTGTGAAGGTGAGGTAATCAACTAGATTGGAAAGTATTCCTCTGATGACCATTTTAGATTTTGTGGTACTCAAGGATGAGCAATGTTTAAGTTTGGGGTAATTTGATGATTGCATATTCATCCTAGTTTGTTATAATTTCAGTGTAGTTTTGCATTAATCATTTTACTTTAGAACCAACTTACATTTAGTTTTTGTTTACTTTATATTAATTTGTAAGGTTTTGATTCAATTATTTAGTTTACATATCAGGCTCGAGCTTCATATCATGTGTACCAGTGCAGGAGATGATGGTCTCACTAACTGATTAATGGTAATAAGAAAATTTTGATAACTAGAATAGATTTTCATTGATCTTCCTTTTAGTTGTTGATATCATCCGTGGAGACTTCATCAACGTAGGCCATTTTCCACTCTCCAATACTTCCTTGGGTACATTTGCATCTTTCTAAAGTCTTATCAGCTTGATTAACTCTTCCTTTCCATCGATTGATCATTGATGGAAATTCCACACATCAACTGAAGAGATTTCTGGATCTTTAATCAATGGCACCTTTTGATGAGACTTCAAAATCCATTGACTGATGGAAACTCAAAATTTCACCTACCAATGAATATCCAACATAGAAGAAACTATTGAAAAATCTACATCTACCTACCAATTGAACTCTAGCATCTTCCTTTTGATGGGAGTTCTGCATTGCATCCACTGTTAAAAGAAAAACTTCATCCAATGATGCAAATCCTGACTTTGCATATCAATTGAGTTTCTTCCATGATAATCGATGATGTCAAAGACTTGTCTATCAATGAAACATCTACGCATTTGGCTTTTAATGGAAAATTAATGATTTGTGAAACCCATCATCTTCCTTTTGCATTTTCCTCTTCACATATATGATGGTCAACAACTTAACAATAAGACAGCTATATATTCTAAACTCTAGCAGACATCTATAACTACAATCCTTTCTTCTTCATCAGATGGGATCCACCTTTGATGTATTCCTAAACCATTTCTGAGCATCCCTGCCAATGTTCATTAGTCGTTTCCATTAGTGGATAACACATCCACCTCCTCTTCCACCAAGCATACAAGGTTCATAACTCCAAAGTGGCTACTCATGTGGTGCTTATTCTCATTTCTTGACGGCCTCCATATTTGTTAACATACTTCTCCTTCCTTATAGAAGACTGGTCCTAACCATGAGAAGGAAGGTCACGGCCAAGACCTTCAGTGCAAATTTCAAGGAGTTATCTTATTGTTGTGTTGACAATATAATCCCCAACAACAAAATTAGACGTTTGAACACCATGACTACTCCTTTTATGTCTACTATGATATGGATTTCTTCCCTTCTTCCATTGTCAGTTTTGTTATTATTGTGATCAGTGAGTAGTCATCTATCTAGGGTGCTAGGTGTAGCCTACTACCTGCTTTTGTTCTCTTTTATGCATAAACTGATATATGAACCTTAATATTTCATAAATCAAATGGTTTATGCCTTGAATTCTAGCTTGATCAACTAATTTGCATGTTTATATGATATTGAATGTATAGAACTTCAAACCTAAGATCTAGGATATCATTTGATTCATGTTAAACCCTTGATTAGAACTTCATTCAGCTATTTTCTAAGGAAATATATGTGTGATCTCTAGGTAACGTAGACAAACTTAGAGTGATATATGTATGGATTTAATCATAACACTAGAAGGGGGATTTACCCAGCCTCAATGTATGTTTGTTAGTACTTATTATGAGTGGTGAGAGTGTGAATGATAGATAGTAGCAGTGGAACCCATCTGCCCTAGTGTTCCTATCATTACATAACTTAAATCTTGATCCACCCTTTTGATAATTGCAGTCTTAGCTTAATAAACCAAATCCAAATTTTGAAATTAATAGTATTCTAGATTAAAATTGATCATATAATTCTTGGATATAGTGTCCTTCAAGTTCAATCTTGAAGTATACAATAATAAGATCTATCTACTAGCAGGTGAGGTTGTCATACATTTAGTTAAGGTAAAACCTAGGGATTTCATTCTATGTGAACTTGTTAGTGTGATGATTACCAAATCAATAACAAGACTAATAGTGGAGGAAAGGAAAAAGCCATCATCACAATAGATAATGAAGGAAAGTTTTTGGTGTTTGAACTCCTATCTTCAAGGTTAGGGAATATGACAGGAAACACAATAATAATATTGATCCTTGGCATTTGTTAGAGATGGTCTTTGGGCATCACATTCCTTCACATGGTTTTGATCTATCTACTATGAGGAAGGATCAACCGGTGGAATATGGTGGAGAGTCTAAACATATGGAAGTTTGGGTGTTATTGGTATCTCGATAAGAACCTTTGAGCCTTGGTGGAGGTGAAGTCGTTGTATATCGATGGAAATGAGGGATGGGAATTAAAGGTAAATTCTCGTAATGGAGTTTAGAACCCTGAATGTGTCCAGAGAGGATCCCTTTTTTGGAGGTAATGACCCTATTTTTATAGGCATAGAAATATAGTTAAGGTGTCATTGGTCGACATGGATGTGAAGGAATGATTGTGTGAGGTTATCGAGGGATTTTGTGATGTTTTATGTGATCACTAGTGCATGAGTTTTATTGTTGGATGTGTTGGACCTATAATGGGTTGTAGAGAGTGGAGTGAATAGAACAAAAACAACTTAAAAAATCATTAGACCTTAAAGATATTTTTAAGATAATATTGCAAATATGAACTCTGAGTGCAACTAAACATACATAGAAAGGGAGAAAGAGATTGAACAAGAACTAATTACCATAATTTATTTATATAGTGGTTCCAACCTCCAAACTAGGAGATGTGCATCCATCTTGGAAGGGTCAATCTCTAGGATTTTCAACCATGTCTCACTCCTTATATTTTGTTATAAGAGTCACAACATAAGACCACCGTCTTTAAGCGCAAGGCCTAAACTAGCTTTCCTTTTCGGATCAAAGGAGTCAATAACCTTACAAAGGATTTACCTATCCATGAGCAAGAGTCTTCTACGTTGCCTAGGACTTACCTACTCTTGCAATGAGTCTTTAACCTTCTCCAAGGACTTACCCGCTCTTCCAACAAGTCTTCCACCTTCAAGAATTTACCCACTCTTGACTTAGATCATTAGCCTTTGACTTCACCTTGACCAAAGAGATGCTTTTCATCAAGGGACTCCTTCTCTTCTTCTTCTTCACATCTCTTAGACAAGAGAGAGAATATTCATCTTCATCATAGAAAGAGAGATTGGGAGGTGGAGGAAGTGATAGATTCACAACAGATACATGTAGGACTAGCTCTCTTACAAATATCCTACTCACTTTAATGGATGTATCAAGTGATTAAGTTCATGAGAGTGGATGGAGGCTCTTGGAAGAAAAATCTATCTCAACTATAGCATGGGGACAAGTGCTTAGATAACCATGGGATAAAGTCCAAAGGGTCCTTTTATAGTTGAGGTTTCCTACTAGCCATTAGAGACACTTGGGATCGAATTCTAGAAGTTTTGGTGATCCAATAGATATATTTTTGAGTTATGAAATACTCAATGGTTTAAAACATTTTTTTGTAATTTACCATACAGTGTGGCCGACTAAGTTATCTTTTAAGAAACTTAACCAACATCACTATATGACAAGTCAATGTGTTGGATGTAGGTCAAGTTACCACCAAGACAAACCTGGTCAACCTTGGGTATTGCAAAAACCAGATTAGCTGTCAGCTAAGTTTCCACCAAGAAAAAATCAGCCGACAAGCAAGTCTGTAATCACTTTTGATAAAATTCCCAAAAAGTGTTTATATATTCAATTTCAGTGCTCTAAATTTCCATTAATATTAATTACAAGCCATTCAATCATCACAAGTGGTTTACATCAAAGATCTATGGAGAAAAATATCTATTCTTCAGTCTTGATCTATATGCATGTTGTGACGCACCACCACACAAAATGAAATTACTCAAAACAAAACATGTGCTCGATCACTAATTAACCACATATCTAGAGAAAAGGGTAAATTAAAAATGAATTAAACATCATAAAAAATTTTAGGGATAATTACATATAAGTCCAACAACATGCATAACAGCACATACCTTACTAGGTATTTACATATTTGTCCAATGACCTTAGACACAACATGTATACAAAAGGTATATTCCGTACATATACATCCCATATACAACATCGGGATACTGCCAAAAACTCGAGTATATACATATCATCTACAAAACATCCACTGCCTAGACCTGAGAGTACAGGGATGAATCTAGGACACGCTAACTACTATCCAACCTTCTGCTCCTACTGCTCTCCAAGATGCTCTTCCTCACCTCCACAAACCTGACGACGTCACTGACGATCGCCTAAAAGGATGTGGTGATCCATGAGGTGAGACCAATATCCCAATAAGAGATATAACTCTCTACAATGAATATTGATTATAGCAGGTTATATCATTAAGCGGATTAAGCAAGTTAAGTATATAGTATAATAACAAGCATGATTAACATGGTATCTATCATCCATTAAGCAATTGATTTCTCTTACAACATTACATAAAAATCACACATTATAAGAAATAAGGCAAGGGTTGTCGACCAATGTGAATCATGTTTAACCCTACACAGATATACTATGCGACTGGATTATGTCTTTTATTAAGCCCTAGGTAGTTTGGCATATTCCGATCAAACTTCCAACTAGCCACAGTGAATTTGCAATCAGTTCTGTTAAATATCTAGAAGAGTCAGAATCCTAAGATCTCTTCCCCTCGGTCAGCACTCCACATTGACATATAAGTCAAGTTGCAAATAGCCTAATCCACCCTTGGTATATAGGTCATGACACTAGAAAACATGGGTATATAACCCTATCATCTGATGTATGAATGTAGTTGTCCTCAATCTCATCACATATACATATATTTGAGACACTGCCTCAACCGCTCTTAATATGAGGCATGACCGTAGCCATCCTCCAAACTTGGGGTCAGGATGTCAAGGATGTACTCTCATTTTCACCCACATATACTCAACAGTATACGACTCTAGGCTTCCTTTCTAGAATACCCATTTCTCCATCCAGCAAGTCCTAACAATAGAATGGTTCTATAGAACATTGCACTACATGATTAGGGTTTCTCACTAGTACAGAAATGGTCTGTAGCATTAGTTTTTTTAAGCCTGTAGCGTCACTTTTTAACCGACTCCTAAGTGGGCGTCGCTATAGAATTTTACCTATAGGGTCGGTTTTTTTAACCAAAGAAAAATGACCCAATAGGCTGTAAAAAATGAGGAAGAAATTGTGGCCAAGGTTGTAAGGTCAGTTATCAAGATCAATCTGTAGACCTGTAGCATCGGTTTTCTTAAAAAAACGACCTTAGAGGTTCACTCTAAGGTCAGTTTTTTAAGAAAACCGATGCTACAGGTCTACAGATTGATCTTGACAATCTATAGACCTGTAGCATCGGTTTTTTTTTTAAAAAAATCGACCTTAGAGTGAACCTCTAAGGTCGGTTTTTTAAGAAAACTGATGCTACAGGTCTATATATGAGCTTTACAATCTGTAGACCGGTAGCATCAGTTTTCTTTAAAAATCGACCTTAGATTGAACCTCTAAGGTCAGTTTTTTTAAGAAAATCGATGCTACAGGTCTACAGATTGTAACCACACACTGCCATGCTACGTGGCACGGCCGTGCTGCCATATCCCAACATGGCTGTGCTACACAGCACGACCGTGCTACCAGAAGCAACATGGTCGTGCTACACAACACGTCCGTGCTACCAGAAGCCAACACAGTCGTGCTATGTGGCACGTCCGTGCTACATGGCAGAAATAGAAACATAACAGAAGAACAAGAAGAACCAGGATATGGGAGAGGGGAGCATTGATGCTCAACCGTCACCATTCCAAACCACACATTAATAACAAAAATGATTCATATATTCAATTGAGTTACACATGTTCACATCATAATCTACAAAATGATAGATTGCAAGTCTGAGATGAATGGAGTACTAAAATCACATACATAAACGGAGCTGACATATTTAATCCAATGCTATATTGACTTCATTTAGAAAAACATTTGACCACTCTTTTCAAAATTCATTTAAGTCCTCAAGTGTGTAAGGCTGTGTTGTAAAGATCTGTAATAGAAAATGCACATGCTAATATTTTATAAAATGACTAAAATCACTTGAAAATTTATGATGTTATTCTTTATTACCTGATCTATAGTCGGAATGTCATATGATGCTTTGTTTGACAATAGCTTTCATATATTTCATTAGCCACAAGCCCAGTCATTATTTTGTATAGGACACTACAAATAACGAATTATACTTAATGTTAGTAAACTACTATAAACAGGAGTTGAGATAAAAATATAACAGTTGACATATAAGAGTTGAAAATTAATTCATATAAGACTAAGCAGTTGTCAAAGTAGTTACCTTGACGTTTGTCACTTGCTATTTTAGAACCTACAAGTATACATATATTAAGTTAAACATCATGCATCAATGATCTCATGTATAAACCCTAAAGTGTCAATCTGAGACTACACAATGTCTACCCTCATATTTCTGGAATGTATATAATGATTGCATATGTGATTGATAAAAAAATATAGATATGAAAGAATACATATTTTTATTGTTGGTTGATTTACTAGTAAAAAAATGGCACATTGGGAGAGTGAGAATATTATACCTCACTTGTAGTCTGAAGAAGAAATATATGCAAGTCAACAACAAGACAATAGCACCTGCAACAACACAAATGCAAAATTTACAAATTTTGAAGTTTCCACAACTCAGCCAGCACGGCCGTGCTACCTAGTCAGTTGCATGACAATAAAAAGAAAATGGAGTGAGGCGGAAGAGACAACCGTGCTACCTTGAGAAGAACCGGACGGTGGGGGAGCTTGTGCGGGAGAAGAACTGGAGAAAGAAGGTGTGCAACCCTTGCAACGCTGTAGGCATCGTCCGTGCTACCTGGTCAGTAGCATGACAGTAAAAAGAAAATGGAGGAGTGTGGCGGAAGAGACAACCATACTACCTTGAGAAGAATTGGACGGTGGGGGAGCTTGTGCGGGAGAAGAACTGGAGAAACAAGGTTTTCGACCCTTGCAACGCCATAGACGTCGTCACCATTCAAGGAAGAAAGTGGATGGGTGTTGTCTCCAAAGTGCATGGCATAGGACATGGTGGTCGATCTGGAGGCGTCGGCACCGTCCAAAGAAGGAAACGGCGGCTGGGCGTCGTGGTCCAATAAGGGGTGCCGATTTGCCTCTCTTCGGGTGTGGAGATGGTTGGGAAGGTGACCTTGGAAGCGGCGACGATTTGCTTATCTTCAGGAGCAGGAGCAGGAATGGGGAGACGAACAAAATGAAATGAAACACAATGAAACACGGCTCGTCTTTGGTCTAATATCAGCCTGACCTCTAGGGTCGGTTATCTCAAAAAACCGACGCTATAGAGACTAAGTGGTGCCCGAATTTTTGAGACCATCTCTAAGGTCGGTTATTTGAAAAAACCGATCCTAGAGGTCAAGGTCTATAGAGTCGGTTATTTGAAAAAGCTGACCCTACAGACTAAGTGGTGCCGGAAATTTTTTAGACCATCTCTAAGGTCAGTTATTTGAAAAAACTGACCCTAGAGGTAAGGGTCTATAGGGTCGGTTATTTAAAAAAATCGACGCTAGAGTTCCAAAGCGGTGCACGCATTTTTTTGTTGACCCTATAGCATCGGTTATTTGGAAAAACCGTCACTATAGATTGAGGCGTGAAGCCAAATTCGCACGAATTTTTGCCGCGGGAAACCTGTAAGGTCAGTTTTTTGATAAAGCTGATGCAGTAGTCTACTAGGTCGGTTATTTTAGTAAAAACGACGCTATGGGCAGTGACGTTACAGGCCAAAAATTTAGTAGTGTCTTGATTAGTTAATGCCAATTGGGTGAGTCTGCATCAATCAAGTTACATACAAACACTAAATGAATTATACAAAACATGGGTATGTTACTACTCCAAAAGATATTAAATGCATGAGATATAATTCTTATCACATCATCACAGGATACCAATCCTTATCACACATGAAGAGGATCATACCTTTGTAAGGGTTCATACCATGCCCAAAGGTCATTAAGACCACCATATATATCTCCTGCAAGAAAATCATTATCTTTCCATATCTTACAAAAGGTTTAACAAACCATCACCATAATTATGATACACATTCTCAGCATAACATTGCATTAAATAGCTATGATGTTCAAAGGATATCATAGAAGAGTAACCATAACATTGAGAGAACATTCCTTCATTATATCAACATACAAGGAATCTAGGTATGATTACCTATCATCATTAAATTGAATTAGGGTTAGGTTTAACATAGTGGATTGGACTAATGTTACAAATAAGCATACAAGGATAAACCATCAGATTGTACTCTTACTTAGGTCAAAGCATAAACATATACACCTGAAATCCCCATTGGATCATGGATTTACTTGAGACAAACATAACCATTGGATTAGGGGCATCAAACCCAAACCATCAAAGCATGAACCCCACATAAGACCATCGGATTAGGTAACATGATCAAGCAGGTTCTAAAACTTAGCGTAAAGCATTACCCTCAGATTTTATCATCAACCAAACCATGGGATTTTGTATAGACAAAACCATCGTATTCCATACAAGAAAAAACCTTTGAATCATACACATAGGAAAGACATCAAATCATGACCTAGAAAGACCATCAGATGTCAACACTAGGAGCACCATCATGTGTTGACATTAGGAAGACCATCAGTTGAAATCAACCAGAGAGGCCATTGTTTGTATGACAAACCAGAAGGACCATCAAGTCTTGATCTAGTGGAACCATTGGTTGTAGACCATAGACCATAGAATTATTGGGACCATCGACCATAGAACTAGCGGGACCATCAACCATGGAACTAGTGGGCCAATCGTTTGTCAACAACAAGTGGAAAAACATGTCCAAAACACCAAGTAAACCATCATTTGAAAGAGGGAGGAAAAACATCGACTGAAGCCACTTAATGTGAGCATCAAGACCATCAATTGATGAAGAGAGCATAGTCATTGGTTTAAAGAACAAGAGAAAGTCCAAAAAAAATAACTAATTCCAAACCATAGGCTGGCACAAGGAGCCCACCCATCAGATAATGAAGCAAGGTGAAAAATAGTCAAAAACACACAGGGAAAGCCATCGTTTGGGGGAAACAAAACCATCAATCTCCACATGCATGCAAGGTCTAGAGAGTCTCCATCCAAGGAAGAAATGAGAACAAGGTTTAGAGCTACACCCACGAAGTTTAACTACTCAAAATCTACCACATAAGCTCAAACCTAGGCAAAGATAGCATCTTTCTACTTAGAACTACATTTTAGAGCAAGTTCTTGTACATGCAAGTTAAGAGTAAGCAATCAACATCAAGAAATTTATATAAATCACCTCAAGTATGATGAAGAAGGTCTAAACAGAAAGGTAGCTCGATGAGAGAGAGAAGAGACCCTATCCTGAGCACTCCACTTGTCCAAGCTAGCTCCTTCTCTAAGAACAAGCAAATCCTAGGTCAAAGAAGCAAGAAGGAAGGTGTTCTTCAACCTCTAGCACAAGATCCATCAAGAAAACCATGGATCTGATAAAGAAGGAAGAGAGAGAAGGTGGGGAAGAAAGGAAAATGAAGGAAGGAAGGTGGTCTTACTTGTGTAGGTTAATAAATAAGGCAAGGAATCTCCACAAGCTTGAAGAGAGGGTAGATCTAAACCCTAGGTGCATATCAAGAAATATTGGCCAAGCTTCTTCTTCCTTGAGCTCCTTATTCTCCACCAAGAAAGAGGGATGAGATCTAAGCATCAAGAAGAATAATAGAGTGTCTAAAGAGCTCGTTTGAATGGAAGGAGAGAGGTATATAAAGCTTGGTGTGAAAGAGAAAGAAAGGAAGAGGTGTCAAGCCATGCATGCCATGTGTCCAAGGTCAAAATGTCTCATCCATGCACATCCATGCTGACCATTGATTGTGGTATCCATGGGGGGGGGGGGAATTAGTTTGCAACCTCAGAGAAGCCATTGACCTCCAACAATAGTTGGTCTGTTGGCCCATGCCTTCCCTTGGCCACAAGAGCAAAGCCTAGCATCATCGTTGGTTTTTGCATCTTTCTTAGTGAACCATCGACATTGGCACATCAAGAGGGAAACCATCAACCTTCAAGCCACTCAAGAGAACCATTGGAACCCACCACCTAGAGGTGGACCATCAGATCCCAACATCCAAAGGGGCAAACCATTGAGTTAAGCCATCTAGGTGAGGAAACCCTAGATTCCAATCCAAGGTTAGATGTCACCGCTAAACCAAGGTACAACAAGGAGCCCCAAGGTAAAACTATATCAAACATGATATGAAAAAATGTGAAGCACAAAAGCATGTGAAAAACTACAAGAAAAACCCTAGATATGGGTAAATTGCATAAAAGCCCTTAAAAGCACATATATAGTAAAACTTACTCAAACAATGTCCAAACTGGACCAAACTTGAAACTTAGCTTGTTACATGATATTAAAGTGCATATTAGGGTTTGATTAAGGTTTTAAGCATCTTATTATGATAAGAAAGAATTTTTAACCATAAATCAAGGTCAAGGGTCTTACAACCACAAACACATAATAAGGATTTCATCCATGAAATCCTACGCAAAGAAAGATGGGTACTTCCTAAGCATCTCATCCTCTGACTCCCACAAGGGTTCCTCCACACCACGGTGATGCCACAAAACCTTCACTAAGGCTATATCCTTATTCCTCAACTTATGCACACAACTATCTAGGATCAACAACGGACCCTCAACATAAGACACATCTGTTAGAAATCGGGGCAGCATATAAGGCAACAGAAATAAAAAATTTAATGTGTGATTCCCTAACTAGCAAATTGTGTCAACAACAATGTATCTAGGAAAGAAGGTATAAAGAGATATACCTTGTCGTGGAGCAAGTCCAGTGACAACTCTTGTTGTAGTAGCATGCGCCTTTCTTCAAGTTGCACTTGGACAGCGCCACCAGCGGCCTCGTGGTTGATCACCATGGACGATGGTTGATGGTGTCCTCATAGCGGGTGAAACCACCTTGCCTATAGCCACGTGGACCATCAAGAACTCCACGCTGTGCTACCAAATCCAATGGGAAGAAGTTGTGCCTTCAAATGTCAACCTGCTAGAGTTGACTTGCTCTCCCAATTGTCTCTCCCTTATTATCCATCCCTTTGAAGGGTAGGACTTGCTTGGGGCTCTCTGGTTACTACAACTAGAGAGGACAACAATTCTCAGAGCTTATTGTTGTGCCTCCATTACCCTCTATTCATAGGGGAGGCCAAGGTCATGGTTTCTAGTCAGTTTGGGAGTCGAATAGACAGAAATCACAAATTTTCTAAAAACTAAGAATGGTGAACTGATCGGTCCATTGTCCAACTGGTTGGTTCAACATGTTTCCTATTTGAAAACATATTGGATTTTGATATTTGATTAATGCACAATCATTACATCAACATCAATCCTTGATCCAATCGAATTGATCATTGAAACAGACAACCCAGATGATGAACCAGTTGGTTTATAACATGAAATTGTAAAGAGGAAAGAACACCTCGTTATTAAAATTTGAAGGAAATACAAAACATCCATCTTTTCACAAAGATAATAGATATTGAGGGGTGCATGTATAATATGCCCAGTAAATAAGCATGCGCCATATACATATAAAATGCCAATAGCAGCGAAAAGGAAAAGAAACAAAAGCTATTACATGGCTTTCATCATTATTAGCTTTAGCAACCTGGACACCCTACAAGCAAGTCTTGAATCTAGTCATGGTCCTATTTTCCTTGATCATAAAATTTTGTAGCACCTTGTCCAAAATCTAAGTGGTTGGTAAATCACCCAACAAGAGGGAAAGAAAATAAGGTATGGGTCAACAATATGAACAAGAATAAAAGAAAGAAAATAACACAGAAGTAAAGGTTATAAGTTCATCAATAGATGAAGAGATCAAGAGTATGAGGCATAATCAAAATATATGCTTATCATAACATTAAAATAGTAAAGGAATTGAATGCATGATTAATATGGACGACATTAACTAAGTACGGTTGAGGCACCTACTGGACCCCAACCTATAGGTGAGGGGAGAAATAACACATTCCCAATCACCTACACAAATTATATATGGAGGAGAATAACACATTCCACATGGAAAAATAACACATGCCCTATCTATGGGTAGTTGTACATAAGTACCACTACATTAGCTAAATGGTCTAATAAAATCAACATGCTAAAAGAAACTATGGCAAGTAGAAGCATCATATATTTGAAACATGGCAGTGGGGTACAAGACCTAAGAAATAGAATATCAATACTAATTTTTGAGGCAATTTAGTAAAAGATTCATGAATAGAGAAAATAGGGTTCATATAGTGCCTCATTAGGGAATACGGGGTTTGGTTTGCAAATATCCCAACTTAGGGTGTAAGAGTGAACATAACTCTTTACTGTGTTCAAGTACCAAGTTCCACCACTTCTAGATGTTCCAAGTTCAACTTTGGCCTATTTCAGTTTTTTTTAGATACGTTGGAACCACCCCGAGGATGAGCCATGATTAAGGGAGGCCCACCCTAGCGACATAAACCCCCGACACCCCCTCAACTACACGCACATCAGGGGGCACAGTTAAACTCACGTATAGGTCGGGCTACGTGATGGTACTAAGGAGCACAGAGGCACACAACTGAGAATTCAAACCCAGGTCCCTACTCTGGCGAGTCTGTCCCTTGTCCACTGAGCTACTACCTCCTCGGTGGCCTATTTCAATTTATTAACATTCATTAGTGTACATATTGCACATTATTGCATAGAAACCCTAAGATTGGACCTTTTTCACAAAACTCAGATATAGAATCTAAAAAAAATATCACCATTGGACTAATTAGGTTCTCCTGATCAAGAAAACATATCTTTATGTCAATTTTGGAGTTACAGTGATTAAGTTGTAATTTTTATTAAATTTTATGTATTAAAATCATATTCTGAAAATCACCTTTCGAAAAACCTTGAAATCAAACCACGAAAGAATTTTTATTAGATAGATCTTAATTTTCTAATTCCAAAATATTTTTTATTAATTTTGGACAAGCGGTTTAAAAGATGTGAATTTTCCAATTCTGACCAACCAGAAAATGACATGTCAGCAATTTAATTGCAAGCAAGGGAGAGAGGGGTCGTCCCATGAATTCCCCTCCCACAACCTGTCCTAGGTCATCCTTTACCCTATGAGGGATGTACCAATCATTTTAGGTTCATCTAGAGCTAGTAAAAAAGTATAGAACAACAAAGAAACAAAACCTTGAATAAGAACATTATCTAAAGGTGGAAATCATCATTTCAGCATAAGAATATGAACTAACAAGCTTATAATAAGAAATAAATGTGAAGCAAGATATATAACTTGCCTCTAGGAAGAATATCAGATCCCAATCAGTAGGAAACACGAGCAAGATGGGTTGGTAGTGTTGGGTTTTAGGGGAGACAGAGAAGGAAGCGGAAACAAAAAATTTCTCCCCAACCCATACCGAGGAAACGCGTCAACGTCTATATAATAGGAAAGGATGGTTTGTGGAATCATACCTTGTCCCAAGGCTTGCTCGGCGACAATACCTCGCGCAATGCGCGGTCTTCAACTCCAGACTTCGACGGTGTCTGTGCAGCTCCTGGTCGAACCGGGACTGACAACTCCTACTCGAACCGGACTGTCGGATGACAGTTGTCCTCCTAAGTGGCAGTGTCCTCCCGCCTCTGTAGTAGTCCACACAGACCACCTGGAACTCCACTCTCCTTGTCCCACAAGGAAGTGGAAGGAGTCGCACCCTCCTTTTGACGTACTAGTCGCCAACACGCTCTCCTGCCTCCTGTTGCAACTGCAGTTGTCCTTCCCTTGTTGCACCTCCCTTTTGCGGGAAGCACTTGCTCGGGCTCTCTCACGGTTACCAAAACCAGAGAGAACGACAACTTGCAGAGCAACTGGTTGCACTGAGCTGTACTTTGAGAAGCCCCCAATACCCCTATATATAGGAGAGTCATGGGACAGGGTTCTCCATCCCGGGCAATGTGGGACTAAACCAGGAGTAGAAGGGTTCAAGAATTTTCCACAAAAAGCAACTGGTCTGCAACTTGAAATGATCGGTTCACAACTGAACCGATCGGTTCGGCCATTGAGCCGATCGGTTGGACCTGAGCCGATCGTTTGGGGCACTCCAACCGATCGGTTGGTGCCCTGAACCGATCGGTTCATGGTCCTAATCCGGATCAAAAGGACTTTCCTTGTTTCTTTCCCAATTGGTATCGAATACCAATATTATTCCCAATCGAATTGGGCAATTTGAAACGAAAGGAAAATTCTTGCCGACATGACTTTCCCAACTGGTCGGTTGCACCAATTGAGTCGATCGGTTCAACTCTTGAATCGGTCGTCTCAACCTGGGCATGAGCCGATCGGCCTGGACACTCCAGCCGACCGGTTTAGCAACCTCAGCCGACCGGTTCATCACATGAGCCGATCGGTTGGGAGCACAGGTTGGGCAAAATCAGTCAAATGCGATTTCAATCAATCCGATACTCCAATCAATGCGTCCAACACCTTGAACCATACGATATTGAGCTATGGATTGATTGAGTGTTTAATTGAACTACTAAACTCCTTTATTAATCAATCTAAACATTGCTTTGTGGACAAAACTCCTCTTCCAGGTTAAATCCTATGTGTGTGACCCTGCAGGTCCATTTCACGTTGGCAGTGAAAGTCCATAACACTTATGACTTCACAAGCAAAGAGCGGTGCCTAGTCACACATCAGTGCTACCCAAGTGAAAGTAGAAAGTTGGAGAACAACTTTCATCCTACAATCCGTGAATGGTGTTACAGCAAATGTATAATTCCTTTGTCACTGATATCCCGAATGAACTAGAGGCATGGAACAGTCATCCTGTCAACGTTCATTCACTTCCTTGATCTCAGAGTAGACTGGAAGAGATATGTATGACATCAGTATCATATACTGATTCATACATGCGTGCACGCCTTTCTCAATCCTACTCATCAAGTGGCCATGGATATCAAACTCCCTCAGGAGGGACAAATCCCATATCTATCACTCACCCCTCAAAAGCCCCATGTGTCAAAGCCACCCAATCATCACCTTTATAACAACCCATATTTCAGGACTGCGTTTGATGATGTCAAAGTGTGCCCAACGACATGTGTTGAGTGTAGTGATTTCAGGTCTAAGAATCACACTCACCACCATCACTGTGAGTACTGACTGCGACTACCATCTCATGGTTCCATGTGTCAAACTCACGGTGGGTCTGTCCGATACCTTGTTCTCTAACAAGTACCTATGTGTTTGGTTTGATATCTCTATATCATGACTAATGAGATTCTGTCATCAACCAACACCACAATCTAGTCTTGTGTGTCGTTGCTGTCTATCTACCTTCCACAATGACATCCGACTAGGGACATAACAAGAATGTACAAACTCTTAGCATATGTATGATCTCATCGTTCAGGTCATGAACCTGAAGGCATACGTCATTGAGTACTGTCATTCTCTAGACATTCAATTTGTTCTATCACTATCTCATATGACTGAACCAGAAAGAATTGGAAGCTCTCCTTTTATGTTTATCAAATCAATCTTAATGTATCCCACCAATCATCCCATGATTGGCTCTCAGGGCATACATACCAACAGACTCCCACTTGCACTGCGAGCCAATCACCCATGAATCATATTCATAGTGATCTTCAGACATGTCCCACATGTTACTGTGCTCTAGTGCCAACATAGTGAGTAATGACAACACCTTGCCAAAGTCTGTACAAATTTCATGTCTCGCATCTCTTCGTTGTACGTCATATGTATGAGATGGAGTTGCCGTAATATGCGATCTAGTATTCCTTTGCTAACCTTTAGCCACATTGCATGATCAAGGATTCCAGACTTGTCATCAATGAGTGGAATATAAGTTCATCTCATGAACTCTCAGATCCGTATAGTATCCACTGTTGTTCACTAACACCTAGATACTCGGCATTTCCCTTTTAAATGGCTTTATTGGAACACTTCCAATTATCAACAAACTTTCACTTTTATACATCTTATGTATATTTTGCGATTAATTTTCTGTCCTTTCGGAAGTTCGCATCAATGTAACTCTTTACATCGAACTCTTCCTTATCTCCATAGAACTAGTACTTCACAAGCACTTATCAAGTTCTCATGGTATTCCAGTAACCCTTACTGGAAATAGACAGACATCCACTCGTCATGTCACACATACGAGTTATCAGGATGAGCACATCATATTGCCATGTCCTACATACAAGATGATGAATGCATTTTATTCTTGCCATGTCATACATGCAAGATAATGGGATGATTACATACATGATAGATCCATATCTATTCTTAGTGTTCCATTCTTCATAAGAATTGGACACTTGGCCTTGGGATACTAACTCCATGTAACATGGACAAGTTTTCTCCCAATGAATCTGTGCATACTGAACACTTCAGTACAGATTGCCAATGTATGCTCTCTCTTTCCAGGTCAAGAGATTTTCGAGAACTATCTCTATAGATCTCTATTCCTATCACATAGGAAACATCTCTATCTTCCTTAAAGATAATTTCCACATTCGGATTTCCAATCTAGAACATTTCCATTTCACATCAATATGTGGAATGTGAACACGCTCCCACTAAATCACAGATCCCTTCTTTATCTTTGACATATCAGTCAAACCCTTTGACTATATCATCAAAGTAAAGATCCAATTTTGAGTTGCTTGTACTCAATCAATCACATTGATTAGTCCATTGTAACTTATAGACTTCATTTGCATTAGTGGATTCATAAACCTTATAGGCTGTGTCACGTACACATCCTATTTTTATTCCTCATTGGAATGCGGTTTTAGTATCCATATGCCAAATGTCTTAGTCATTAAGTTGCAATCAACAAGCATCATCCTTGTCAAAATGTTATCCATGTGTCTTAACACTTAAGACTTATTTGCACTTATGGATATGATCCAATGAGTGCTACCATCAAGGTCATACCTTATGGTTCACATGGAAGTCATTTAGGATGTAATGGTTTTAAACCATAACTCAAGATTCGGTTCCTCATATTCATCTTGATAGTTGACTCATCACATGAACAACTCATCACATAGATAATTGAGGTGTATCTGTTAAAGATATAAGAACTCACAACCCTTGTGATTCTTAATTTCTTTTATTAGTGTGGGGTATTCTTTTATTAAGAAGAATTCAGTTATTTGATAATCATTCTCTAACTCCTTAGAGTATGATTCCTTCTTGATTCAGACATCACCATGCCTTAATCATGAGTTCACTATGATACATTATCATAAACACTCATAAGGATCTCAAACATTTGGTCCAAGTATTTCATTCATTGATCTCATCAAGAATTAATACTTTACCAAATTTGTACTTCATTTATGATAATCTTGAACATTTCAAGACATTCATATTGGTATTTCTCTAAACACCATTTGAAGTATTAGCATTTATTCCAATAGGTATGTAAATACATCACATGTATTATACCTAATAGGATAATCACTCTTCCACTACTTTAGTGAAGATTGATTAATCATGTCCAAGATATTCATGTCCCTTACTGGTTCTCTAACCAAAAGAGTCTAGTTTTATCCATCACATGGAAACTAGAAATGAATTTCTCATGATTAATGCTAATTAAATTGTTTGAGTTATCTATAACTTTTAGGTATCGTCTTATCTTATGCATATCAAATATCACAAGATAAATAAGGCATTGCCACAAAGATCATATCTTTAAGATTGAAAACACAACTTTATTAATTGCCATCATTGTCATACAATATGCAAAAATAAAGTGTTTCTATCTATTGGCAAGTATGAAATAGCAGTTCATAGCTGTATTACATGCCTTATTGGCTGAAAATAAACTAAAGTATTCCTATCTATAAAGGCAACACTTGCCCCAAGTAAGAATGCTTTACACTTTACATCTTGATATCATATATCTCAAAAAGTGTTACAAGTTTATTTACATGACACCTTCAAGTAGAGGCTTCAGTCGCCTCCTTCTTCTTTTGTTCTTCCAGGTAGAGAGGACAATTCCTTTTCCAATGTCCTGGCTTTTGACAATGGTGGCAATTTCCTTTCTTGGTCACGCCTCCCTTGGCCTTGAGAGATGAAGATGGCTTGGACTCCTGGCTAGCTTCAGAACCTTTCTTAGCTTTGCCCTTGCCCTTGCGCTTGGACTTGCCTTTCTTGCTCGTGATCACCATCACAGACTTAGGCTTGTCCTTCTTCATCTGTAACTCGGCTGTCCTCAACATGACCAACAACTCTGACAGTGGCCTATCAAAGTTGTTCATGTTGTAGTTCATCACAAACTGACTGTAAGATTCTGGCAATGATTGCAGTATCACGTCAGTAGCCAACTCTTGGCTCAGTGGAAATCCCAGTCTCTGCAGGTTCTCCACATACCCAATCATCTTGAGTGTGTGAGGACCAACTGGATCTCCTTCTGTCATGACGCACTTGAACAGCGCCCTAGAAACATTATACCTCTCTTGCCGTGCCTGATCTTCATACATGTTCCTGAGATGCAGAATCATCTCTATGACACCCATATTCTCATGTTGCCTCTGCAACTCATGGTTCATTGAACATAGCATCAAGCACTTTGCATCAATGGCATCATCAGAATGCTTCTTGTAAGCATCCCTTTCTGTCCTTGGTGCATTAGGAGCGGGTTCCTCTGGAATTGGAGTATCCATGACATAGAGCTTACGCTCTTGAGTGAGAACAATTCTCAATGTCCGATACCAGTCGTGGAAGTTTGTCCCATTTAGCTTGTCCTTGTCAAGGACCGATCACAAAGAAAAGTTGTTGTTGTTTGTTGCCATTTGAACTACAAAAGGAAAATATGCAATTTTAGTCCAAAACTCATTTTTGACTTATTTGATTGATTTGAAAGTTTGACGATATAATTAGGCCTTTAATTAATTATCGCTCCCACTATTTTACTTCAAATTGATATCCCTCACCATCAATTCGGAAGATTGCAGTGTACAACCTTCTAGTGGGCAAGATCCTGAAATCTTCTAAGTCATGGACCAGCTAGGGCTGTCACCCACAACATAGATCTCTCAGGTAGGCAACTTTTGCCAATTGCATCATATGCAACTCTTGATAAGATGTCATATACAACTCCTTGCAATGATCATCTCCATGCCTCAAGGTACTAGATCCCATCTAGATCACCTTGTTAAGTCTGACCCAAAGCAAACATGATGAACATGCACCCTGCTAGGGCAGACCCACACATTCATCCTTCACGCTTCCACGAGGTAGACGGTGCACCACGCTAGGGCGTTCCCACACTTGGTCGAACAAGTTTTTCACGTGTGTCGCATTTGGAAGGCATCTAAAACTTAATATTTTAATGAGGGATTTGGTTTTATATACATATACATATCCAATCACCACAATACATAGTACGTATCATATACATGCTATATCCCATAGAAAACATGCACAAAATGATAAAAGCGATGATTATGGCCATCCTAATGTGATTCCTCGAGCCAAGAGGAATCACGGTCATCTAGGTCTACATCACATGCAACCTGTACAAGATGAACATTTGTGCCTTGCCATCTGAGTTGATCAACTCATCACATGAATGATATGTACTCTCCAGCCGGTCGTCTGGGTGCCACCAGCCGATCGGTTGGCTCCTCCAACCGATCGGTTCGCCTGGTCATCGTGCATCTCGTCATGTCCGCCACCCGCTCGTCTCGCTCCTCGAACCGGTCATCAACCGATCGTTTCACTCCTTGAACCGACCGTCTGGAACGTCAACCGATCGGTTCACGCCTTAAACCGATCGTTTCAGCTGTCGTCTTGATGTCCGCCGGTCTATGACATAACAGGAAATAAAAATCTATCCTATTTATTACATTGCTTTAAAAGGGAAACCCCGAGTTACATTCGGGGGGAGCAAAGGTAGGAAAGAATCTCAAATTATTTCGAGTTACATCAGGAATAAGAGAGGGAAGATCGGTGCGCAGACCGAGATGCAAGCAACCACAAACAACCACACACATATAGGGGTTTATAGGCCATAATCACGCTACACACATCCACCACAAAATTCGTTTAAGGGCGACGCATATCGAGTGCATTAATAATACATATCATATATGTAATTAGGGATTTGTGGATTTAGGATTGGACATGCATAAAGCCGATATTATTCGCATCGTATGCAATAAATAAAGGCGACAAACCAAAATCGATCATATCGATATTCCTAAAATATAGAGCAGTTGACGTGGCTCTGATACCACTGTTGGGTTTTAGGGGAGACAGAGAAGGCAGCGGAAACAAAAAATTTCTCCCCAACCCATACCGAGGAAACGCGTCAACGTCTATATAATAGGAAAGGATGGTTTGTGGAATCATACCTTGTCCCGAGGCTTGCTCGGCGACAATACCTCGCGCAATGCGCGGTCTTCAACTCTGGACTTCGACGGTGTCTATGCAGCTCCTGGTCGAATCGGGACTGACAACTCCTACTCGAACCGGACTGTCGGATGACAGTTGTCCTCCTAAGCGGCAGTGTCCTCCCGCCTCTGTAGTAGTCCACACGGACCACCTGGAACTCCACTCTCCTTGTCCCACAAGGAAGTGGAAGGAGTCGCACCCTCCTGTTGACGTACTAGTCGCCAACACGCTCTCCTGCCTCCTGTTGCAACTGCAGTTGTCCTTCCCTTGCTGCACATCCCTTTTATGGGAAGCACTTGCTCGGGCTCTCTCACGGTTACCAAAACCAGAGAGAACGACAACTTGCAGAGCAACTGGTTGCACTGAGCTGTACTTTGAGAAGCCCCCAATACCCCTATATATAGGAGAGTCATGGGACAGGGTTCTCCATCCCGGGCAATGCGGGACTAAAGCAGGAGTAGAAGGGTTCGAGAATTTTCCACAAAAAGCAACCGGTTCGTAACTTGAAATGATCGGTTCACAACTGAACCGATCGGTTCGGCCATTGAGCCGATCGGTTGGACCTGAGCCGATCGTTTGGGGCACTCCAACCGATCGGTTGGTGCCCTGAACCGATCGGTTCATGGTCCTAATCCGGCTCAAAAGGACTTTCCTTGTTTCTTTCCCAATTGGTATCGAATACCAATATTATTCCCAATCGAATTGGGCAATTTGAAACGAAAGGAAAATTCTTGCCGACATGACTTTCCCAACTGGTCGGTTGCACCAATTGAGCCGATCGGTTCAACTCTTGAATCGGTCGTCTCAACCTGGGCATGAGCCGATCGGCCTGGACACTCCAGCTGACCGGTTCAGCAACCTCAGCCGACCGGTTCATCACATGAGCCGATCGGTTGGGAGCACAGGTTGGGCAAAATCAGTCAAATGCGATTTCAATCAATCTGATACTCCAATCAATGCGTCCAACACCTTGAACCATACGATATTGAGCTATCGATTGATTGAGTGTTTAATTGAACTACTAAACTCCTTTAGTAATCAATCTAAACATTGCTTTGTGGACAAAACTCCTCTTCCAGGTTAAATCCTATGTGTGTGACCCTGCAGGTCCATTTCACGTTGGCAGTGAAAGTCCATAACACTTATGACTTCACAAGCAAAGAGCGGTGCCTAGTCACACATCAGTGCTACCCAAGTGAAAGTAAAAAGTTGGAGAACAACTTTCATCCTACAATCCGTGAATGGTGTTACAGCGAATGTATAATTCCTTTGTCACTGATATCCCGAATGAACTCGAGGCATGGAACAGTCATCCTGTCAACGTTCATTCACTTCCTTGATCTCAGAGTAGACTGGAAGAGATATGTATGACATCAGTATCATATACTGATTCATACATGCGTGCACGCCTTTCTCAATCCTACTCATCAAGTGGCCATGGATATCAAACTCCCTCAGGAGGGACAAATCCCATATCTATCACTCACCCCTCAAAAGCCCCATGTGTCAAAGCCACCCAATCATCACCTTTATAACAACCCATGTTTCAGGACTGCGTTTGATGATGTCAAAGTGTGCCCAACGACATGTGTTGAGTGCAGTGATTTCAGGTCTAAGAATCACACTCACCACCATCACTGTGAGTACTGACTGCGACTACCATCTCATGGTTCCATGTGTCAAACTCACGGTGGGTCTGTCTGATACCTTGTTCTCTAACAAGTACCTATGTGTTTGGTTTGATATCTCTATATCATGACTAATGAGATTCTGTCATCAACCAACACCACAATCTAGTCTTGTGTGTCGTTGCTGTCTATCTACCTTCCACAATGACATCCGACTAGGGACATAACAAGAATGTACAAACTCTTAGCATCCGTATGATCTCATCGTTCAGGTCATGAACCTGAAGGCATACGTCATTGAGTATTGTCATTCTCTAGACATTCAATCTGTTCTATCACTATCTCATATGACTGAACCAGAAAGAATTGGAAGCTCACCTTTTATGTTTATCAAATCAATCTTAATGTATCCCACCAATCATCCCATGATTGGCTCTCAGGGCATACATACCAACAGGTAGTTCCAAGCACAAGCTCTAAACTCAAGCAAGAATCACCTTCTTCTCAAGGATACAAACCCTAAGCAAGAGGAGCATGGAAAGAAGAGTTTTTTATCCTTAGATGGAGTTATGCCATGGAAGACTAGGGTTCAGAGCTGGAGGAAGGTGGAAGGAAGAAGAACAACAAGGAAAATACAAGAGAAGGGGAAGAAACCTACTTGCCTTGGTCAGAAATGCCAAAAGGTGACTTAAGAAACCCTAGATGAGCTTAGATGAAACCCTAAAAGACCTTCTTCACCAAGATGGCATCTTCTTCTACCTTAGTACGGATCCTCCATGAACAAATAGAGTGAGGACTAAGTTCTAAGTAGGAGGGAGGTGATATGGATCAAATATTTCAGTTGGGAGGTAAGGAAGGAGTATATAAAGCTTTATGGTTAAGGAAGAAGCGAGGCATGAGGTGTCCAAGCTACTTTCCATGTTTCCATGTCTAAGGGTGCCCATGGTCATGAAAGATTTTATGGATAAGTGATAAAAAAAAGTATGAGGTGTCAAGTTACTTTCCATGTGTCCATGGCTAAGGGTTCCCATGAACATGCAAGTGTTTATGGATAAGGAAGGAGTCAAGCCTGAGGTGTCCACAGAGCTTTTCATGTGTCCATAGCCTAGAGCTTCTATGGCCATGCAAATAGTTGTTATACATATCCTAGAGACTTCTTAGCCATCAATTGTTGGTTGTCCAAGCTCACCACAGACCTCCAAAGAAAAAAACCACCCCATTGGTTGATAACTCCTAAAGATAAGCTCATCTATAAAGGGGGAAATCCCTAAAATGCCCTTGAAGAAAAACACCTCCAAACCAAGGTACAACTATGCTCCCCATAGATAAAAAAACTCAAGAATGATAAGGAAACATCTAAGTATCATAAGGCATGTGACAATTTGCAAAGAAAACCTCCCAATTAGGTAAATTGCAAAAAAAGTCTAAAATGTGCATAAAAATTGCATAACTTGCACAAACAGCATCCAAATTGGAACAAACTTGAAACTTAAGCTTATCTCATAATTTCAAAATACCTCATAAGGTTATATTAAGGTTTATAGCACTTATTTATGGTAATTAAGCATTTTCAACACATTAATAAAGGCTTGGGGCCTTACACTTCTAGCACATATTTATTTACCATTGTTCCACTTAAGGGGTGATTTTGCATTTCAAATCCTTAAATAAGATTTCACTGAGGTATTTATGCATAAACCCTTCCACTGGTATAATTTTTTAACAAATGTTCACCAAACCACTATAAATTCCACTAATTCATGAACAAGGACATAAGGACAGAAATGAGAAGAAAACTCAGGGAAAAGGATTACATGGAGATTACATTCAGAATTCAGTATGTTACAAAAATGGTTGTTTCATATCATGAAATGGTCATTTTAGTTTTAAAATGGTCATTTCATAAGTGAAATGATCATTTCATATGTGAAATGGTCATTTCACATGTCCAATTCAGGCAAATATTCATCCAATAGTTGTTTCCAGTTGACTTGACACTCCAACCAACCAATTCAATGCTTGAACCGATTAGTTCGGAGTCCAATCAGTCAATTTTGAACCTCGTCTATTTAATTGAATACCTAAAAACTTTTAGTAATCAAGTTAAACATCATTCATGAATAAAATCCTATTCCAATTGCACCCTATGTGTGTAACCCTATAGGTCATAATTTACATTGGCAGTGAATGTTCATAGCTAACTTATGACATTAGAAGCAATGAGCAGTGTCTAGTGACACATCATTGTTACCCAAGTAATTTGGAAAGTTGGAGAACAACTTCGACCTACAATTCATGATCAGTGTTATAGTGATCATATAGTTCCTTGTCTCTAATATTTGGATTGAATTCGAGGCATGGAATCATCATCCTCTCAACGTTCAATCCATGTTCCTTAAACTAGAGTAGACTGTCTGAGTTGCATGTGAGATCTCATATCACATATTGAGTCAATGAATATGTACATACATTTCTCAGTCTCTCTTATCAAGTGACATGGATATCAATCTCCTGTAGGAGGGACAAATCCCATCTACATCACTCACACTCAATCCCCATGTCTTACAATGCACCCGATCGTCACCTTTATGGTAACTCTTATTCAAGGTCACATTTGATGATGTCAAATACATAGAAAGACACGTGATGAGTGTAGTGACTTCATGTGTAAGAACCATAATCACCACTGTCACTATAAGAATTGATTATGACCACCATACAATGGTCTCCGTGTATAACTCTCAAGGTGGGTCTATCTGATACACTATTCTCTATCATGTATTTGTGTGCTTGACTTGATATCACATATCATGAATAATGATACTCTATCATCAGTCAAAACATACTCTAGTCTTATGTATTACTATTGTCTATTTTGCTTCCACAATAATATATGACTAGGAACATAACAAGATTGTATGCACTCTTATCATACATATGATCTTATTGTTCATGTCCTCAACTTGAAGACATATGTCATTGAGTAACATCATTCCTTAGACTTCTATTATATATGTGTCATCGTCTCATGATTGATACAAACATAATAGATGGTATAACCTTTATAATTATCAAATCAGATATCTAATTCCCCCAATACAATCATCAAATGATTAGCTCTCTGGGCATACATACCAACAAACTCCCACTTGCACTTAGGCTCAATCACCCATGAATCTTATTTCAAGTGATATTAACATGTCCATCATATTTCTTCTATGCAGGTGCTTTTACAGTGGGTTAGCAATGTTTGATTTAAGTTGATATTTTGCAAGTTTTCACATCTCCTCACTGCATGACTTCTCGTATGAGATGGAATTGTCGTAGTATGTTATCTGAGATTCCTTGTTTACCTAGTAGATACATTGTTGTCATGGAATTTCTATTGTGTCACCAATGGTTGGAACCTCCCACAAGTTCTATGAACTTCTTGATCATACAATATCTTTACTGAGTTCATAACACCTAAGATACTCACCTTCTATTATAGAATTAGCAATATCCTCTTACTCAGAACTTTCCCAACTTACATTTTTATTTAAAGGTCAAACACAAATTTATATTGTGATCATTAATTTTATTTGTCATTTTGGAAGCTTACATCGGTGTAAAACTTTACACCCAACTCTTCCTCATTACCATAACCATGGAATTGGGCCCTTTAGTGCTTCTCAAGTACTTAAGGGTGTTCTTTTATGATAGTCTAGTGACTTTCACTAGATTCTGATAGATATCGACTCATCATGTCAAATACATATGAGATAATGGGATGAGTACATAACATTGCATTCATGATAGATCCAGTTGAAATTGCACATGGTATATATCCTTGTGTTCATGTTCTTCACAAGAACTGGGACACTAGGCTCCTGAGAGACTAATTCCATGGAACATGCACAAGTTTCTCTTATTGAGTCTTGCATGTTGAACCCTTTTAGCATCTTGCCATCTTTCTTAGATTAAGAATCTTTCTAGATCCATATCTATAGATCTAGATTCCTATCACATAGGATGATTTGCCTAAACCCTTCATAAAGAAGTTGCTTTCCAGACAGATTTTAATATTTATAGTGTAAGGATGTTATGCCCCATCATTATGTGGAATATCAATATGCTCCCACTAAATATTTTATTACTACGGATTTCATCTTCATTTTGACTAAAGTCAAACTCTTTGACTATCTTGTCAAATAGAAGATTCCAGCTCTGAGACGCTTGCTTCAATCCATAGATTGACCTTTGTAGCTTATAGACTTTATTTGCAATATTATATTTATAAAATCTTCTAGGTTGTGTCATGTACACATCCTCCACATTATTCCTATTAAGGAATGCGGTGTTAACATCTATTTTTCCAAATCTCGTAGTCCTATTAAACTACAACAACAAGCATGATCCTGATGGACTTAACCATGGCAACTGGTGAAAGGATTTCATCATGTTGAATAATTTGAACTTATTTGAAATTCATTTAAACCAATCCACCCTTCCATGTTGGTCTTCTTCACAAAGACCCAAATGCACACTATCGGTTTTACCCCTTGAGGTGGATCCACCAAGGTCATACCTTGTTAGTTTACATGGACTTCATCATGGACTCTCATGGCCTCAAGCCATTTCTCAGACTCCAGTCCCTCAATAGCTTCTAGGTAGGTTGTTGACTCATCATCTATGACCAAATTACTACCTTCTTGAGCCATAAGATATCATAATCTTTCAAACTCTAGGCATGTTCTATTAGAACTACGAGTTTTATGTGTTACAAAAGGAGCTTGAGATTCCACAACAGCTTGTGATTCTCTTTATTCCTAGTGTACCTCTTTTAGGTTCAATGCTTTCTTGTTGGTCTCGAACTTTTTGAGTTCTACTTTACTCCCACTGATTCTATTGGTATTAAATTCCTTTTTAGGAATTCATCCAACTTTTGTTGTCAGATTGGAATATAAAGTAGTATTCAACAAAATAACATTTATGAGATTTATGGATAAATCTTTCAAGAAACTATGTTCTTATATAAGCTTTCATCCTTAATCTTTATAAAAGCGATATGGGGACACTTCCCATGCCATATCTTATATGGTGTCTTTTGAACCATTTTAGATGATACATTGTTTTATGTAAAGCATGTGCCAAAAAGGAAACTAAAAGATTGTAACATCCCTGACCTGGGTTATGAGTCAACCCTAGGTGTTTTTCCTAAATATGTAATTAAATCCTTGTGATTAACTCTGAGCATGTAATTAAGTTCTCAGAAACATATATCTCAGTATTTGCTCCTTTTATTTAAAGTAGTAGCATTGTTTTGATATACAGGGACCTATGTGCAATTTACCCAGTTAAAAGGGTTAGCTTGTAATTTGCACAAGATAAGATGTTCCTCTGATGTTGAGACATCATGAGAATCGTTTTGGCAAAGTTTGAGGGATTTCCCAAGCTTGGGCACCAAGTTGCAGCTGTGGAAGCAATCCCGAGGCTTGAAACCCTAATTTGGGGTAAAATGCAATTTACCCAAATTAAGGGATGCAATTTGTAAAATATGTCATCTAAAGTATCTTTTTAGACTCTTTCCATCATTAAGAAAAGAAATGATGAGGGAGTCACCTCAATTGAATTATCAAGTTATGAGATATGCCTTGTGATTGAATAATCAGGGTATATGTGCAATATTTCTTTATGTATGTACCTCATTATTAGCTTGCTCTCCTTTACCTTCTTTTCCTAAGACCTTAAGAGAAGGTTTGTCCTTAGAATAAATAGGAAGGGACGATCAAGTAAAGAAGGAGGGATCTAGTTGGAATTATGGACAACTTATGAACTAATGTTGAAAATCCTACCCCATGTATATAAGCTCTCCTTCCCTTAGTTGCAAGGGAACTTACCCTTCGTTCCCTTACTGTTTCATTTCACCAAAGACGACCAAGGACTGCCTTGGAGCTAAGTAGGACGACCAAGGGGTGCAAGGTAGGTTTAAACCCCTCTTCTTGCTTAGTTCCATGGTTAGAATTCGAATTCAAGGTCATCTTCATGGCTAACTCTTGAAACCCTACCTTTCTAGCCGTCTCTTTTCATCCTTCCCTGGAGTTTTCACCTTGGCCAACCTGTAAGAACTCAAGGACGCCATTAGAGCTTGGAGCTTGAAAGCTTGGAGCTCAAGAAGCAAGCTTTAGGCGGGTTTTATAACTCTAAACCCATGCTTTACTATGTGCATCTTTATATGCATTTTGATGATAGCTCTTAGTGTTTCCCTACTTTTCCCCTGCTATTTTGCAAGCAAACCCATGGGATATTCGTACTGTTCTTGATCTAGGAGATGAAGGCGTGATTTCCAAGAAAAACCCACCGCTTTTCACTTCCTTAAACGGTCTCAAAAGTTTGCTCTCTCGGTCTCAAGACCGCAAGGTGAGCAAACGGTCTCGAGACCGCGACAGGGAAAACGGTCTCCAAGACCGTTTGGCCCCGTTGACCGAGCGTGTACCTTATAAGAAATCTGTTCCTAATTATATAGGCTAATTACCCTCAAAATTTGGGAGGCTAACTCCAAGGGAATCGGGAGATATGACCTTTTTAAGTAACAACTTTATTTGAATTTATTCCTGATTTTCAAACGGTCTGAAATTGCCTTTTTGGGCAAACGGTCTCAAGACCGTGTAAGTTCGTTGACTAAGCGTTGACCGTATGATATTACTGTTCAAAATAATGTTAATTAACAACTCACCAAGTTTTATGGTCTAATTCCAAACGGGATAAGAGTTGAAGGGTGAATACTAGGGCTAACCCTAGATGAAATCAGTACTGAAATTATGGTGACCTAATTAGGGTTTTTAGGGTTGATTGACCTAAACGGTCTCAAGACCGTTTAGGGGTCATCCAAACGGTCTCAAGACCGCGAGGGAAATCAACCAAGACCGTTTGGAGGTCTGGGGTCAAGAATAGTTGACCAATTGAAGGTATAATTACACCAAATTACTTTGCAATTAAATATTGATATGATAATCAACTCAATAGGTCAGACCTTGATGAATTTGCACTAGAATCCAAAATTGGATGGGCTAACGGTCTCAAGACCGTTTGGAACTCATCCAAATGGTCTCAAGACCGAGAGGACGATCACCCAAGACCGTTTGAAGGTCTAGGGTTAAGTATTTTGACCAATTGAGGACCTAATTGCAAATAAGTTATCAATTGATTAAAATACTGATTTGGTGACCCAATCATGGTTCAACCTCTATCAAATCACCTTAGATTTTGATGAAATCTTGGGCAAACGGTCTCAAGACCATGTGGGGTCCACCCACATGACCTCAAGACCGTTTGGGCCAAGTTTGAGCCCAATTGGAGCTCAATTGAAGGGTTCAACCCTGTGTTGATGCACATTGTTGAGTATTGATGGGTGAACATTGATAGGCCCTAATTGAATCGATTTCAATCCTAATTGGTCAACAATTGAGGGTCAATTGAATGACCAATTGGTTAAACATAACCTTAGTTGATCCAATCCATAGGTGGTCAACATAAATTTGACCTTTTGAGGGCTTCAACATCGGTTAACATTATCGGTTGCATCTTTGAGTCTTGATTGAAGGACCAAGCGGCTGAGACCATGAGAGCCTCGCGGTCTCAAGACCGTGAGAGGGCTCGCGGTCTCAAGACCGTGAGGGGGCTCACGGTCTCAAGACCGAGAGGAGGCTCGCGGTCTCAAGACCACGAAGGGCCTCGCGGTCCTGAGGTCAAACTAGCTAAACGGTCTTCATGACCCTCGCGGTCTTAACCTCAATTGGAGTCTTCGCGGTCTTGGATGCATGATGGCTCGCGGTCTTGAATGCATGATGGCTCGCGGTCTTGAAGCCTAAGGGGGCTCGCGGTCTTGAGGTTAGAAGGAGGCTCGCGGTATTGGAAAGTCAAAGTGGGCAAACGGTCAACACTTTCAACCGATCTCAACTCAATTGATGATTAATGAGTGAAATCAATCAATGTAATTCCAAGTTGACTTCTTTCAATCAATTCATAATATAAATGATCCAATGTTGCCCAAATCAAACCCTAATGATAATATAGGACAGAAAGGGGTTATTTGACTAAGGTTTTTGACCATGATGATGATCAATGGGGTGAATTACCAAAATACCCCTGAAGGGTCAATTGAGTTATACCTTGCTCAATTCAAACTCTAATTACATGAGAATAATGTTTTTAGTCATAATGACTCTATCTAACTTGATCTAGTCTAATGTTATCATCAACCCTTAGTATGATGAAAGAGAGAGTACTCTGGAGAGAGAAAGTACCCTAGAGAGAGAAAGTAACTCTAATCACATAATGGTGATGCTTTTGGCTATGTTAGCCTATGATGACTCAATCCAACCTGTTTTAGAGTGATGTTGACATCACCTAACATTATGATGAGAGAGAAAGTACTTCTAGAGAGAGAAAGTACTTCTAGAGAGAGAAAGTACCCTTTTTAAGTGGAAACTCAAGTAAAGCATCTCCAATGCACATAAGTGAGCATAATTAGGGTATGGTCCACCTGTGTGAGGTCATAGAAACCATAATTATAATAAATGATGAACCTTTACCTAATCTAAGGGCATCAGTGATGATGTTATTCATACATAATGATGTTATGAGTTCAATTCACCTTAATGTGAATAGTAAACCCTAATTCAAGGGTGATGACATATAATATGAACAGTAAACCCTAATTATAGGGTAATGGCATGCTTTTGAGTATTAAACTCTATTTGATATGAATTAGAGATTTAACTCTTATGACAAGAGTAGGAAGTATATTCCTTATTTTTATTACCTTTATCAGTTGTATTAACCATGCAGGTTCTGATATGAAGGTAATCATATCCAGGTATGGATGTTGATGTTATATTCATTAAAGGCATGTTGTTAGCCTTATGAATAAGAAAAGTAACTTGATACCTTGTCAATGGCATACTATGATGATAATGAGTTGTGAAAGCCATGAATACCATCAAGGTCATGCTTTAGAGATGACTTGTGATGAGGATAATGAGGAATGATGATTGATATGAGTTAGGTATATTACATTTAGTATTCTTCTCTTATAGCTGTTATGCTACTGTTATTGTTTGAAGAACAATGTATGATGTTAAAGAATACTGAATGTACCTAACTAATCAAGTATAATGTAGAGCCTTGATCATAGATCCATCATTGTCAGAGATTAAGTGATGGTGAAACAGGTTTTCCTCAGGGAACTCCTGGAGCACATACTTTTGAGTATGTGGGGTACATGGATGTGTAGAACCTTACATCCTAGTGTAGGAAAGTAATGTAGATGTGGAATCCATCCATCCTTCACTATAGTTTCATACCGTATCAGTGGTAGGTAAACATGAAACCTCCTGATGACGAAGAAAGCACAGATATCCGTATCAGTGGTAGGTAAATATGAAACCTCCTGATGACGAAGAGAGTACAGAACGCCACTGTGACTCTAGAATAGCGAAGGACCAGTTTACCCTGGTGAGCTATATTAAGTAGAGACACGAAATGTCCTACAAGTGATCCTCTTACTGACAGAGGAAGGTGAAGGTCATGAGAATCCGGCTCTCTTAATGACCTATGTATGATACTGATGTGACTTCTCAGTGATCAGTTGGAGTATGAGTGGTAAGCCTCATCTCCACAGGGCATAATGTTGTTTGTAAAACATAATCAACCATGTAGTATAACTTGTTAGAGATGACTCCAAGTTAGTTGATTGATGTTACATTGCAATAATGTTGATATTCTCCATATCTCCTAAATTGTAGAGATCTTGTTATACCTGCAACTGTTATAGAATACTTTGAAGGCTTTATTGCTTAAAATAATCTTCGATGTTATAATAAAGCTTCTGGCGAAGAGTTATAACTCTCGCTGGGACAATTATGTATAATTGTCTCACCCCGTAGGCTTCAACTTTTTAGGTGGACGTCGGAGACGAAGGAACCAGCCTACAGGTGATCAGTCTCAGCAGTAGCATCAGGGGCAGCAGTAATCTCAGGTGGAAATTGTCCTGCCATATGGTGTAGTTAGAGTCAGTCCTATGTGTCCTCTGTACTCTCAGGTCTTGGAGTCTTTTGTATGGTGATCTTGAGATTTTGTATCTTGATGTATATAATTACTCAAGAAGTAATTATCCTGAGATGTAAACAGTTTATCTCACTTTATGAAAGAAGCTTTTATGGATTCAAGCTCTTGTCACAAAAAGTTTTAATTTTCCGTGATTTTTGTCTTCCGCTGATTACCGATTCGCTTCCGCTAAGTTTTAATCGTGTTTATGTTATGGTTTGGAGATCAGAGCCCACAACTAGTGGTATCAGAGCTCTAGGTCGGTTGAGTCTACAGAGGCATAGGACTTAGGATGTCGAGTCTATCTTTAGTACTCCTTCCTTATCTAATAGAATCTTCTGCTCCTCAGGAGAAGAAGATACCTAAGGATGTCAGAACATCATGATGAGTACGTGGCAGAGAGTAGTTCTAGTGCACCTCGAGGCGGTGCAAGGGTTCCGAGAATAGAACAACCTGCACCGGAGTTACCAAGAGAGCCACCCCAGTTCGACCCAGCTGACACGAGTAATCCAGCTGTACAGATGATGTTCGGGCAGTTCATGACTGCCATGACACATATAACCGATAGGATGCCCATTCCTACACCTAGGGCACCTGTCCAGCCTGAAGCACAAGGTATTGGTAAGACATTCGAACGACTTCATCGTGTCGGAGCTACCGAGTACTTCGGAACTGTCGACCCTGCAGATGCTGACTTATGGTTGACAGAGTTGGAGAAGGCTTTCAGGATTCTTATGATTCCGGAAGCTGAGAAGGTTAGAAATGTTGTCTATCTTCTCAAAGGCAGTGCTGGTCACTGGTGGAACATGGAAGAGCAGAAGAGACCTGGAGTAGAGTTCTCATGGGAAGAGTTTCGTCGGGAATTTATCAATAGATATTTTCCAAAGACCTTCCTAGATGAGAAGATCTCTCAGTTTGAGAAACTAAGGCAGGGTATGATGAACATTAGTGAGTATGAAGCTAAGTTCATGGAGTTGCTGCGGTTCTATACGCACATGGCCGCTACGGATGAGGAAAGAATCAAAAGATTCGAGAAGGGTTTGAATTATGATATGTCAACCCCTGTGTCTGCCTTAGAAAACAGAGAGAGATTCTCTACCTTCGTTGAGTCAGTCTGAAGGATAGAGAGATATGTGGTTGAGAAAAGACAAACCCATAAAAGATATCCACATTTCCAGGGTTCTTCATCTAAGGATTCCAAGAAACCTAGATTCTCTGCACCTAACCCTCCACCACCCAGATCGAGTTTTCAAACTCAATGGACACCAAGCAGAGGTAGAGGACGGAGTCAACCGCTTCAAGGGACACACAGTTCTGCATCAGTGTCAGTTACTGGACCACCCAGACCACAGCAACAGGAGAATAGTTGCTACAAGTGTGGTAAGGTGGGACACTTGATGAAGGATTTCCGTTCTAGGCCTGTCGGTGTGACACAACAAACCCTGAGATAGAATCAACAGGGATCTCAGAATAGACAACATCAAGGAGCAGCTCGAGGATGTGGACAAGCGTCTCAAGCTGGATCATCAGCACCACCTCAACACCAGGCGACTGCGAGGTTCTATGCTATGAACCCACCTGAGGCAGTGGTCAACCCACGGGTAGTGGCAGGTCAGATGAAATTTTTATATTCTGATATGTCTACATCATGTGTTGTATCCGTTCTGATTGATCCAGGTGCCACGCACTCTTTTATCACTCGTGAAGTGATTCATAACTGCAATGTGACTGTTAGCCATAGAGCAGATAGTTTGTTGTTAGAAACTCCATTGAGTGGGTCTGCCGTTTTGCAGGAGGTATGTTCTCCCTGCATCCTTTTCTTTTCTGACCATCGCATTCAAGTGGATCTTATACCACTTGATATGCAGGGATTTGATATAATCCTTGGGATGGATACCTTAGAAAGGTATAGAGTTGTCTTGGATTGTGAGTCCAAGTTGGCTGTGTTTGCTGATGAAAGCAACACATGGATCTTTCAAGGTGAAAGAAAGATTCTGCCCACCTGTCTTGTGTCAGCTATGGTTGTTGATAAGCTGTTGAGGCAAGGATGTTATGCATTCTTAGCCCATGTGGTAGATATTACCAAGGAAAGGATCAATCCTGCTGAAGTTCCCATAGTCAGGGAATTCGAGGATGTGTTTCCTGAAGAACTTCCTGGTATACCACCACCTCGGGAGATTGATTTTGAAATTAATCTGATCCTAGATACGAAACCCATAGCACAAACTCTGTATAGAATGGCGCCTGCCGAGATGGCAGAACTCAAGAAACAGCTTCAAGAGTTACTTGAGAGAGGTTTTATCCGACCGAGTACTTCACCTTGGGGTGCTCCGGTCTTGTTTGTTAAAAAGAAAGATGGGTCAATGCGGTTGTGCATCGACTATAGACAACTCAATAAAGTAACAATAAAGAATAAGTATCCTCTGCCGAGGATTGATGATCTCTTTGACCAGTTGTGTGGTGCAACAGTCTTTTCAAAGATAGACTTGAGGTCTGGATATCACCAACTTCGTATTAAGGATAGTGACATATCCAAGTCTGCCTTTAGGATAAGATATGGTCACTATGAGTTCACGATTATGTCGTTTGGACTAACCAATGCACCAGCTGCATTTATGGAACTCATGAATAGAGTTTTTCAACCTTTCCTTGATCAGTGTGTTGTCGTCTTCATAGATGACATTCTGATTTATAGTAGGGATGTTCAGCAGCATGAGCAGCATCTTCGCCAAGCTTTAACTTTGCTAAGAGAACATAAGTTGTACGCTAAGTTTAGCAAGTGTGAGTTCTGGCTGCCGGAGGTATCTTTTCTTGGACATGCAATATCTGTCTCGGGAATTCGTGTTGACCCTACAAAGGTAGAATCTGTTCTACAATGGGAACAACCGAAGACACCTACGGAGATTCAAAGTTTCTTGGGGTTAGCTGGCTATTATCGAAGGTTCATTAAGAACTTTAGTTCTATAGCCCTACCTTTGACCAAGTTGACCCGGAAAGATGTTCCTTTTTCTTGGAGTGATAAGTGTCAGCAATCTTTCCAGTTGCTGAAGGAGAGGTTGACAAGTGCACCTGTGCTAGTGCTACCTGAACAAGGAAAAGGGTATATAGTTTTCTGTGATGCTTCCAAGAACGGACTAGGATGTGTGTTGATGCAGGATAAACAAGTGATTTCTTTTGCTTCCCGACAACTTAAGAAACACGAGGAGAATTATCCAACACACGATCTGGAGTTAGCTGCTGTGGTTCATGCTTTGAAGATCTGGAGGCACTACCTCTACGGAGAAACATTCCAGATTTTCACAGACCACAAAAACCTTAAGTATATCTTCTCTCAGCATGAGCTCAACATGAGGCAACGTCACTGGATGGAATTAATCAAGGACTACGACTGTACAATTGATTACCATCCAGGCAAGGCCAATGTTGTTGCAGATGCCTTGAGTAGGAAATCAGCAACATCAACCATGAATAGAGACAACTAAACTCTTTAGTATGCTCTAGAAGAGATATGTTTATATCTTTAAGGCAAGACAATGTACAGTTGAAAGTGTCATTGTTAGCCGGTTTGTTAGCTGAGATGCATATTAAACCTACCCTAAGGGAGCAGATTAAAGAGGCACAGCTAGGTGATGCTGCAGTCCAACATATAAGATCTGAATATGGAAATGAGAAGCAAGACGGGTTTCATGACTCAAAAGATCAAGTAGCTTGTTATAATGGAAGAATGATAGTGCCAGATGTGGACAACTTGAGAAAGTTAGTCCTGGAAGAAGCCCATTCTTCCATGTATGCTATGCATCCAGGGAGCACCAAGATGTATCGGAATTTGAAGGATCTGTATTGGTGGCCTGGGATGAAGAAGGACGTTGCAGAGTTTGTTCTGAGGTGCCCTGTGTGTCAGCAAGTTAAAGCTGAACACCAGAAGCCTGCAGGAACAATGCAACCTTTACCCATATCACAGTGGAAATGGGACCATGTGACCATGGACTTTGTTGTTGGCCTACCAAGGACAAGCAAAGGACATGATTCTATTTGGGTAATTGTTGATAGGTTGACTAAGACAGCACATTTCTTACCTGTCAAAACAACCTATTCTGCTGAAAGGTTATCAGAGTTGTATGTTCAAGAGATAGTGTGTTTGCACGGAGTTCCTGTCACAATAGTTTCTGACAGAGGTCCTCAGTTTACAAGTCGTTTTTGGGAACAGTTGCACAGAGCCTTAGGCACCAAGCTAAGGTTTAGTATGGCCTTTCATCCACAGACTGATGGACAGTCGGAAAGGACCATACAAACCTTAGAAGACCTGTTGCGAGCATGTGTTCTCCAGTTCACCGGAAGTTGGGATCTACACTTAAGCTTGATAGAGTTTGCCTATAACAATAGCTATCAGCATAGTATTGATATGGCACCTTATGAAGCCTTATATGGTAGACGTTGTAGATCACCCTTGTGTTGGTTTGAGACTGGTGAGCACCAGTTGTTAGGTCCTGACCTGGTGCAGCAAACCACGGAAAAGATTAAAGTTATACAACATAAGATTAAGACTGCTCAGGATAGGCAGAAATCTTATGCTGACAAATGTCGTATACCCTTAGAGTTCCAGGTTGGAGACAGAGCGTATCTTAAGGTCTCACCTTGGAAAGGGGTCCTTCATTTTGGAAGGAAAGGGAAGTTAGCGCCTAGATATATGGGGCCTTATCCAATCATTGAACGGATTGGAAAGGTAGCATATAAACTAGAGCTTCCCCCGGAATTACAGAGATTACATCCTGTGTTTCACATTTCTATGTTGAAGAAATGTCACCCAGACACCGAGTCAGTTCTACAACCTATGGAGTTAGAATTGAATGATGACATATCCTATGAGGAGGGACCAGTGTCAATCCTTGATAAACGAATTAAAAAGCTAAAGAAGAAAGATATAAGTCTTGTGAAAGTCCTCTGGAACCATCGTGGTATTGAAGAAGCCACTTGTGAGTTAGAGGATGAGATGAGAAGGAAGTATCCTGCCCTTTTCTCGTAGTATGTTTTATCGATTTCGGGGACGAAATCCGTGTAAGGGGTGGATAATTTGTAACATCCCTGACCTGGGTTATGAGTCAACCCTAGGTGTTTTGCCTAAATATGTAATTAAATCCTTGTGATTAACTCTGAGCATGTAATTAAGTTCTCAGAAACATATATCTCAGTATTTGCTCCTTTTATTTAAAGTAGTAGCATTGTTTTGATATACAGGGACCTATGTGCAATTTACCCAGTTAAAAGGGTTAGCTTGTAATTTGCACAAGATAAGATGTTCCTCTGATGTTGAGACATCATGAGAATCTTTTTGGCAAAGTTTGAGGGATTTCCCAAGCTTGGGAACCAAGTTGCAGCTGTGGAAGCAATCCCGGGGCTTGAAACCCTAATTTGGGGTAAAATGCAATTTACCCAAATTAAGGGATGCAATTTGTAAAATATGTCATCTAAAGTATCTTTTTATACTCTTGCCATCATTAAGAAAAGAAATGATGAGGGAGTCACCTCAATTGAATTATCAAGTTATGAGATATGCCTTGTGATTGAATAATCAGGGTTTATGTGCAATATTTCTTTATGTATGTACCTCATTATTAGCTTGCTCTCCTTTACCTTCTTTTCCTAAGACCTTAAGAGAAGGTTTGTCCTTATAATAAAGTGGAAGGGACGATCAAGTAAAGAAGGAGGGACCTAGTTGGAATTATGGACAACTTATGAACTAATGTTGAAAATCCTACCCCATGTATATAAGCTCTCCTTCCCTTAGTTGCAAGGGAACTTACCCTTTGTTCCCTTACTGTTTCATTTCACCAAAGACGACCAAGGACTGCCTTGGATCTAAGGAGGACGACCAAGGGGTGCAAGGTAGGTTTAAACCCCTCTTCTTGCTTAGTTCCATGGTTAGAATTCGAATTCAAGGTCATCTTCATGGCTAACTCTTGAAACCCTACCTTTCTAGCCGTCTCTTTTCATCCTTCCCTGGAGTTTCCACCTTGGACAACCTGTAAGAACTCAAGGACGCCATTAGAGCTTGGAGCTTGAAAGCTTGGAGCTCAAGAAGCAAGCTTTAGGTGGGTTTTATAACTCTAAACCCATGCTTTACTATGTGCATCTTTATATGCGTTTTGATGATAGCTCTTAGTGTTTCCCTACTTTTCCCCTGCTATTTTGCAAGAAAACCCTTGGGATATTCGTACTGTTCTTGAGCTAGGAGATGAAGGCGTGATTTCCAAGAAAAACCCACCGCTTTTCACTTCCTTAAACGGTCTCAAAAGTTTGCTCTCTCGGTCTCAAGACCGCGAGGTGAGCAAACGGTCTCGAGACCGCGACAGGGCAAACGGTCTCCAAGACCGTTTGGCCCCGTTGACCGAGCGTGTACCGTATAAGAAATCTGTTCCTAATTATATAGGCTAATTACCCTCAAAATTTGGGAGGCTAACTCCAAGGGAATCTGTAGATATGACCTTTTTCAGTAACAACTTTATTTGAATTTATTCCTGATTTTCAAACAGTCTGAAATTGCCTTTTTGGGCAAACGGTCTCAAGACCGTGTAAGGTCGTTGACTAAGCGTTTACCGTATGATATTACTGTTCAAAATAATGTTAATTAACAACTCACCAAGTTTAATGGTCTAATTCCAAACGGGCTAAGAGTTGAAGTGTGAATACTAGGGCTAACCCTAGATGAAATCAGTACTGAAATTATGGTGACCTAATTAGGGTTTTTAGGGTTGATTGACCTAAACGGTCTCAAGACCATTTAGGGGTCATCCAAACGCTCTCAAGACCGCGAGGGAAATCAACCAAGACCGTTTGGAGGTCTGGGGTCAAGAATAGTTGACCAATTGAAGGTATAATTACACCAAATTACTTTGCAATTAAATATTGATATGATCATCAACTCAATAGGTCAGACCTTGATGAATTTGCACTAGAATCCAAAATTGGATGGGCAAACGGTCTCAAGACCGTTTGGAACTCATCCAAACGGTCTCAAGACCGAGAGGAAGATCACCCAAGACCGTTTGAAGGTCTAGGGTTAAGTATTTTGACCAATTGAGGACCTAATTGCAAATAAGTTATCAATTGATTAAAATACTGATTTGGTGACCCAATCATGGTTCAACCTCTATCAAATCACCTTAGATTTTGATGAAATCTTGGGCAAACGGTCTCAAGACCATGTGGGGTCCACCCACATGACCTCAAGACCGTTTGGGCCAAGTTTGAGCCCAATTGGAGCTCAATTGAAGGGTTCAACCCTGTGTTGATGCACATTGTTGAGTATTGATGGGTGAACATTGATAGGCCCTAATTGAATCGATTTCAATCCTAATTGGTCAACAATTGAGGGTCAATTGAATGACCAATTGGTTAAAAATAACCTTAGTTGATCCAATCCATAGGTGGTCAACATAACTTTGACCTTTTGAGGGCTTCAACATCGGTTAACATTATCGGTTGCATCTTTGAGTCTTGATTGAAGGACCAAGCGGGTGAGACCATGAGAGCCTCGCGGTCTCAAGACCGTGAGAGGGCTCGCGGTCTCAAGACCGTGAGGGGGCTCACGGTCTCAAGACCGAGAGGAGGCTCACGGTCTCAAGACCGCGAAGGGCCTCGCGGTCCTGAGGTCAAACTAGCTAAACGGTCTTCATGACCCTCGCGGTCTTAACCTCAATTGGAGTCTTCGCGGTCTTGGATGCATGATGGCTCGCGGTCTTGAATGCATGATGGCTCGCGGTCTTGAAGCCTAAGGGGGCTCGCGGTCTTGAGGTTAGAAGGAGGCTCGCGGTATTGGAAAGTCAAAGTGGGAAAACGGTCAACACTTTCAACCGATCTCAACTCAATTGATGATTAATGAGTGAAATCAATCAATGTAATTCCAAGTTGACTTCTTTCAATCAATTCATAATATAAATGATCCAATGTTGCCCAAATCAAACCCTAATGATAATCTAGGACAGCAAGGGGTTATTTGACTAAGGTTTTTGACCATGATGATGATCAATGGGGTGAATTACCAAAATACCCCTGAAGGGTCAATTGAGTTATACCTTGCTCAATTCAAACTCTAATTACATGAGAATAATGTTTTTAGTCATAATGACTCTATCTAACTTGATCTAGTCTAATGTTATCATCAACCCTTAGTATGATGAAAGAGAGAGTACTCTAGAGAGAGAAAGTACCCTAGAGAGAGAAAGTAACTCTAATCACATAATGATGATGCTTTTGGCTATGTTAGCCTATGATGACTCAATCCAACCTGTTTTAGAGTGATGTTGACATCACCTAACATTATGATGAGAGAGAGAGAGTACTTATAGAGAGAGAAAGTACTTCTAGAGAGAGAAAGTACCCTTTTTAAGTGGAAACTCAAGTAAAGCATCTCCAATGCACATAAGTGAGCATAATTAGGGTATGGTCCACCTGTGTGAGGTCATAGAAACCCTAATTATAATAAATGATGAACCTTTACCTAATCTAAGGGCATCAGTGATGATGTTATTCATACATAATGATGTTATGAGTTCAATTCACCTTAATGTGAATAGTAAACCCTAATTCAAGGGTGATGACATATAATATGAACAGTAAACCCTAATTATAGGGTAATGGCATGCTTTTGAGTATTAAACTCTATTTGATATGAATTAGATATTTAACTCTTATGACAAGAGTAGGAAGTATATTCCTTATTTTTATTACCTTTATCAGTTGTATTAACCATGCAGGTTCTGATATGAAGGTAATCATATCCAGGTATGGATGTTGATGTTCTATTCATTAAAGGCATGTTGTTAGCCTTATGAATAAGAAAAGTAACTTGATACCTTGTCAATGGCATACTATGATGATAATGAGTTTTGAAAGCCATGAATACCATCAAGGTCATGCTTTAGAGATGACTTGTGATGAGGATAATGAGGAATGATGATTGATATGAGTTAGGCATATTACATTTAGTATTCTTCTCTTATAGTTGTTATGCTACTGTTATTGTTTGAAGAACAATGTATGATGTTAAAGAATACTGAATGTACCTAACTAATCAAGTATAATGTAGAGCCCTGATCATAGATCCATCATTGTCAGCGATTAAGTGATGGTGAAACAGGTTTTCCTCAGGGAACTCCTGGAGCACATACTTTTGAGTATGTGGGGTACATGGATGTGTAGAACCTTACATCCTAGTGTAGGAAAGTAATGTAGATGTGGAATCCATCCATCCTTCACTATAGTTTCATACCGTATCAGTGGTAGGTAAACATGAAACCTCCTGATGATGAAGAAAGCACAGATATCTGTATCAGTGGTAGGTAAATATGAAACCTCCTGATGACGAAGAGAGTACAGAACGCCACTGTGACTCTAGAATAGCGAAGGACCAGTTTACCCTGGTGAGCTATATTAAGTAGAGACACGAAATGTCCTACAAGTGATCCTCTTACTGACAGAGGAAGGTGAAGGTCATGAGAATTTGGGTCTCTTAATGACCTATGTATGATACTGATGTGACTTCTCAGCGATCAGTTGGAGTATGAGTGGTAAGCCTCATCTCCACAGGGCATAATGTTGTTTGTAAAACATAATCAACCATGTAGTATAACTTGTTAGAGATGACTCCAAGTTAGTTGATTGATGTTACATTGCAATAATGTTGATATTCTCCATATCTCCTAAATTGTAGAGATCTTGTTATACCTGCAACTGTTATAGAATACTTTGAAGGCTTTATTGCTTAAAATAATCTTCGATGTTATAATAAAGCTTCTGGCGAAGAGTTATAACTCTCGCTGGGACAATTATGTATAATTGTCTCACCCCGTAGGCTTCAACTTTTTAGGTGGACGTCGGAGACGAAGGAACCAGCCTACAGGTGATCAGTCTCAGCAGTAGCATCAGGGGCAGCAGTAATCTCAGGTGGAGATTGTCCTGCCATATGGTGTAGTTAGAGTTAGTCCTATGTGTCCTCTGTACTCTCAGGTCTTGGAGTCTTTTGTATAGTGATCTTGAGATTTTGTATCTTGATGTATATAATTACTCAAGAAGTAATTATCCTGAGATGTAAACAGTTTATCTCACTTTATGAAAGAAGCTTTTATGGATTCAAGCTCTTGTCACAAAAAGTTTTAATTTTCCGTGATTTTTGTCTTCCGCTGATTACCGATTCGCTTCCGCTAAGTTTTAATCGTGTTTATGTTATGGTTTGGAGATCAGAGCCCACAAAGATCATCTAGATTTATTGATAATCGCACCACGACTAATAGCGTGTGATTCCTTCTGTCTAATATACTCTCATGATATAATATCATTGTGTTTTAGGTGGAGTTCATCATGATATATTATTGTGATCTCCCAGAAGGTTCTCAAACTCTTGGTTCAAAGTATTTTGCATACTGATGATATCCAAGTGTTTTAATACTAAACCAAGTGGGTTATGCACTTCATTCATGATCTTCTTGAACACTTCAACAGATTCAAACTTTGTATTTCAATAAATACAAACTACTATATTTACTAAGAACATCATCAAATATGATGAGGTACTATTAACCACCTCTTGCATTTATTCTAAAAGTTCTATATAAATCAGTAAGTATGAGCTCTAATAGAATACTCCCTCTCCCACTACATCTAGTGAAAGGTTCTTTTGTCATATTATTGCATGTCTCTATTAGTTCAACAACCAAAAGAGTCTATATAACCATCATTATGGATTCTAGAAATGCAATTCTTTATGTGCACTAGATGGCCATGCTATAGATATTCATAGTTTGAGTCATCAAGTCATTCAGTATGTGTGCCACACACATTTCTCTCTACAAGTATCAAGTATAGGTTATGATACATAAGAAATTGGCATATAAGATCATATATTTGAGAGAAAAACATCAAGAATATTCATAATATTCTTGTCTATACAAGATACATGATGCTTCTCATTAATGGTAGGTACATAATAGCAATTCATTGATTATATTACATGCCCATTACATGAATGAAGGATTCTAAATGTTTTGGTAGCAACCCTTACTCTACACAGTTCTAGCTTACTTCTTCTCGGGATCTGAAGTGGAGATCTATACCTATTTCTTCTTCTTCCTGAGTTCTTCTATGTAAAGAGGACAATTCCTTTTCTAGTTTCTAGGATGGTGACAATGGTGGCACTTTCTTTCCTTATTCACTCCTCCCTTAGCTTTCAGTGTGGAAGACTTTGGTTTCTGGCTAGCTTTAGAACTGTTCTTAGCTTTCCTTTTCCCTTAGACTTCCCTCTATTGATCATACTCACATATTTGGGTTTGTCCTTCTTCATATATGCTTCAACAATCCTCAACATGCCAAGTAATTCTGACAAAGGCTTGTCAAAATCATTCATGTTGTAGTTCATGACAAACTTGTATGATTCTAGAAGTGACTGTAGAATCACATCTATGGCCAACTCTTGTCCCAATGGGAATCCCAGTCTTGCAAGGTTCTCCACATACCCAATCAACTTGAGTGTATGTGGACCTACTGGATATCCTTCAACCATATTTCACTTGAACAACGCCTTTGAGATATCATATCTCTCTTTTCTTTTCTAGTCTTGGTACATGTTCTTAATATGTGTTACCATATGAATAACATCCATGTTCTCATGATGTCTCTGCAACTTATAGTTCATTGAGCACAGCATCAGGCATTTGGCATTCAATGCATCTCCAGAGTGCTTCTAGTAAGCATCCTTATTAGTCTTAGGCATAGTGGGAGGAGGTTCATCTGGCTCTGGTGTCTCCATGACATAGAGCTTGTTCTCCTGAGTGAGAATGATTCTCAATGTCTAGAACCATTCATGGAAGTTGTTCCCATTCAGCTTATCCTTCTCAATGACTTATCACAAAGAAAGCATGTTTGTGTTTGCCATTATATTCTATAGAAGAAAATTTGTAGCTTTAGTAAAAATAGTTTTAGTTAATTTAATTTGAAAAGTTTGACTATATTAGTCAGGATTTTAATTAATTATTGCTCCCACTATTTAATTCAAATTGATAGCCCTCACTACCAATTTAGAAGATTGCAGTGTACAATCTTCTAGTAAGCCAAGACCCAAAACAAATGAATTATTACTCGACCAACTCCAACATTCATAACCAATTCTTAAGGTAGGCAACATTTTTCCAATTGCATCTCATGCAATTCTTGGATAGATGGTATGCACAACTCCTTGCCAAAGTCCATATGTATGCTTCTAGACACTTAATACCATTAAGGTCACCTAGTTAAGACTGACCCAAAGCCAACACAATAGTGATGCACCCTGCTTGGCAAGCCCACATGACTACCATCACACTTCCACAAGATAGACAGTGCACCATGAACTTTCATATCATTTTACATTTCTTGACACTTTTGGTCCCAAATTTTTGGGGTTGCTTTTTCCAATAAATATAGATAAAATTATTTTTGAAAATGATCATATTATGAAAAAAAGTTTTCTAGTTCTAAAAGTTTTAAAAAAAATGTCTTGGTGTGCCCACACATATTCAATCAATCTTTTCATGTGTGTTGCTTATGGAAAGCATCTAAACATAATATTTTATTGAGGTATTCATATAAATGCATATACATATCCAATCACCACATATTTGTAGTACGTATCATATATATGCTATAACCACTAATGAGATTTTTGCAAGTATAAAACACAAGCGATGGTTATGGTCATACTATTGTAATTCCTTGGAGCCACAAGGAATTACTATCACCTAAGGTCCACGTCATATGTAGCAACATGTTGTTGGTGAAGATTTGTGTTGGAACCAATCTGGGTTGATCGATTCAACTCTTAAACAGGTTATCTTGCCTCCTGGTCAATCGATTGGCCCCTTCGGTCCTCCATCATCCTTCAAGTGATTGGTTCACCTTCTGAAATGAGTGGCTCATGCATAACATCTTATTTGCTATAACAAGAATTAAAACTATCCTAATCTTATTTAACATGTTACATTGTATTATGGAAACCTCGAGTTACATTCGAGGGGAGCATAGGAAGGAAAGAATTAATACTTTTATATATGGAAAGGAGAGAGAATCAGTAAGCAAATTGAGATATGAAAATAAAAGCAACTATCCTACCAAGCACAAAGATCTAGGGGTTATTGGCCATAACTATGCTTTACATCCACCATCAAAACCAACTTTTAGGGTGACACGTGTAAGCAAACTGAGATATGAAAAGAAAAGCAACTATCCTACCAAGCACAAAGATCTAGGGGTTATTGGCCATAACCATGCTTTACATCCACCATCAAAACCAACTTTTAGGGTGATGTGTGTAAATTGCATACACACACACATATATATACATATATATAATATGTGTGGAGTCATATGTGGTATTAATCAGATATGCACATTAATCATCTTAATGTTCACATCGTATGCAATAAATGATAAAAACTAAATATTATCACAACGATTTAAATCCATACACCATAAATTGATGTGGTTTTGATACCACTGTTGGGAAATCAAGGCAAGAAATAAGGCAGCGGAAACAAAAAAAATAATGTATGATTTCCTAACTAGCAGATTGTGTCAACAAAAATGTATCTAGTAAAGAAGGTTGCAAGAGATAATCCTAGAGCAAGTTCAGTGATAAATCTTGCTATAGTAGTGTGCCCCTTAATTCAAGGTGCACCTAGACAATGTCAAGAGTGGCCTCCTGGTTGATCACCACATATGATGTTTGATGGTGTCCTCCTAGCAGGTGAAACCACCTTGACTCTATAGTAATCCTTCTGGACCACTAGGAACTCCACATTGTGCTACCAAAGTCAATAGGAAGGAGTATCCCCTTCAAACATCAACCTAGTAGAGTTCATTTTCTCTCCCAATTGTCTCTCCCTTGTTATCCCTCCCTTTGATGGGTAGGAGTTTCTCGGGGATCTCTGGTTACCACAACCAAAGAGGAAAACAATTGTTAGAGCTTATTATTGTGTCTAGGAAGCCCCTAATACCCCTCTATTTATAGAAGAGGCCAGGGTCATGATTTCTAGTCAGTTTGAGAGTTAAAGAGACGAAATTCACAATATTTTTGGAAACTCCGAACGGTGAACCGGTCAGTTCACTGTCCAACTGGTTGGTTCAATGGACAACCGGTCAGTTCATGGGTGAACCAGTCGGTTCGACATGTTTCTTGTTTACAAACATATTGGCTTTTAATATGTGATTAATGCACAATCATGATCATCATCAATCTTTGATCCAATTGAATTGATCATTGAATCGGACAACCCAGATGATGAATCAGTCAGTTTACAACATGAAATGGTTGCTTCATATCATGAAACAGTAATTTCCCCTTTGAAATGGTCATTTCATAAGTGAAATGGTCATTTCATATGTGAAACAGACACTTCACATGTCCAAATCAGGAATATATTCAGCCAATAGTTGTTTCCAATTGACCTGAGACTCCAACCGATCATTTGAACACTTGAATCGGTCGATTCAGAGTCCATTCAGTCAATTTTGAACCTCAGATGTTTAATTGAATATCTAAACACTTTTAGTAATCAAATTAAACATCATTCATGAATAAACTCTGATTCCAAATGCGTCATATGTGTGTGATCCTATAGGTCCCAATTTATGTTGGCAGTGAATGTTTATAACTAACCTATGACATCACAAGCAATGAGCGGTATCTAGCAACACATCATTGCTACCCAAGCAATTTGGAAAGATGGAGAACAACTTCAACCTACAATTTGTGTCAATGTTATAGTGATCATATAGTTCCTTTGTCTCTGATATCCGAATTGAACTTGAGGCATGGAATCGTCATCCTCTCAACATTCAATCCATATTCCTTGAATTAGAGCACACTGTATGAGATGCATGTGAGCTCTCATATCATATATTCAATCACATGAGTATGTCCATATATTTCTCAGTCTCTCTTATCAAGTAGCTTGGATATTAATCTCTTGTAGGAGGGACAAATATCATCTACATCACGCACACTCAAACCCCATGTTCTACAATGCACATGATCATCACCTTTATGCCAACCCTTATTCAAGGTCACATTTGATGATGTTAAATACTTAGAACAACATGTAATGAGTGTAGTGACTTCAGGTCTAACAACCACAATTACCACTATCACTATGAGAGTTGATTATGACTACCATACACTAGTCTCCATGTATCACTCTCAAGGTGGATCTGTCTGATACATTGTTCGCTATCATGTGTGCTTGAATTGATATCATGTATCATTACTAATGAAACTGTGTCATCAATCAAAACACATTCTAGTCTTATGTATAATTGTTGTCTATTTTTCTTCGACGGTAATATCTTACTAGGGACATAACAAGAATGTATGCACTCTTATCATACATATGATATCATTGTTTAGGCCCTCAACATGAAGGCATATGTGATCAAGTGATATCATTCTTTAAACATCTATTATATATGTGTCATCATCTCATGATTGATACAAACATAATAGATGGAATTACCTTTATGATTATCAAATTAGATATTTAATGCCCCAATACAATCATCATATGATTGGCTCTCTGGGCATACATACCAACAACATCATCCTCCAACTCAACCTCCATTGGTTGTATTGTCTACTATGTATTTGGGTGACACTTCCTCGTCATGGAGACATGGAAGACATTGTGCAACATGTGCAACTCTGGTGGTAACTCCAGCTTGTATGCCACCTTCCCAACACATTCCACGATGGGGTATGGTCTCTTAAACCTAGGAGCCAACTTACCCTTCTTACCAAACCGCAACACTCCCTTCCAATGGGAAACCTTAAGATACATGTGGTCTCCAACTTAGAACTCTAACAGTCTATGAAGATTATCAGCATACGACTTTTGTTTGTCCTGAGTTGTCGTCAATTATTGTTGTATCACCTTGATCGCCTCTATCATCTGTTGCACTAACTCAATACTCAAAAGTTGATATTCACCTGTCTCATACCAACAAATGGGTGACCGACAACACCTTACATATAAAGCCTCATACGGTGGCATGTCTATGCTTCTCTGATGACTCTTGTTGTAAGAAAACTCAAATCAAACTCAGTTCCACATCCTATCTACCAAGAAATTGTAGAACAGGCGTTCTCAGACAATCTTCTAATATCTGAATCATCCTATCTGACTAACCATTTATCTATGGGTGGAAAGGTGTACTAAACCTCAGCTATGTCCGCAAATATGTATGCAGACATTCCCAAAACTTGCTCATATACTGAGGACCTCTGTCAGACACTATGGTAACTGCAATACCATGTAGATCTATGCCAACTTATTTGTTGTGTACATCATCTTGACTGGCAAGAAGTGAGCTGACTTGGTCAACCTGTCAACTATCACCCAAATGGAATCATGACCTTTACGTGTCCTAGGAAGACCAACCAAAAATTCCATGGTTATGTGATCCCATTTCCACTATGGTATCGGCAAGGGGTGTAACGTCCCTGCAAGCTCATGATGCTCTACCTTGACATGCTGACAAACTAGACAATCAGCAACCAACTATGCCACATCACACTTCAGGCATGGACACCAGTACAAATCCTTCATATTGCGGTACATCTTTGTACTACCAGTATGCATCACATACATTGAGGAATGTGCCTCCTCCAACACCATCTCTCTTAAGTAATCAACATTTGGAATGATTGTTTTGTTGTAGAAACACATCATCTCCTGCTACCAAGCTCTGATCTGATATTCTATATCACAGTATCGTTCTTATGAGCATCTTTGATCTACTGTATCAACATCAGATTCACCTACAACTGTGCTAGCAATCTTGCCAATAGAGAATACTCCAACTGAACGTTCATCCGACGAAGTGATACTAACATGTCCTGCTTGTGACATATCACATAGTGTAACTGTGCCTGGTCAGTAGATGATGATGAAGATGACTTCCTGCTCAGAGCATCAATCACCACATTTGCCTTCCCTGTATGGTATTCTATCGTGCAATCATTTTGTTTGATCAGCTCCATCCATCTTCCTTGTCTCATGTTCAGCTCCTGCTTCGAGAAGATAAAGTGAAAATTCTTGTGGTCTGTGAAGATCTAACACTTCTCCCCATACAGGCAGTGCCTCCAAATCTTCAGGACATGAACCACAGTTTCTAGCTCTAGATCATATGTCGAATAGTTCTCCACGTGTTTCTTAAGCTGTCATGAAGCAAAAGAAATCACATTATTGTCCTACATCAGCACACGTCCCAAGCCTTTCTTCAAAGCATCATAGAAGATGATGTAGCCTTTCCCTTGTTCTAGTAGCACTAATACTGGAGCATCGGTCAACTTCTCCTTTAGAAACTGGAATGAATGTTGACAATTGTCATTCCTCACAAAAGGAACACCTTTCCTGGTCAACTTGGTTAGGGGTAATGCTACACATTGAAATTCTTTATGAGTCTCATGTAGTGACCTGCAAAACCTAGGAAACTCCACACTTCAGTCAGTGTCTTGGGCTGCTCCAATTCTAGCACTGAATTCACCTTCTTTAGGTCTACACAAACACCTTTATGATTTTCTAAAAAGCGAATGTCAACCATTCAAATTGGTAAAAGGTCATAGTATTTTCAGTTTGTTTTCGTCAAGGCATATCCGGTCGACATGATGTGTGTTTCCTCACAACACTCACCATTTAGTTTTCCCTCTTGGAAAAACCAATTGACTATGTTATTTGCACACATATTTGTTGTCACCGGTTGGTTTTCCCTAGGAGTCTAGGACAAAACCAGTCGAAGGCCCTACAATTTGAACATTTGTCTAGTGTAGCCATTTTAGAACATAAAAAGGTCACAACATCCATTACAATCATATATGTTATCCTAAACTTGCTTAAATTCACCCAATCACCTCTACTAATTAGTAGGCACCCTCATCTATAATAGAAGTAATCTCCTAAGGTGAACAACTAATCCATACACTGTGGAGATGAGTTTGTCACACAAAGAGGTCCTTAAATGTCTTTGAGATAATGCTTAACTCACTTCAATTGAGTGATTGGGAATACTTGTAAGATAGACATCTCTACATTGTTTACATGTAAGACTATCATTATTATTCTCATTTTCTCAAGTTTGATTGAATTATTTACCTTGGTTGTGGAAGGTTTAGGACATGTGGTCCTTGGTAAGTGTAGGTATACCTTGGCAGAAAAAGAGCAAAGAAATGTTTGGCTGGAAATAGGTTGCTTGGTGTAAGTGCTTGTGTTGGTAATAGAAGCTACTTCTCAAGCTTAATTGATAAAAGTAGTTGATACTACTTGGTAGCGTAGAAATTATATTTCAAGATGGACCATTATGCATAGTTGTATTCACTTGTGATTTGCTCATTCTCTCTTCCCCTTGGTTATTTGTGGTACAATTTGATGGTTGATAAGTTTTATTTAAGTTTGTAGTAGCTCAAATCAACCCCACTCTTGAGCCTAGGATCCTACAACTATGTTGCATAAGGATTACCCAAGGAAGCCCACCTTAAATGATTTTTCATTTTTATTGTTGTGTCTCTTGAATTGTCGCCAAATCTCTTTCTTATCTATTTACCAAGTGGTTAGTGACACAAGCTTGACAAAGGTTCATAGATGAATTTATCTTTGACTAAGGCAAAGTCCGAACATCGCCAAAGAAACATTAGTCTTTCTCCTCTTTCTCGAAATCCCAAAACACATCGTTCTAGTTCTGCTTTCTGCTGGTGCAGTCATGAGCTTCATTCCTTCCATATAGTGCTCCATCCGACTAGCAAAGGCTTCCCGTAGCTTTCTCCCAACCTTGATGAAAATTCTTGTCGTTTTTCCCAGGTCTCAAGGTGACAGGTTTTCACTTGGTCCAAGTCCAACCGTTAGCCTATTGAACCAAGGTTAAACTTAGGTTTCATTGCCCATTCTTAAGAAGTCTGTGTCCTTCTGAATACAGTGAGCATGCAATAGCGCCTTACGTGTCACGCCTCTTTCAATCACAGGTTCCCCTTGATCCAATTAAAGCCGGTAGCCCACCAAACTGATCTTACTTGGCGTCCGTTGCCCCTTTCTTTGGCAAGTCAGTGTATTATATATTTCAGTGATCATGCAACAACCTTGTATGCTTATGTCCATGAAACATACTGTTCTGTTCTCTTTGCCCCTATTAAAGAACCTTCCTCTACGCTGTTTCTTTGCTGAGTTTTTGGAGTCTCACTTGTTTTTTGACCACTTAACGGGAGGTGTTTCCTTGTTACTTTAATGCTAAAGCCTATAGACCCATTCATGAAATTGATAAGGAAGTGGATCTTTTAGGAGCTGCCAGCCACCAGATCTCCCCCATCCCCGCCCCACCCCACCCCAAATCCCAATTTCCGTTTTCTATTAATCAACTTTTTACTGCTTGCAACACAATAGAGGTAGGATGAGTAGAATAACCTCATGTCTTTACCCCTAGAAATGGGGTGGCAGAAAAGATGTCAAGTATCCAAGTACTTGGGTCGATAACATTGTTGCAACATTAGTTACTACGAACCCTTCCGGCTCCATTAACTCCCGATGTGAGCACATATGCTGATTCTTGGGATAAATGGTACTGATGGTGATTAAAACTTGTTTATCACACTTCATTAGATTCTGAAGTTTCCTTTTCAAAGAAAAAACTAGGACCTATCTTACAGAAGATTAGGGCTTTGCTGAAACAGTTCTTGCTTTTGTAAATACAATTTTTCTGCTAATGTGATGCAGGTTTACCGAAAGAAGAAAATAACTTACGGGTCTTCTTTGTAGCTATAGCAGATGAGCCACTACTATGGGTGGCATATCTTCCGCTGTCCCAAACATGCTGTCGGCCATCACTATTCTAGTTAAATTTAAATTTAACAAAACACAACAGCTAGCAAATGTGCACCGTGGGTTTTTGAGTGTGGCACAATCGACAGCATGATTCCTAACTGGTGATTTCCCATTGCGTTCGTTGTTCCAAACAATGCCTACATGTCTCTCGATTTATGTATTATTTCAGTAGGGCTAGATTTGTCAGTTGAAGTGGACCAATTCAGGTCGAGTTCAAAGCGCATAGGTCAACATAACAGATTGAAAAATATAGCATTGAGCACTTTTCTGCAGAAAATTCATCAGGTGTAGCAAATATCTTTTGCAACATTTACAACTAAACAAGCAATATACTGTAATAAAATCACAGCAAACTGCAAGGACGACATCCCCAGTTAATACGAACACCAACAGTAATATTTCAGAGAACCGTAAAAACTATTCTACTCTTGATAATAAGATGTCACCAATCACCACTACAATTTAGATCCCTGCCAAGTGGCAGACAACACAGTGATTGTTCAAACAAAACTCTGTTCCCTTTTCAGGAGGGAAGAAATAATCGAAAATCTTCAAAGGGATACAGTGGCTAATTGATAGGTATAAATCGGAAATTGCTACCTAAAATGAATCCATAGCCAGCTCATGGATGGCAATTAACGAGGATACTTTGCCAATCTAGAAACAGTTGTTCTACTTGTTTATGCCATGAAAGGAAGGCAGCACCGCAACCAGCGGATCCCCATATCCAACAGCTTCTGAAACACAGTGGCATAATATCAGAGGCTAGCTCCTGGAACTAAGTTTCTAAGAAAACCTAATAGAAAGTCCTTGACGTTACCTCCATCCTCAAAGAGAACTTTAAGAACCTCCCCAGCTACATCAGACTAGAAACACAGTAGATGCATGAGTTAATATTGATAATAAAAAAAGGCAACACTTCAAATAGTCCAGAAACACTCACTTTGACTGGAAGCTCGTTCGCAAACTGATCAAGATAGCCTATTACTTGCCCTTCACCGATCATGTCACCCTGTGTAGGCAAAATATTAGAAAGCACAACCATTCACATTATATCTAGTAATTATCTCTTTCCACCAACTTCCAAAAAGTTCTGTGCATTCTTGAAAGGCTTACCTTTTTGCAGCAAGGAGGTTGTTTCTTCCCCTTCACTGTGCGTGCACTTCGGAATGAACCAACCTTGACATAAGTGATCAAACCGTCAAGAAAACCACTAACTTCATGCAAGAAGCTGTCTTCCAGGAATTTCTTACCGTAGGTGAAGATACAGTAACAAATGCATTAGAACCAGAAGCTTCTAATGCTGCCAGCTTTGCTGCACTAGAGGATGAGACGTTAGCAAAATGATTGCTTGCTTTAGCGGTGGATTTCTGTGATGCTTCAGTTGGATTTGTGGAAGCTGATTCAGCAACCATTGGCTCACTAGGAATAGGGGGTGCCACAGTAGGTGATACGATTGCAGGAGCAGATTTTGGGGCATCAACATTCCTTTTAAGATGCATTTCATACTCACCGACCTAATTATTTTAAAAAATAAAACAATTATCAAAGACCGGTTTATGAGTTACAGAATTTGGAACGTAAAGTCTAATTCCAACCATAAAACATAAGTTGGGTGAGGGGGGAGAAAAATCTTCTCTTATAACCTCATACATATACAAATTCAATTTTGCAATAATATTTAGTAATCGTTGATGATCAAATTTCCCAATGATGCAAGTTCAAATTAAGTTTTGTTGCTACAAAAGCAATATACATCACATTTATGAATTGGTTTACCAATTGGTTTTACTTCTGCATCTACCATAGTTAAGCAATATAGAAGTCCATAATTTAAGCCAGAATATTCCAGCTTTGGGTTGAATGAAATAATGATTTCATTTGGTAAAACACTGGGTCGAAATAGAGAAACTAATTAAAAATTCTACTAAAACATTCTGATTTTCAAGGCAGTAGCACCATCGCCAGAAACCGAACTGGAAACCTGCATTTGAACCTAAAAAACTACTACATCCCCTTAGATAGGCAAGAATTAAACTCGCTTATTTCTACCAGTTTAGATTTTTCTTTTGGCATCAGCCTGAGCAAATTTTTAGCTAGTCCAGTAGCAGTCTGTAACTTAGTTCAGAACGGTACTCCCAGAAAAATAACTTTCATCTGGCACTAAGAAGCTGGGGGACTAACTCCTCCTAGGACCTCATATCCCTGCGACTGTTGAAGCAAGGGGGTAGGTAAATCAAGAGCCAGCACAAGTGCCACAAAATCAGTAAAATCCCATTACGGTTATGTTCTTACAAGCAAAATTTCCTCAATCTAAATATTTCAACAATTTTGACAATTTTTTTATTGGTTTGGCCAGTTGATCTACCAAAATAGTGAATTTTCATGGAAATCTCGACATCTAGGCAAACTAACCATTCCATATTGTTGTCCCGAGCGAAAGTGAAAAAAAATATGTTATTTTTTAATTCATGGAAATTACAATGCTTGTCACTTGTCGGTATATATCATCACACCTCTGCTAGGCCTGAAAGTAGAAGTTTGTGGAGAGTTTTATTAATTTGAGGAATTAAACTTGAAAATAAAATCTTGCAATGAGAGTGGGAACATCAAAAGTTTTAGATTAAAGTAATATAGAGCTTGATTTATGTTGAAAGGATGTATTTTCACCAAGTAGTGGCAACCATGCCCCCCCCAACCATAAGAAAATATTTTATCTTGTGTGTTGTTGGGGGGGGGGGGGGGGGGGGGGGTCCAAAGTGACTCAAGGTGTGTGCCCCTCAAAATACACTATGGATCACAAGGAAAAAATTCATTAGAATTGAGCATTGATAAGTTTTATGTTTTTATTTTATTTATATACATATTATTTTAAAGTGGCTCTAGCATGATAAAGATCCAGAAGTTGAGTATGATATAGGTTCCAAGTAGCTCAACTAAGTTTTATTCTAATACCTCTGCAGGGGGGAGCTATTTACAACTAAATTACAAGATAACCTTTAATTGTATTTGTAGGTATTAAGGAAATATATGTTACAGATCATAAGGGAAAAGAAATCATAAAATTTGAAGATTGATAAGTTTTATATATTCACTAAATTTAAGTCCATATATTATCATTAAGTGGTTTTAGCATGATTAAGATATGAAGAGTTGGATATGATATAGGTTCCAAGTACCTCAACTAAGATTTATTGACACCTACACAATGAGGGGAGAGGGGGCAATTTACAAGTAAATGACAAGATAATTTTCAGATAGTAGGTATTAAGGAAAGAATAGCATGATAATTCACAAAGTCACAACCTAAAAAATTGCAAATGCCACTTGTGAAAAGTTTTCAGTAATTTCAACTTTCCATGTTTAATTATCCTGTTAAAACATCAGTTGTCTTCCAACTGATATGCCGCAGCAAAACCAGATCATGACCAAGTTCTCCTTTCCATTTAGCTTGAACGATGCTTCTTATTTCTGTAAGGCTTTATTTTAAACTTGCACTTTCATATTTCATGCATGTCAATTTCACCAACCGGCAGTGCATATACTACTAATACCCATGAAGGAATCCTCATCATTTTCAGCCATCCAACACACCCCTTATATACGAATTTGGAAAATTTAGTGGCACCCTACGGGAATTCTGTTAAATTGACTTTTGTTACACATCAAGTCAATAGTTCAGTCATCCTTACTAGTAGGAGCAAGTTTTAAATGCAATATCTCTTTGAAATGGAATCTACACGTCAAGTCAATCAGAGGAAGTGATTCACATAGGAAGGGTATTGGGAACATGTTATTCAACTTCCTGACACTCAGGTTTAGTTTGGCCGCCGAAGTTTTAAATCCCAGTAGTCTCGTAGATGACGCTGTTATTTTTAATGTGGCTGGAAGGTGAACTGCAGACTTGGCCGTTAGTCGAGAGAGGAAAGATGAAATCTGGCAGGAAATCAGGCAAGAAGCTGGCGTTCTAAGTACCTCCGATTTCAACATACCTTGAAAAGCCGTCCGTCACCGCAATTTGGACAGTAGTTATGAGTTTCGCATACAATGACTTGTGCTATCAATTATATACTAATTACCAGGACTTGGGAAGGTGGCGGCCAAATTAGGCCTCACAGAAAGCCAGATAGCGGCATTACATTCAAATTTATTTATCAAAAAGAATCTCCAAACAGCTTCTGGAGTAAGACATTAATTGCCTAGAATGACTGCTATCCTAGCCTCCATAACGTTCAGAGACAGCTCTCAATGGCACATTATGGAGAGCCCGAAGATACACATATCTGTGTATTTTTCGGAAATAAAAATTAATTTAAACCATGACAGGCTACCGTTTGCCAATTGCTACTGTGAGGCTGGTTGTGTAAAAAACTAGAAATATATTTTACAATGGTCAGGAGGATATGGTGAGACAAGCTCAAGATCCTATAAACTTCGCAAGAGTCGAGCAATAAGCTAGAATTCTTACCTTCACTTTGACTTCAGCAATCTCTGTTCCATCACACACTTCCATGACGAGCCTCTACATTAAAATAACAAATGATGAAAATGAAAAGGTAATAAAATAGGAAAACTAGATTCAGCACAACAAATTTAACAGAAAAAAAATGAATTTGCAGAATAATAAAATATCATCAGTGTGTATGACTTTTAATATAAGTTTGACACCGCTCACACTGCTATGTCATGGTTATGTTTCATGTAAATTACCCCAAAAGTATATATATGCCCTAATAGAAGGAGCGCCGATAATGTATTAGCTGCTAAAGCTTTTTCCTGATTTTGCTAGTTATCACCTCAAGATTCTTTAAACGATGAAGTTTTATTTAAATGACAAATTAACGGTCATCTTAGAACTAATTTGAATGTGAAACCTAGTTTTCAATTAACTAAAGATACTAGAGCTAAACCATTCACTGAAGGGAATCGGTCATTTTTGTAGTTTTGTATACAAATGCAAACTTCTGTTTTCTTGTCATTCAATCAGTTTACTTTCCCTGAGAGAATAGAGGAGACATAAATAGCACATTAGAAGCCTATCAAATACCAAACAGAAAGCTTTTACTGGTGGTCTTTATAAGCTCTTCCCATGTTAACGTATATGAAGTTAAATGACCACGGAAAAACATGGATTAAGAGCAATGTTAATAATTGAGACTACCAAAACTATAATATAAAACTGGTGCAAATAATGAGATACCAATGCCGAATAATGAAACATAAACAAAAGTGTATGTAATTGCCTATTTGATAGAGCTTTTACTGGTGGCATTGGTAAAAGCTTTCTGTTTTGTTTTGTTTTTTTTATATGTACATATTCATATAAGTTAACATGGGAAGAGCTTATAAAGAGAGATTTTGAATCTCTACATCTCAACCAGAATATGACCCATTGTTGAAAATAAGATTAGATTGAATGCAATGGGATGAATACAAGACTAGACGCCCTCTCCTTTATATAGGAGAGGGGAGACGCCCTAAGACTTAAGACGCAAGTAATCTAAACGGGCAATAATAGAAAAGCCCACTAACTAATTAACCTATTAACTAAATAGGCTAATATAGACTCTCTAACACTCCCCCTCAAGCTGGAGCATGGGTGAAACACATGTCCAAAGTTTGGAGGTTACAAGACTCGATAAAACGATAAAAGAAATGATAAATGAAAGATAAAAGATAAATATCACTCCCCATACAAAAATTGATACTCCCCCTTAATTAATACTCCCCCTGAACCATGTGGTGGCAATGTCTCTCTTCTTTGAAATTGTATTATGCAGGCTGGAGATCCTTGAGCTTTGAAGAAGGTCTTTGGAGTGCATCTGGAATGAAGAGCATCTGAAGAATGGAATCTAATACTGCAACAATAATTCGCCACTTGGAGCAGACGATCTGCAACACCATCACTACGTCATCTTCATTGGATTACGTACTTAATGCGGCACGAACACGGATGCCCAATGTCGATGTAGCAATAGCGGAATCTTCGAATTGTCTGAGAAGACGTGCATAATGTGGCACGAACACGAACGGACGATATGCTAGTGATACGATGCAGGTACTATAACTTTGTTGCATGAACCTTGGGAGCTTGACATGAAAGGAGATATCATCCATCAAGGAAAGTCCCAAGTAGATCAGCAATAAGTGATGTCTAAATAGCAGATGCGGCTCAGAGAAGACGTGATGAAGCAGCTCGATGAAGATAAACTGGATGAATCAACCTTGCAGAAGTAGATTGACAGGCTCGCTGAGCTTCTGAAAATCTGAGGAAGCACCCTCTGTCTCATGTGAATGCAGCTAAAGTACACCATCAACATCTGACGTACATAACGCGGTACAAACACGGATAGCTCGGTGTTGATGCTGAATGAAGATCCTTCATTGTTGTCTGGAAGTAGAGAACGGATGTGCTAAACAATGCGAAGCTCCATGAAGATAATAGCCTGCAAGATATATAGCATGAATACATATATCATCTCATCTCATACTCTCTCTCATACATATTCTCTCACTCTCTCTCTCTCCTCACCTCTTCCTCTCCTCTCTATCCCCCCCGCACACCAAATACGACGAGAGTAAGTGTTTGGTGTGGAGAAATGGACATATGACCCCCCGCACTGTGGAAAGGGATACACACATGATATGGGTGGGGGCGAGAAAGGAATTGGTGGATTTGAGAGGATTTTGTGATATGGAGATGTGTAATATGTGGAGAATGAAACCGATAACCGGAGAGAATATGCTAAATGTGTCAATGTAAGATTCAGATAGAATATGTATGAGAGAGAATATGAGATGAGATGATATATGTATTCAGGCTATATATCTTGCAGGCTATTATTGTTCACTTCGTTGTATTGTTCACGCGCGCGTACTATTCACGTTGCGTACTGTTCACCGTCGGAGTACTGTTCACGCCATCGTTACTGTTCACAGCTCTGATACCATGTTGAAAATAAGATTAGATTGAATGCAATGGGATGAATACAAGACTAGAAGCCCTCTCCTTTATATAGGAGAGGGGAGACGCCCTAAGACTTAAGACGCAAGAAATCTAAACGGGCTATAATAGAAAAGCCCACTAACTAATTAACCTATTAACTAAATAGGCTAATATAGACTCTCTAACACCCATGATAGAGCTGAATGGAAAAGAAGGATCCATGTAGCCGACCCCAACATAGTTGAGATTGAGGCTTAGTTGATGACGTGGTTGTATAGGTGTCCAGGCGGTCAGGCATTCCAGGGGGGACGCCCAAACATCCTAGGCGCCCAGGCGGAGGCCCATGCGTTTCTAGGCGATTTTATTTTTTTTTATTTTAACAAATATATGTAAAATTTCTGAAAAATACAATCCTTACACATAAATATACATGATAAATATGCAATCAATGTGCTAGCATCGTCTGAAGAAAGCAACAAAATCATTAGATATGGGTTGAATTGTGGAAGTTTTACCTAAACAAAATTCATATAGAAATCAAAAAGCTAAAATGTATAATGTTTGTAGCCAAAACATGTATAATACTATATGTAGAATTTAGGCTAAATCAAAACTAACAAGACCTAAACTAGAACTGATTGGCCCTAATATAAACTCATTTGATCCAAATTTGATCAAATTTGACCTAGTTTACCCTAATTTTTGCCTAAACCAGACCTAAATTTGTATACCATGACCTAATCAATCCCAATTTCCATAAATTTTTCATATATTCACCTAAATGAGACAAAATTTGGCCAAATAAGACCTAGTCATCCAATTTAGAACAATTTCCCCCCAAATCATACTTGTTTCCCCTAAATTAGACCTAATGTGCCCAATTTTGACATGATTTGGCCTAAATAAAACCAATTTTGTATATTATGATCCAATCAGACCTAATTTCCCCAAATTTTCCCTATATTGACCTAAACAATATTTAATTTGGCGAAATTAGACCTAGTCTCACCATATCAGATCATTTTTCCAAAATCAGACTTATTTTCCCCAAATCAGACCTAATCTGCTCAAATTTGACATAATTTGGCCTAGAATCAAACCTAATTTGTATAACATGACCAAATAAAACCTAATTAACTCTAAATTTCCCTATGTTGATCTAAACGAGGCCTTACATGACCAATTCAGACCTAATTCCCCAAATTAGACTTAATTCCCCCAAATCAGGCATGTTTTCCTCCAAATCAGACCTAATTTACCATAAATTGACCCTGCTTGGGATAAATCAGACCCAATTTAACCATAAAATAACCCAATTTGATCAAATTCAGATCTAATTTATGCTTATTTAGCCTTGAATTGGCTTAATTTGGGCCTCAAAAGGCCTTGGGCAACAACTTAGGTCAATTAGGGGCCTGGGCGCCCAGTTTGAGGCGGGCTGACTTAAGCCTAGGCGCCCAGGCGCTGCCCAGGCGAGGGCATGTACAACACAGGTTGATGATGATGATGATGATGTACATATTCATAATATACATACACACATATAATACATATACATACATATTTTTAGAAGGTATTACAGGCAAGGAATGAGGTTTCGGCGAAATCACCGAAATTTCGCCCCAAAATACCGATTTCGGTAGCATCTGGTACCGAAACATGCGACTATACCGATTTCAATCGAAACTGGCAACAAGATTGCATTTATCGAAATTTCGATAAAAATTTCGACGGTTTCGATGAATTTCGCCAATTTCGAGGTTTTTTGTACACAAATTGAAAAATTTCGATGGAAATTTCAATGGAAGTTTCGATAATTGCAATCATTTATGTTATTGTTGTTTTTTGAATAGGACTAAAGGGGGATTGGGGTTATTTCACCATTTATTACTCATGCATAGCATATACCTATAATATATCATAATTACATTGCATTCCCTAATATTTGCTACTCAAATTATCAAACACTAATACGATGCATGCTTTATGCTATATTTTATTTTCTTCAATGCGGACGACATGTATCCTAGTGGTGGTTTTAGACAATGAGGGTCCTAGGAAGCCAAATACACCAATAAATAATGATTTTACTTGGAAACATTGCATTAATGTTCTTAGGGCCAATGAAATGGTTGACTGTCGAGTCAATATCAATAACAAACTATCAACCCAAGTAAAATGTGTGGGGGACACCCTACATATCGAATATGTGATGTTATAGCACAAATAAGTACATGCATGTATATAGCTCATAACTGCAAAATTACATAACTTAATTCCTACATTTTGTCATCGAAATCCTTCATCGAAATCCTCAATAAACAGGACAGTTCCCTTACCTCCCACATGAAGGACCCCTCCCTAACCTACCCCCACATAAAATTTTATTGCATAAAACGATGCATTTAGGTGTAGAGATCACACCTGTAAAATTTAATAAATTAATTCGTTCATTTTGGCGTCGAAACGGGCACAGTTGCATTTATCGAATTTTTTGTCGAAATTTCCATAAATTTCGGTTTCCGTGCTGTCGAAACGGTATCGAAATCAGATACCTTATTCCTTGATTACAGGCCTACTTTGCTAATAGGTTAATTAGTTAATGGGCATATGTGTCTCAACCCATATAGCCTTACTAGAGTCCCAAGTCGGTAATGCTAATGTTTCCCCCTTTCTCCTATATATAGGACAAGGGTGTGCCATCTAATATAACACACAAGTGAGTTTTCCCTCACACTTTTCAACATGGTAACAAAGCACTTAGTCAAACCCTAGAGAGGAGAGAGAGAGAGAGCTCCGCCGGCACGCGACCGCCGTCTCTCCACGGCTTAGGCCAACCGCCCACCAGGCATCCTCCCGACCTCCATTGTCATTTCTCTTCTTCTTTCATATAGATCTTAATCTACATGCCGACACCAACCTTCCTAGCCATTTGTGCTTCCCTGATTCATAGTCAAAGGCAACCACCAAGTCTCTTAACGACATTAATTCCCATCTAGATTTGTTCGTCGTCTCTTTCTTGAGGTTCTCTTCCCTGTCATGTGCAGGCATTGTTCACCCCAACCATCATCTACCACTGTTTGCCCCAGAGATTTCCTCTACAGCACTAAAAAAAAGACATAGCAGCAAGGGAGCCATCGTCATCCTTGATCCCCATTCCTTGGACGGTGCTAATTCTTTTCTAGATCAGGTCGTAGTCTAGCAACAGTTCCCTATGGCTATTGTCATCGTAGAAGCCTTCACTATTCCTTGGACGTCTTTCCATAGACAACGCTAATTCTCGTCCAGATCCGTCCTTGGTCTAGCAAGGGATTGTTGATGCCTCATATCCGCATGAACCATTGGCACAAGTGACGCCACTAATTCCTATCACCCGCTTGGTGTGCCTTCTTGGGGTCGTGTTCTCTTTGATGGCGCCAATTCCTATTCAGATCATGCGTCAGTGGTCGCTGAGACGACATGTTGTCTAGTTAGCAAGGCGTATCGTAGTCCAAAAAACGTCTGACGGCGTAAGCTTTTGGTCAGATCACAACCTATACGATGTGTCATATTCCAATACGGCGTGTTGACCGAAGTCTGTTTCATGCATACACATCGTGTTAGATTTCCAACACAGCATGTTGGTGGAAAATTGTTCCATGCCTTCGACATCCTGCACGACGTGTCAGAATCTCCACATTGAATGTTGTCGGGAGCCTATCATCTTCGACCAACAAAGTTGCACGCCGTGTCAGAACTTTACACAACATGTCCAAAGAAGCTTGTCTACTTCCAGTTCAAGTATAAGGTCCTCCAAAGGTCTTTATCTCCTCCAATACCTAAGGATAATTAGATACACCTCTCATTTTACATTTTCCTTTCCCACCATCATGTGCATATCTCTTTCCAAGTTAGGGGGGTCATATGTCTCTTTTCCACACCACCTACTCCTCTTCGTATTTGGTGTGTGATATAGAGGAGAGAGAGAGTATGAGAGCATATGAGGAGAGAGATGAAAAAATATATATTCCATGATATCTTTATGGATCTTTGTATTCTTCAGCACATCTGCTCTTTCGATGTCTTTGTGGCGTATCATTCCCACTAAGCATCGCTTTACATGTGAGTTGGCTATCTGCGTGAATTCCAATTGGCCACCACTTTCAGACGACATTGAAGGATCTCAATTGCAGTAATGACACCAAGCTTTTTGTGTTCGTACCGCATTATGTACGTCAGAAAAAGAGCTTGTGGTGCTTATTCCATTCTCTTGTTCCCTCTGGTGTTAATGATATTTTAGTTGATCATTCTCGTTGCATTCCCATGAGACAGATGGTTGCTTCTTCACATCAGAAGCTCGTCAATTTCTAGCATGTGCATTTTGTATCCGCAAGGATTCATCTAGATTTATCTTCATCGAGCTACTTACGTTATTTCTTCTCTGAGTTACATCTGCTGACATGGCTTGATGGTGCCATTTATTCCTATCAATTCCTCTAGATTCATGCCCAGATTTATGGTCAGTATGGCAGCCATCAGCACCTTGTTCAGCTTGTGTTCATGCTACATTATGCATGTTTGTGGTTGTCTATGCTAATTCCAGTTGGCTACACTTCTCAGACAATTTAAAGATACCTCTATTGCTACATCGACAATGTGCCTTTGCGTTCGTGCCAGGTTATGTAAGTGGAATGTGTTGATTGTGCGCTTATACCACTCACATATTCCTCTCCGGTGAAGATGGTGTAGTCGGGATACTTCTGATCGTATGCTTTAGTTTGATTGTGGTGAGATTTATACTGTGGCGTTTGGATTCCATTTATCAAATGTTCTTCATTCTAGATGCACTTTAAAAGACCCTCTTCAAAGCTCTAGTGTTTCCAGTCTGCAGAACACAACTCAAAAGAGGTGTCATCGTATCTTTTTAGTTGGGAAGTATTGCTTAAGGGGGAGTGACAATTTTCGTATGGGAGTGACATTTTTATCATCTAATCAAGCCATGTAAGTCCAAGCCGAATCTCATCCATACTCAAAGCTTGAGGGGGAGTGTTAGAAAGTATCATAATCCTATTTAGTTATAGGGTAATTAGTTAATGTGCTTAAGTTTCTTGGCCCATATAGCCTTACTTGACTCCCAAATATGTAATGTCCCCTCCTTTCTCCTATATATAGGACAGGGGCGTGTCGACACAAGTGAGCTTTCCCTCACACTTTTTAACACATAAATGTCTATATGTATATATTATTTATGAACACCTCATGCATAATTTAAGGATTACGCCTTGCCTCATTAAGAGAGAAAAGCCTCGTCATGCAATTTTAAAACTCCATTGTATACATATATTTGTATACTTTTTGCAACCAGTATTTGATGTGCCTCAGTTATTACCTCAGTAGTTGTGTCATTGCCCCAAGCACAAAGACATGTATTTTTATTGTTATATACATACTTATTACAATATATTTTATATTCCCGTCAAAAATATGTACACATTTTATTTAATTCCCAAAATAAGTTCTAACTCTGTATAGATAAAGTCAATGTTATAGTCACGCTGACATGAGTAATTTGGATTCTGATAATATGCAAGAGGGGGTCTTATATGGGCATATATTATTCAATATTGCAATTGAAACCCTAATAAGGATAATTTAGTCCTTGCATAGAATAAGTAGACACTTGTTTATTTTAAGTTGTATCACCTTACAAGGGTTATGTACATACATTTTAAAGGCTATATCTGCATGACATATAAGAGGGGTTCTAATGTAAGTAGTCTAGTCTTTTACATTGTAATTGAACCTCAAATAAGGATAAAAGAGGAGTGCACCAACCTAGTGTATGGCTGTCCTGGTTGTATGCAACAGGTCATGGGTTCAACCTTGCATGAAGATGAAACGCGAATGGTAGGGATAAGTGGGGGATTTGGGGTGGGTTGGTCTGGGATTTTTTCAAATATACAAAATGATATTAAGATCTACCACATTGAAACCACATTCAAGGTGTAGATCAAGGCAAAAAGGAAAATGGGCATTAAGGACGTTAGTTCCTATGTTGTGGTATTAAGCACCTAATATTTATTCTCAGGAACATTATACTTATTAATAGCCAATGAACTTGTAGACAAACCCAAGCAGCGCATGCGTCAAGGCACACCCCTGTGGAGCACGTTGACTAATGACAAGCATGATGAGTTGGCAATCCCATCTGGTTGAGTTGACTAGTACAAACCCCCTTTTACTCCAAAGAGAGAGGACAAAAATTTGGAGCTAGTAAAGAGGTTGAACACACACACACGCACGCATGCACGCGCGCGCACACACACCACACACACACAAAGACCACATACACACACACATATAACACACACACACACATATATCTGTGTGTATGTATGAGTTGCATGTATTTATATACACAAGTACAATGTTCAATAGAGAAAGCATACATTATGTTAAGTCAACTTAAAAGGGAAAAAAAGCGGAATAGGAAGTCATGCAGGTAGTCCCCATGCAGCCACCACAACTAACTTTTGAGAATTAATTCTAGTATAAGTCATTTTGTTTTCTTTCATATACCAATGTCATCCATATGTGGATCTTTCAGCATATTTTCTGCAACATTATAATGATTAAATCAAACATAAAACATAACATTTTGATGCAGTAGTCTGATAATTTGCATATTTCAAATGCCCTAACTCATGGCCTGAGGTTGAGACCTAATAGGAGCATTGACCTGTAAACAAACACTCTCATAGCTTAAGAAAGTCAGGAATCTAGAGAGTACACAAAATTTTGTAGATCTTTTATCCAAATAGTTGGGGATAATGAAATAGAATCAATTCTACACGGGTTACAAGCAGCCTAAGATACAAGCACAATCCAAGAAGTGTATGATCACATTAGGAAATGTTATGACTTGCCAACATACCGATACCAAGTAAAAGAGAGGAACAAAAATTTGAGGGAAAGGAAAGACTCGGGATGTGACAGCAATTATCTTTGGAAGAGCTCCACGGTGGCTTGCCATCATGGCACCACTTGAAGAAGGACAAATGGGAGCATTGGCCTCTAATTAGTTAATTCATCTATCCTAACTCATGGTAGAAGACCCAATTAGAGTATTAATCTCTAGATGAACACTTTGTGCAACCTTAACAAGCTAGGAATCCAGTGTATAAACAACTTTATCTAGATCTTCATCCAAGTTGTGGACAACCGTGCAAATGGTATAGAACCCAACTCTATAAACTTTGGATGGCGAGTAACTTAAGATAAAACACAACCAGTATTTGTACAATCACATCAAGAGATGTTGGGTTCACAGCATTATAGTTGTCAATGTGGTTAGGTGTTGGCCTCCATGACTTGAAGGAGGACAAATGGGAGCATTGGCCTCTAATTAGTTAATTCATCTATCCTAACTCATGGTAGAAGACCCAATTAGAGTATTAATCTCTAGATGAACACTTTGTGCAACCTTAACAAGCTAGGAATCCTGTGTATAAACAACTTTATCTAGATCTTCATCCAAGTTGTGGACAACCGTGCAAATGGTATAGAACCCAACTCTATAAACTTTGGATGGCGAGTAACTTAAGATAAAATCATAAAACACAACCAGTATTTGTACGATCACATCAAGAGATGGTGGGTTCACAGCATTATAGTTGTCAATGTGGTTAGGTGTTGGCCTCCATGACTAGAAAGGCAGCTAGATGCCACCACTTAGGCTGTCCACGTGATCTATAATTCTTCTAATTTTTATACACATTCAAAATAGTTTGCATATATACTAAATCAACTTATATGCATTTCTGCAGTAAGTTTATATTCTTTTTCTTTGATAGATAAATAAACTTATATGCATTTTTGCAGTAAGTTTATATTCTTTTTCTTTGATAGTAATCAATCCTAAAAATGCCTAGATTACACAAAAATGACTTTCTCTAAATTGACAAAACCAGATCTAATTTGATTATATTAGGCTAAAATGACCTAATATGACATATTCAAACATAGACTGACCTCATCAACCGTAACACGACCTTACATGACCTAATTCAAGTAATGAACTAATTCTAATCGGTGCCAAAATGACCTAAACTGGGCCTACATGGCCCTAGGCACCCACCCACTCTACTTTGGGACCTAGGCAACTAGACTCAAAGACGTCCTCTAAAGCCCATTCCAGTTAGGTGCTAGGCTGGCAACTCGATAAGTACGCCAACATACTGAATACTAAGGAAAAGTGAAGAACAAAGAACAAAGGGAAAGAGTGGCAATCAATGTATTAAAAAACGGGAAGCGGGAGGCGTGCGGACGGGACCTTGTAGCCGCTCAAGCGGCAGGCGGGCGCTTAAGCGGGCGATTTTTGAAAAAGCGGATGCTTAAACTCTTATATATTTATATACAAAATTACATGTATGTGTTTATAAAAAATATATTTCTAAGGAAATCAGTAATACTAACCAGTAGTATCAATTACTAATTAACGAAATCTGCAAGAATATCAGTAAAATCAGTAAAACCATTAGAAGTATAATAGAGTAATATGATATTTACTTCGATATATTACAGCAGTACCCTATTATATACAGCTTACATACAAAGTTTGCATTCTAAAGTAGGACTAGGTATATCATAGAACATTTAATGTATACAAGCTTCATATATTATACTCAATACTACTTGGATTATATAATTAATTAACATTACATGCTTACAGCAGCATTTTTTTCAAAAAGCGGCCAAAAAGCGGGAAAAAAGCGGGTGAAGCGGGAAAAAATCGGGCATTTGAATGAAGCGGGAAAAAAGTGGGCGCCTAAGGGCAATATTAGGCGGATGGCCTTTGCAGCCCGCTTAAGCGGCCGCTTTTTAATTCAGTGAGTGGCATCTATGCATGTGAAAAATAAGCATTAGTTAATGAAAACCATTATGCACTGCACTTAGCATCTCTGCACTATTTATTGAGGAAATCTGTATCATAGGATTTTGTGCATTATGAGCCTAATTTCAGAAGTTTTTGCTGCAGTACATCAGCCCATATAATGTTCTAAAGAAATTTCTGATAAGAGTAAAATATATTGGACAATCATGTGGTTTGCAGCTTAGATGATCAAAGAAAAGGTGAGATCAGAATGTATGGTTCCAATTGATAACCAGTATCTTTTCCGAAATGTAGAATGACCATCAATCATTGAGATGTTGCATATACAATTCCCTTAAGTAGTCAGAACGGTTTTAGAAATCCTTGGGTCCAATAATATCTTATGTACCAAGCAAAGCATTCTAAAAGGAAAAACGTTAAAGTACCATATGGAAAAAGACTGCTATTAAAGCTTAGGGGAGTTGTTGTACCTCGAACCCATCAGGGAAAACACTGAAAGGACTTTTGTTGTCCACGGTCACTGTCATCTTGTCTGAATCAAGTTTAGGTGATGTGGTACTCAACGAAGCCTTTGCTACTGCATTCAGAGTGCCATTCTGGTTCATGGTGGAGAAACGCCTTCCTGCCACTGATACCCGGGTGAAAGAAGCTTTATGCGATTCAGGAAATCCTAAAGAACCTGGAAAGCCAAGGGAAAAATTAACCATTTAAATATCACAGAATAGACTGGCAGAATGCCTTTCACCGTTATAAATAACAAGGTACTGGCTCAGGCTCTTGACATGAGATGAATAACGATATGCAAAATTACTTCTACAATGTGTCTGACTGAAGATTAGTAAGCAAAGGATTTCTGAAGGAAGTTCTGCTAAATAAGTTTACAAGGAGACATGATTTTTCAAAAAGCATTTGCATTCCATAAAGGAATTTTCTCAAGGTATACTGGCTTAACTGAAGATCTCTCCACTCAGTAACCCCCACATAGCAACTTCATCCAGGGCTAGCCATCTCCATGCCATTTGTGAAGGGCATTCTCCTTGAAAGTGACTTCTGCATAATTCCATTTTCCAGGTCTACGCAGCACAATAAAGCTCCTCCCATTATTCCCATTGCTGTTTTCCTATAATTTGTGGATCAAAACAAGAGCATAACTGAAGAGCTTTTGTATAGCATGCCTTGTATGGGAGGACCATGCGGAGCAAGAAAAATGGTTGAATCCCTAGTATGTCATTTTCAATCAAAATAACACTTTTCGAGATTCTGTTTTTTCAACCAAGCTGAAAATATGCAGAATCCCAAATATGTCATCAATCACTATGCTCTTGCCTATCAAAAAACCCAACTATTATTCTTAAACGTATATGTACATAAGGACAATGAAGGTCTAGAATGAAAGGAACCATTGATGCCAACACACCCACATACCTTGTGGCTTGTGGGGGTGTTGCCAAGCCTAGATACTTTGACAAATTTTGCCTCTAAAAAGTGACATGTTTTAATATATACCAAGGTTTTGGAAAGCGCGAAGCGTGCGGATTGCCCTTCTTGAAGCGGGAAGCGGGCTTTGAAGCGGACTAAAGCGGGCGCTTTTTGAAAAAACGGTTCACATTGTTTTAAAATAAAATTGAAAAATTTAGTGATTGTCTTAATATCAACAAAAAGATATATTACCCAACAATCAACTAGTTTGAATAACATTTCACTACGTCAAATGACTTTTCAAAAGTATTTTAGGTTTCACTAGAGTAAATGTTTTCAAGCGAATTGATTTATAATTGGTAACTAATTACTAATTAATTAGTAATTACTAGAGAAGAGTAAGTAAATTCTAGAGGAGAAATTATGATAATTATCCAAGTAGTCATGTAATTCCAGAATAAATCATTCTGCGTAATATTGATTTGTAATGTTGTCATTGTGATTATTATCTATCAATATTAATAGGAAACATTACTCAAAATCTTACTGATATTATTAGGAGAACGTTACTATAATCTTACAGAGCATGAGTAAATTGTTAACTTAATCAAGTACACTACTGTTTCATGTAATGATCACTGATGTAATCTTAGTTAAATCACAATAAAATATTTTACTGATTATTAACTAATAGGCTAATACAATTGCAAATACAAGAAGTAAATCATATGGAGGGAACTACTACAACAGCAGATCTCTGGAAAATGTCGCAGCATGCAATTAAAAAATAGATGGATCATATTCATAATTCATGTTTGCACTTTGTATACAATTAAATAACAGCCTAAAGTTTAAATCCAAATGAAATTATCTCATCATCTTGTATATTGCCTACATTAAAAATAAATATAACGTATGTTGTAGCATGTGCATGGTAATTACAGTAGGAAGTTCTACATTACTAAAGGGGAACAAGGAGAACGAAGATAGAACAGCAAGGAAGAGGCTACGGGAACAGGGAGAAAGGAATATGGAAAAAGGATTGTACAGCACGGAAAAGGTTAAGGGACTTTGTCAAAGGGAAGAAGGAAAAAGGGGGAGTATGACCAGGGAACAGGGAGAAAGCATAAGGGAGAAGGGGCAGTACGATTGCTAATGAAATTGAAAAGAAAAATAGAGACGTAGAGAAGAAGCTTCCAATAGCAGGGAGGATTACTTGTTGATCTCCAGCTATGAGTGGACTCCGGTGAAGAACAGCCTACGGCTCTTGGCGCTGTTGTGAAGAACGGGGAACTCCACAGAAGAAAGACTTGGCGTCGTACACTGGAGGAGGCTTGTCTCTCTGTGGCACCGTTGTACTTGGCGGCCTCCTTGGAAGCTGCCGAATAAGCAGCAGGCCATTGAGGGCCGCTATACTTGGTTGTCTCCGGCAGGGGACTAAGCGCCATCTAATGCTTGTTTGCTTTGTAGGCAAACCATGCGGGAGAGCTCAGTTCCGCAGAATGAGTTGAGGAGAGTCCTCTCCTCATCCGGAACCATGGCTGGAGCCTAGGGCAGCGGTTGCGGCTGCGCACGGTTCGGAATGGGAAAAGGAGTCCAGGAGTATCGAGGAGTCGCGTTGTTAGGTGAAACGGAGAGTAAATATCAGTAATATTGTCACAAAGCGCCCGCTATAACCGCTACAGTGGAGCCCGCTACAGCGGCCCACAACCCGCTAAAGCGGCCCAAAGCGCCCGCTACACAGTGAAACGCTTTTTTTCCGCCTTTGGCTATATCGCAGCGGCAAATCAGCTAGGCCGCTTCAGCGGCCGCTTTTTAAATCAGTGATATATACATCAGAGCTAGACCTGTAAATGGATAGCCGGAATCTGCACATTCGATCCCCAGATTCAAATCCAAAATTTTGAAAAAAAAATCTGACATCCGCTAAATTCGGATCGGATTTCGGATATCGAATTTCGGATCGGTTATCGGATATTGCTGTATCTGCTCCGGACAAAATCCAAATTGAAGAAATACATACATATAGTATTAAATATATATTATTTATATATAGATATATGAAAATATAGACACTTTATCATATATATGTTATGTAATATCAATATTTTCTATATATAGTATATTTATTAACATTAAATGTATGATTTTAGATTCGGATCGTATATTTATCCGAATTCGAATATTATCCATTCGGATAGGATTGGATGTTAACATATGATATCCGTCGGATATCAGATCGAATTTTTTTTCTAATTCGGATATCGGAATATAGCACTATCCGCTCCATATTCGATCTGTTTACAGGTCTAATCAGAGCTTTAGTAATTGTAATGAGGGTGCATTGGTTTTTACGTATTTTTGTTTTGTTAAAGAAAAGACGCCTACTTACACGCTTTAATTTACAAGACAAGGCCTTTCTTAGCAAACTCTCTACCGAATATGAGCATCTAATTGATGGATCAATCACATACCTTGTGGAAGATATTTAATGGATCAGGTGTTGCAAATTACTGCACAGTGATCCATTACAAATTTAGAATGTTATTCATGTTGACGTTCAACCATAGTCGAGCTGACAAACATGTAAGTTAAAGGTCAAACACTCCATTGAACTTGGCAAGGGTTGGTAATGTTAGCAAAAACAGAAATTGCACTGCAATAAAACAAGGTTAATAATGAGCACACCCCAACAAACATAGATGTGGAAGATACTCCACTTTTGACATAATATGGGAATATCGTGAACACTTGTTGCTAGCATTGTATTTTGTATATGTATTGTAAAAGACAAGATATTTGAGGCAGAACCTTTTGTAGTGTTTGTATTATGGACAGGGCACGCCTATTTATATAATCTTAGGTGGCAGCCAATACCGAATTACATGGTATGAGATGAATCCCATATGTACAGAAAATTAGGAATAGGAAATAAAGAATAAAGAATATCAAATATTAAATATTGTAACACTCTCTGTCAAGCTGGTGCTTATATATCATTAGCATCGAGATTGTTACATAGAAACTTGACCTGACAACCATTAAGGGGCTTAGTAGAAAGACCTTCTGTTTGGTCTTCTGATCCAATAGGAACCAACTTGACTTGTTGATCTTGGATACTTTTTTCACGAATGAAATGACAATCCACCGCTATGTGTTTTATTTGCTCGTGAAAAATCGGATGTGAAGCAATGTGATCAGCTGCTTGAATATCACACTGCAATTCCATCGCAACTAATTGACTATATCCAAATTCCTCCAAAATATTGTTGGCCCATAAGAGATCACTGGTAGCATGCATGGTTTATGGTTTGATACTCTGACTCTGCACTGGACCTAACCACCACTATTTGCTTCTTACCTTTGGGACACACAAGATTGCCTCCCACAAAAATGCAGTATCCAAAAATAGACTGATGATCAATAACACAACTCACTCAATAAGCATCAGAGAAACCATGAACTTTGAGATGTCCAAAATTAGAACATAGTACTCCTTTTCCTAGACTCCTCTTGAGATAACGGAGAATCCGAATGCCGGCTTCAACACGTCTATTGCAGGGTTTGTTAATAAATTGACTAACTGCACTATTAGCAAATGATATAACTGGATGATTGACTGTGAGATAATTGAGTTTGTTGACCAGTTTTCTGTGCCTCCTCTAATCTTCTAGTAGCTCCCCTCAATCCTTATGAAGCTTGACTTTTAGATTCATTGGAGCATCTATCGACTTTTCCCTAGCATGCCTATTTCTCCAAGAAGATCAAGAGATTGAATGATTAAGATCAAATCGCAGAAGACCAAACTTCAAAAGTGCATGACTAAATTTTCCGAACCAAGCTCCTGGAGATTGTTTTTAAGCCCGTAACTGGTGGAGCCTACAAGCCAGATGAGACTCACCCTGAGCAACGAACCTGAGAGGTTGCTCATTATAAATTTCTTCAGAGAAGACGCCAGCAAGGAAAGCATTTTTGATGTCCAGCTGATATAGAGGCCACGAAAAATGACAACCAATGGAAATAATATCTGAACAGAGGGCATCTTGGACATCAGGGGAAAGGTATCCAGATAATCCTCTTCATATACTTTAGTGTAACCTTAGCTACAAGATAGGCCGTCAAGCACCCTACTTTTACAAAGAAGACCCATCTACACTCGATTATTGCCTTATGAGAAGGACTGGGAACAAGACTTGTATGATTCTGGCAAAGAGCTTTCATCTCTACCTCCATGGCCCGTCACCATCCTAGGTGGCTCATATCAACAAACATACAGAAATATGTGAAGGTGATGTCTGAAACATGGCGTATGGATGTGTTACACGTTGTGTAATGCGCAGTTGAGGTGTCTTTAACTGGAAAGTCTTGCCAAGCAAACATTGAGAAGCAAAATCTGACCTTTCCTCTATCCTAGAGAGCCAATCCAATGATGAGATACATTGGGAAGGATATTGCAAAGGACCAGAAGGGGGAATAACAGGAAAACACAGTGGGCAAGATGATGGAGACAATCACTGGAACTGGAGGAGATGCTTTTCACCGTGGAGATGACAAAGATGATCGCCAAGGTTGGTGGAAATGACTTCCACCATGGAGATTATGACGGCCACGCGCAACTGCCATGGAGAAAGACTAGCACCAAGGGTGGAAACGGATGCAATAGTTGGGAGCAGACTATTGGTTGACTTCTTCTTCTAGGATTAGTGTTATAATAGATAGTTTTACTCTAATACCGTGTTGAAGATAAGATATTGGAGGCAAAACCACTTGTTGTGTTTGTGTTATGGATAGGACACGCCTATTTATATAGACTTGGGTGGCGGCCAATACCCATTTACATAGTATGGAACTAATCCCATATGTAAAGAGAATAGGAATAGGAAATAAGAAATATAGAATAATAAACAATAAATATGTATTATTCTAACATTTGTGCAATAGAATCTGACATTAGGATTTCTCACCAGGGATGGACCTAACTAGTGCTGAAAGTAGATGACTGTTGGGTCGCATGTTGACAAGATAAAGCTATGGCAGTGTCCCACCAAAGGAGTCAACTATTATGGGGACTGAACTAAGATTGAGAGCGGCCAAAAGTGAATAACATGACATGAGACTATGGGTGAGGAGGTGGTGCATCATCTTCAAGACAGTTTAATGGAGGTGCCATTGAAATGAGGGACTTAGTGGAGGGACACATCAGGAATTTCAATCAAGTGGCCACCAAGATGCGAGGAAACAAACAATTGAACCAGAAAGAATTTGGGGTCTTAATAAACAGTACTAGAATAGTTGTGAAACAACACATCAAAAATAAAGGGTTTAAAATTCTAATATGACAAAACCATTGGCAAGAATTGCACGTTGGGTGCACTAAGGACATTGCTGGAAGTAATATATGGATAAAAAACAGGATAAATTCTGAAATAATTAAAAAAAAAAATCTTCTTCTGGAACTGTGAAACCAAGGCAGAATGGACGAAAACGGCCAGTGGCAGAGAAATTTCTTGAGATTTGCACTTCCATTAGGACTGAATGCCAGGTTTTAGAAAACGTGATTCCGTTATCGGAACTGTAACAGCTTTAATTTCCTCATTTCAGAAAGAAAGATTTTCAAATTATATATATAGCAGTTGTCGGTTGAAGCAGAAAGTGTCGTAGCACCAAGATCCACTCACAACGGTACTTGAAAGAGTAGAAGAGACAAAGGAAGTACAAGACCTACAGCAAACTAGACTAAGTGCTGCAGGAGATTATTTGACTAATCTCGTTCTGCTCCAGTGTAATCCTAATGAGTCAAAATATGTCCATTGTCCAAGGCAGTCCGAAAACTAAAACAGCAGGAGCTTCCAAGCCTGTCGAAAGCCTAATCTAATGCACTCATGGGAAGCTTCAACACGAAACTATCATTCTTGCCACTAGCAATGTGCAGTAAATTTACATAAACCCGGTGGAGGTCCCAAAGTCCCACACAACCGAACAATCCCAAGGCACCGACACACATAATGCGATGCAAAGAAGAAAGGAAGAACTTGGAAGAAAACAGAGCAGTAATTACCGGGGAAGGATCGGCATATGGCGGCAGCCTCCATGGACGATAACATAGCGGTTTGAATATCCAGCAGTTGCTGACCTGCCTACTGAGAATAAAGAGGGGCGCAGATCCGGCGGGCAGCGACCTCAGGGGGTGTTATATAGCCGTAGGGAGGAGGAGAAAGAAATGGCTGAGCTAGAAGGTGATAGTGCGAGCTTGGCAATGGCCAGTCGGCGGTCCCTCACAGGCTACTTTGGGAGCTCCGCCTAGAGCATATGTTTCTCCACCCTCAAATCGGATTCGCTCCTAGCAGTCGGGAATTCCACGGTGCGCCAAGGATTAAGCGGCTCAAGGATTGAATTTGCGATTGGGCCTATGGGCTGTATGCTCAACTAAAATTTGACGGTCAAGACGAGCAATTTCCGTTAAAAACATCCCACCTAGGGCTCTTAATAAGAGGGTACCAATAAATTTACTCTATCCTTATCGTTACCTATCAAATGTGGTGGATAAGGGTATGAGGTTTCCCTACACCACCAATATGTTCATCCGTTTTTTTACCCTTCCCCTAACGAGGAAAATAGAGAGAAACGGGAAATTCATGAGTTTATTTATAACTCTATAAACGTAGTTTTTATTGTATACAAAATCTACTATCTACTCGTCTAAACGTCAAGAATCGTCTCCGTCCCCTGATTCCCTGAATGAGTTGGACTTTTTGAAAAGCATTCCGGTGGTCGGGTATTTACGGATCTTCATATTATCCAAATTCCCTACTAATATAATATACTTTGGATACAGAGGAGTGGTTTGGAGTTAATTAGAACACATCACGTGAATAGGTAGTTGGGTAAACAATTGGAGCTTCCTGATTATTCATGTGGGAGCACCTGCGGTTGGCCGAGCCAGAACATACAGATGTTCCTCAAGCAAGCGCTCCTCTAGACGGACTAATTCACCGAGATGTTCCTGCCGCCAGTGGCTATAGTCTCCATCCAGTTAGCTTGATGCCAAAGATTTTTAAGGATTGGCGGCAGACACCCGTGGTTGGTCTTCATCATTGTTAGGCTCACAGAGATGTCGTAGGGGCTGGTGGCCTGGGTCAAGGTGAAAACGCTGAGGAAGGCTTGTGGAGAGGCACCAATGAGGTGTTGGTCGATATGTAGACTGTTACTATTCGCACATGGAGAGGCCAAGAATGAGGTGTTGGTCGATATGCAGACTGTTACTATTCGCACATGGAGGCTTCATCAACCGCCACGCTGCCGTTGATACCATCAAATCCTGGTATAGGAGTAGCGATTGCACTAAAACTTTACGGTTTCGCCATGAGTTAGTCGCCTCCATAAGGATAAGAGAAAATCAAGCCTTGTCACCAAGTAACACATCGAGATGGAGGACACCTCACGCACACTGTTTAGCAGGTTTTGCACACGACGTCCACCATATCTACTTCGCTACCTCTTCATCACAACAATAAATAGAATTGATACGTATCACAAGAGTGGGAAGATGAGTCCTAAAAGTACTCACATCAACAGTCCAAAACCTAGAACTCTGTTACGGAAGTCAAGTCAAATCATTGTCGATGGTGTTTATATGCAACACCAATGAAATATGGACTTTTGATTCTAATACCCATGATTGGATCAGAATTCATGTGTACATTAACATGTATAACTACGCTGGCCCAGCTGAGATATGGTGGAGAAACTGGAGATGGATACATGGTACAAAGGGGTATATATGAAAGGTCGATTTTGTAGAAATCGGAATTCTAGGCGTATGACTGGTATCATTATTGATAGACCCAACACAAAAATAACGATTTACAAAAATGCTTCAAAGAAGTTAGACGTCAACTACGTGATTGTATCTCATCTTCTTTCGTAACATCTTAAGCAAGGTTATGCCAACAACGATGATGACAATCAATTCAAATAAAATGACTGCATCTCAGTACTCTAGACAGGACATACCAAGAATTGCTGACCTTGGCATGTATTAATATGTAAACAATATCATTTCTATCAAGTGGTCCTCTGTAGCATAAATCTAGAAATCAATTTCATCATTAGCTGCTGACAATGACGTTGAAATATAAGCATGAATGTTAGCACAAGGATGTGTATACAAGCTGCATGATGGGTGATGATACAGAAAAGTGTTTTATATATTGCAGTTTCAATGATCGTGGTAAGATATAGCTGTAAGCTTTTGTAGTCTTTAATTTTTCCAGCAGTGTACTTTATATTATAAAGAGTTATAAAATCATCATTGGATATAATATATTTTCAAAAATTTTGTAGTTCTATGTTTTATCATTATAACTACATTCAAAGTTTCGGTAAGAATACAATCTTTTCTTGTCCCTGCACCTGAAATGTTGTCATTAATACCTACAGAAAAGTATTACTATGAATATGCAAGAAGATCATGATTTAAGGTACTGTCTTTGGACCTTGATTCCTGTATGTGTGTTGTTTTAGTTTATTTTTGTACCTGACAGTTTAGTAGAGCCTCTATTTTATTCTGGAAGATGTTACATTTTTAAGATTATGACATTGTGTTTACTTTATTTGGATTTATATTTAGTGATATGTACATGGATATCCCTATTGCCTTAGTCTTATTGTCTATCATCTTTATAATATTTGTGTACTGAATTATAGTTGTTTAAAAACATCAGTCACTTTTTTAACTAATGGTAATATCACACGACCTCTCATACGTAGCTTACATGATAATATGTATGTTGGGAATCCAAGATAGTGGCACCATTAAGACCTTGTTGCAACAACTTTAATCACGAACAGTAAAAATGTATACATGTATATGATGTTAAAAACATGTCTTGATCTTGCCGCATGAAGTGGAATGCATATATAACCAACAAAATAGAAACATTCTCTGTACGCTTCGATTGGACTTGATGAGATTGAGTAGTTTATGGATTGTGGAGATGGCACTTCTAAATTGTATACCAAGTGATTTATTAAGTTAGTGAAAATAGTAAACATTTGATTCACTAGACATAATATTACACCTTATAATAAATAACTTAAACATAATGTGCCATCTCGAATATAACATTCTAGGGAACAGATTGAAGAAATATAAGCAGTTGGTTTATAAAAAAGAGAGAACATAAATAAATATATATGAGTTTCTGATATATAATGTTACACCCTCTATGGTGACTTTACCTTATTGGATGGAACATGAAAGTCGCAATGTTCATCTTAGGGGTCTCACATTGACTTGGATTGAGTGATTAGCTAAGATGATGCAATATACTTATGTATGTTAAAAATCAAGCAATTTATTTTTGTTCATCATTACTTTCTAAAGATAGTAAGAAAAACATTAGAAAAGGTCAACGTAAAACATTTTGGTCGCTTTATTAGAATACCAAAGGTATGTTGGCCTTCTTATGTTATTTATATTCTTCAAAGAGGAAAGCAAATGTGAATCTCAACAACTCTGACATCTTTGAACATTCATAATAATACTACACTACTAGATATCACTACTTACAAAATAAAATTCAATCTTTGAGAACTTGTAGTATTTGGGATATGAAAGGGGCATAAATATACTTTTATACATGTTGTCTTGCAAATGTTTAGCATGACAAATTTGACCTTTTTTAGTGATGTAAAATCAATACTAATCATAAATGTTATCTTGTAGTAGGTTGTTTTATTGATTTTTTAAAAGTAGATGAGATTCATTTTAAGGGAGTAGATGCAATCATACATTTCATAGTAATGATATCTACTTGGAGTTTCATAGGAGTAATAAAACCGCATTATGTATGTAACATAATCTTGTTATCTTATAGAGGGGAAAACAATATGATCTATATATGTTGATACTTATTTTTTTTAAATAAGTACAATTTTATTTGTAAAATAAAAATCTATAACTTACAAAATGGTAGTGCCATAAGAAAGTACCACTACATCACTATGGCTGAAAAAATGAGTTGGATGTGATATATAATCCATTGTTCAAGAACAATGGAAAACATATAGTCCTTTAGCTAATACTTAATTTTCTTAGCTAATAGTTACTTTTTCAGCACATGGGTAGTTCATTTTAAATACAAGAACATACATTTTAACTTTTCCCTATGTATATGAATATGTGACAATAAAAGGATATATGCAAAGAAAAAGAATGACACATGGCATGTATGGTGTCTATGGTTACTCATAATAGATGAAATTTAGAAAACCATTATTATTTTGAATTTGGTCATTTTAATTTCATAAACAACATATAATGGAAATGAAATGGATTTCATCGGTTGAGATTGCTCATGAAAAGCATAACATGTATCTTTTTCATATACAACAACATAATTAACTATATATATGTTCTTATTAAATAAAAATAAAATTAAAAGATCTTCTAGATTATCTATATATATAAGCAAGAATAATTTATGGTTATACAAACTAGGACCTTTTGCTTCTAAGCACTCTGCAGCAAGAGTTTCAAGACAAAAAATTATGACATTTTTTTGGCTCAAATGATGACAATCACTAAGCATTCATTGATCTATGGAATACTACAATAAGTATATATTATATGCGTGTATAACTTTCTTATATGATAAACTTTCAAATTTTAGTTTCATAACTTCATAGATATTTTGCACATAATAATATAGTCAAGGTTACTACAAAATTATGGGATTTACAGCGTAAGGGGTAACCTAACTATTAATTGTAAAACAAGTAATACATGATAATACGTATATAACCCATATGAATATACAAATTGTATCTAGCATCTCATAGAAATGTCAAAAATACATTAATTTTTATTTTGATTTACTTTAAAAAAAATGGGAATATGATATGTGTTGATTTGAAGGAAACGTGAAAATAAGTCATTATGAATCTCAAATGAAATGTAATCTTTAAATAAAAGTGACATGTAAGGAAATTATAAAATTTGACTCGTAAAGAATTTATTGTATATTCATCAATTTGTTTTACGTTTGTATTTTTTATTTCATTAATTTTGTTTTGGAATGCTTATCCTTTAGGAAGTTTCACATCTTATGATGAGCATATAGTAGAATATCTTATTGAAAATTGAAGGAGAATTTCTCCAAGTTAAATTCTAACCAATACATACGAGTAAATTCAAGAAGAACTTTTATGAAACATAATGATGTCTTAGTTTATAATCATATTTACTGAGATATGTTTAGACCAATAATTTCAAGAGAGAAACTTGTTGTATTGAGTCATTATATACAACAATAAGGCAACTCAACAATCCTCAACAAGTATATAAATATTTCTCTTAATGGATATCCTCTACTGTTATATAGAATATTAAATATACCACATTTTTGTTGATATCAATAAGAAGTTTCTTGAAGGTACAATAAAATTCTAAATTAATTGTACAAATATATAAGTTGTTCACATAATAAAGTCTTCCTATAATAATATAACACAATTGCATCTTATTTTGTAAATCATAGGTGGTTAAAAATGCATATATTGTTGCCATACACGATATAGTTTCTCGAATAGTGAATTGTGTTATGCTTAAGCATGTATTGTTGTCTTAAATATCACAAAGACGTTCAGACTTATCATGCTCTAATTACATTACAAGATGAAGGTGAGATCATGTCAAGAATCATCCCAATTATCAAAATTAATATAAAGAAAATCTATGATATTGACCTCTCTTTTTTCAAACTTTACTTGTATAAATGGCTTTCATTAAATTCACTTGGTTCTCTATACATTTTGTGAGTGAGATGAGATGGTTGGTGTTACAATAAGTAGAGTGTATTCTTATTACAATTAATTTATGCCTTATAAGGTTGATAACTGCTTCAATTGTGGAAATGAATTACAAACAATCCTATAAGGAAACCTGATATAAAACAAAGATCATTATTATAAGTCAAATTGTCATGAATTCATCATCAACTAAGTAAATTAATTGACATTAAGATATTGAACGAATTTCACATATTCAAGTTGAACCCAAAAATAACTAAGAACCATCTTAATAATGATCGGTTATTACATAGACCTGTAAAAATTAGAGAAGGAAGGTACCTTCTCTATGTAACCAAATTGTGATGTCATATATAAACCACAATAATAAACAAGTCAGTCGATATAGGTTACAAAATATGGAAATGCATGTTGAAGCAACTTTTTTTCTTTGAAATCAATATACTATATACTTTCAAATATATATATTACATTTAGATATTTCTTTCATCTTTTTCAAACATATCTCGTACAAGTACTACGTGTGAAGTACGTGCACATACTAGTATTTGTAATATACAAAGAAATCTTGTGTGTGTGTGTGTGTGTGTATATATATATATATATATATATATATATATATATATATATATATATATATATATATATATATATATATATATATATATATATATGCATGTGTGTATATAAGTGTGTAGGTATATAAATACACACACATATATATATGTATAATATATATATATATATGTGTGTGTGTGTGTGTGTGTGTGTTGAGAAAAAAGCTTTCGTCAATCAGTACTAAAGGAAAATTCTTATACATTTTTTTATTAAGATGCATTTAGGGCATCCTTAGAGATAATTATTATTCTATTTAAAATAACTTTTGATATTTAATAATATTGGGATATTTCTTATAGACATGCTCATGAAAACAAAATTACAAAAATAAGAACATGAATGTACACTAATCAGAAACCTTATTATAATTTTGATGTTACTAGTATATTATACATCCAATGGTTATTTTATGTATAAATAGTAGTACTCCAAATATAGTTGTACGAAGAAACAAAATGGCCCCAAATAAAGTGAATGTTATATTGAAATGGTATTAAATTTCTTACATTACAAGAAGTTATTGCGTCCATATACACATACACATAATGTAACATCCCTGACCTGGGTTCTATTTTAACCCTAGGTGTTTTGCTTAATAAATTTGATTAGATGCTTGCTTTTATTTCTTGAAAAGTAATTAAGGCCCAAGAGGAACTTATATTTCAATTTCTGCCCTTTTTGAATAATGTTGAAATAATGTTTTGTTAACTTTGGACTAAAGTGCAAATTACCCAAGTTGAGGGGTTTATTTGCAAATTGTACATGATAAAATGTTCCTATGATGTTGATACATCATAAGAATGAACATGATGTAGTGGTATAGTTTCCACAAGCTTGGGCACCAAGATAAAGCTTGTAGAGCAATCCTTGTGCATTAAAACCTAGTTTTGGTGTAATGTGCAATTTACCTAAAATCTAGGGTTCAATATGCAAAATATCACCTCTAGAGGGTCCCTCATATTTCTTGGCATCAATTAGAGCAAATAAAATGAGAGGGGAGCCTCATTTGAATTATCTTGGAGGAGAGAGAATCTTGATATTAAAATAATCAAGATTTAAGTATAAAAGGGACTTTAATTCTTTTTAATGCAAAAAGAAAAATATTAATTGAGGAGCCCTTCAACCAAAAGTTGAGGGATGAAATAGAAAAGTTTTGGACGAGCTTGTTCCTTTCTATGGCACAAAAATATCTTGGTTGAGTGGAAGCCCACTCACATTATCATAATAAAAAGTATTATCCACTAAAAGTTGGATATTAGTATAAAATTCACTAAGGTGCTTAATTTCTTTTCCATTAATTCTTGGATAATGGAGAGGTTTTGCAAGATAATGAAGGTGGATTCGTGTACAAGGAATGGAGGGGGAATTGGTGGAAATTATTTCGGAATTTAAAGAAAATAATTTCTTTTTCTCTTTCCTTGAAAATCCTTATACATATCCTTTTTCCTTCCCAATTAAGGGACTTTCTTGGAAATTCTTTTCTCATTTTGCCTTGGCCGACCATGGAGATCTCAGGAGCAGGAGAAGGAAGAATCTAACCTGTTGGTAAGCTTTTGATAATCTTCCACCTTGGATTCATGGTGAAAACTCAAAATCAATGCTTGATTATTGGTTTTCTTCACTCGATTTCCAATCCTAGCTAACTTGTTCATTCAAACACTCAAGAACGGACCTTGGGCAGTTGCTAGAACTTCATCCACCATTAGAGCCGTGGATCTTGGAGCTTGGAATCATATTTTGAGGCGGGTTTTATAACTTTAACACTTAAACATTAGTATTGCATTCAATTCTCTATGATTTGTTGATTATTTTCTTCTATTTGGAACTCATTTGATGCATTGCTGCAATTTCCATGAAAAACTATTGTAGTTATTGGATGCACAAAGGAAGATGATGATGACATCATCATGGACATATTTCCCAATAAATTATTAGGCCAAACGGTTTCAACAAGTTGCTCAAACAGTTTTCCAAACCGTTTGGAAGCAAACGGTTTCAAACCGTTTGAGGGGAAACGGTTTCACCAAACTGAATGAGAGCAAACGGTTTCAAACCATTTGGAGGTCTTGACTAGGGTTGACCATTTGGAGATTTGTTGATAATATTGATGGTTAATGATCCACTAATTATAATTGATTAGTTTCAATTGGTTCATGAGTTGAAGGACAATCAATCACCAAACCCTAATCGGGTTAAGTGCTGCTTTCTATTTTGATTGAGTTAGTTCTTTGGGTTGATTGACTCAAACGGTTTCAAAACTGTTTGGGGATCACCCAAACGGTCTCAATACCATTTGAGGGTCACCCAAGACCGTTTGTAGGTGTAGGGTTGAGTATGGTTAGGTGTTTGAAGATCTAAAGATACCAAGTTGAATTGCAATCAAATGCTGATTTGGTGATCAATCCTATGATCCAAACCCTAATTGGATGCCATAGTTTTGATGATAAGATGGGAAAACGGTCTCAAGACCGTTTGGAGGTCATCCAAATGACCTCAAGACCGTTTGAGGTCAGGTCATGTTCAATTTGGATGATGGTCCAATAGTTTCAAAGTAACTAGTTTCACATTGATTAACATTGAAGGTTCATTGATTCCAAACCCTAATCCAATTGGAATCTAAACCCTAATTCATGATTAATTGGAGGTTGAATCACTTGAAGGATAATTTATTTAAGTCCAATTTAGGTGTGGAGCTTAGGCTCAATTGATAGTTGGGTACAAGAATTCAATTGATCAGGGATTCAACATTGGAAACCCTAAATCAACATGATTGGTGGAGACCATACTTGGTCCATTCAGTTTTGAGGAGATTTGGACCAAACGGTCTCAAGACCATTTGGGACCAAACGATCCCAAACCAGTTGAAGCTTAAACGGTTTTCCATTCCAACTTTGGCAATCGGTTTCAAGAACCACTTTGTCAAACGGTTTCAAAGAGCAACTTTACCAAACAGTTTCAATGGTTTGTTCAAGACCGTTTGGAGGTCTAAATGGTCTTAGACCATTTGGTGGTGTCTCAAGAAAGACCGTTTGAGGTCTGATTGGTCAAGACCATTTGGGGTTTAAGAGGTCAAGATTGTTTGGAAGTTAATCAATTAAATCGTATGGACACTTAAGGTGGTTAAATGACAATTGGTTAATTGAACAATTACATGATGTAAACCAAGGGTAATTATAATAATGGTAACCTTAATGAGATAGGGTGATTACTACCCTTGAATGAATAATCTTTAATGATCATGATGGTAATGACATAACTTATGGTGTCAATTCTTCTTTCAAGTTGAGTTGAATTAGTTTAATCAAGGCTGAAGTAAGCATCATCTTATAGAAGAAGAGAGAGAGAGAGAGAAGACTTCCTACATGAATGATAACCATGTAATGGTTAAGTCTTAACTCTTTCAACATGAATGAATGTCTAATTAGGGTATGATACATGATAGTGAGATCATGAAACCCTAATTATGAAGGTTAATGAACCATAACCCTAATTGAGGGCATTGATAGGTGAAATCCTAATACATGATGATGGTATGATCCTAATTCAGGACAATGACATGAGAAAACCCTAATTCAGGGTATTTTGATAATCAACCCTAATCTAGGGTGATGTAATGTGAATAGTAAACCCTAATTGTGGATTATTGAACATCAACCCTAATCTAGGGTGATGCAATGTGAATAGTAAACCCTAATTTCAAATAAGGTGAAGGTATATGTGAAACCCTAATTCTGGGTTATACTATATAGCATGAAGCTCTAAGATTGGACAATGAAATGATGAATCATTAATCCTAATTGAGCTAAGGGGATGATTAACCCTAATTGAAATGAAAAGGGAAACCCTAACCCTAGCAAGGGCATAGTGGTGTGACCCCATGAATAGTGATGTTATAATTGTTTTGCAATGTGTTGATATGAAATTGATGTATCTATTATCATCTGTACTAATCATACATGTTTTATGGGATAATGAACATAGCTAGGTATGAGATATGATGCTTTGTTTATTGAAAGTGCTTTATGAGCCTTGTGAGCAATGATATGCTATGTTGCCTAGTGAGAGGTAACAAAAGAGATTAATGGGCTGTAAGAGCCATGTGAAATACATGCACTGCAATTATCATGTTTACATTGTCAGATGACTTGATGGCATTAAGTTACCTGTTAAAGTGGTAACAAGTGTTTTGATGATCTAAGGGTTTGAACACCCATATTCTTGAATCATGATGATGAGATGATATGGGATTGAGTTCCCAATGTTAATAAAGTTGTGAAGTGAACTTGATAGAAATAGTACTCATTCTTTATAGCAATTGTTATAATGGTTTATGTTTGAAAACATGCCTGATGCTAAAAGAATATTGTAATGTACTTAAATAATCAAGTGAAATGATATCATGTAGAGCCTTGACCATAGATCCATCATCGTCAATAGTTTGGTGATGGTGAAATAGGTTTTCCTAAGGGAACTCCTGGAGGGCATACTTTTGAGTATGTGGGGGTTATGGGCATGAATATCCTTACGCCCTAATGGAGGTATTGATGTGAGATAAACATTAAATCTCTCAATCCTTCATTATATGTATATGCTGGGATAGATGTATCACTAATCTTCTGATGATGATGTTAATGCTGAATCGATGTGAGATTAACATGAAATCTCTCGATTGCGAAGAGAGTACAACATGCCACTGTAACTCTAATAGCAAAGTTGCCAGTATACCCTGGAAAGCTATTTAGTAGAGACACGAGATGTCCTACAAGTTATTTCCTCACACTGACTGAGGAAGATGAGGCCATAGAAATCTGGCTCTTCTATTGACCTATGTATGGTATCGATTTCAATTTTGTAATGGTCAGTTGGAGTATGAGCGGTATACCTCATCTCCTCAAGGCATAAGTATGTTTGTAAAATGTAATCAGCCGTGTAGCATATTTGCTTTAGGTTGAAATACGAGAAACAATGGTTGAATATACATTGCTTAATATGTCTGAGTTGAATAAATGTTATACATGTTCTTCATATTCCTTATCAAATAAATGACTTGCTGCTTAATCAAGTTATAACTGGAATGAACTATATAGAGAATACTGCTCTACTTAGTTATTTAATGATTTACCTACTGTTGAATATTTATAATTCTACTGCTCAGTGTTATTTTATCAGCAATAACAATGTTTCTGGCAGAGAGTTATATCTCTCGCTGGGACAATTTCAATTGTCTCACCCCTGTGGGATTAAATTTTTAGGTAGACGTCGAGGGAAAGGTAGAAACCCTACAGAGGGTGAACAACAGCAGTAGCAGCAAGGACAACAGTGATCCTCAGGTGGAGACATTGTTTGTCAAGTCCTGTATATAGAGAGAGTCCTATGTGTCGTCTCTGTACTCTCAAGTCCTAGGAGTCAGTAGATGGTTTGATATAGATCTGAGATTTTTGGCTTGATGCCTCGATATTTTTGTATACTGCTTATGTACAATTTAACAAGGCAGTCAATGTTTGTGACTCTCGAGATGAAATGATACAAAGATGTGATGATGAACCAGATTCTACATAACTTACTTTGGTTCTCTATGAAAGAGTTTTTCAATTTATGGATCTCTTTGTAAAATGTTTTAATTTTTAGTGACTTTCAGTAACTTCACTGCTAATAATACGCTTCCGCATTAGTTAATCTTGTTTTCTGAGTTGGATGCCACAATTTAGTTGGTATCAGAGCTCTAGGTTCACTGAGTCTACATAGACATAGGACTAGGGTTGTTGAGTATGTTCTAGTGTCTTCCAGTTATCTGATAGTGTCTTCTGCTCATATAGGAGGAGAAGAAGAAACTAAAGATGTCTGGATCACACAAGGAACATGTTGCTGAAAGTAGTGTTGCTGCACTTGGAGGAGGTGCAAGAGACCAAAGAAGGGAGGAGCATGTGCCTGAACCACCCTAGTTCAATCAAGCTGACATGGGGAACCCAGCTTTCCAAGCCATGTTTGGGCAGTTTATGGCTTCCATGACACATATGACTGATAGAATGCCCATACCTGCACCTAGGCACCTACCCACCAAGAAGGACAGGGAGCCGACAAGACGTTTAAATGACTTCTCTGGGTTGGAGCCACAGAATATGCTGGGATAGCTGACCCAACAGATGCTGACATGTGGCTGACTGAACTAGAGAAGGCCTTTAGAATCCTTAACATCCCAGAAGTTGAGAAGGTTAGACATGCAGTGTACCTTCTTAAGGGGAGTGTTGGTCACTGGTGGACCATAGAGGAGGGGAAAAGGCCCGGTGTGGAGATCAAATGGGAAGTATTTCGATGAGAATTCATCAACAGATATTTTCCTAAGACGTTCCTAGATGAGAAAATCTCTCAATTTGAGAGGTTAAGGCAAGGACCAATGAACATTAGAGAGTATGAGGCTAAGTTCATGGAGCTTTTGTGGTTCTGTCCGCATATGGCAACTACAGATGAAGAGCGGATTCAGCATTTTGAGAAGGGACCAAACGCTGAGTTGACCACCCATGTGTATGCTCTGGAGAATAGGGAAAGATTTGCCACTTTTGTGGAGTCTGTCAGAAGGATAGAGAGGTCTGTGACTGAGAAGCGATAGACCAAGAACAAGAAGGTGTACCCCCAGTTTCAAGGATCCTCATCCAAAGGTTTTAAGAAACCGAGGTTTTCTGCACCAATGGCACCACCTAGATTCAATACCCAGACGTAGTGGACGTCAAATAGGGGTAGAGGAAGAAGTTTACCACCAGAAGGAGCCCACAGCTCAGCATCTGTGTCGGTTACAGGACCATCTAGACCACAGCCAGGGATCAGAAGTTGTTTTATATGTGAAAAAATGGGGCATCTGATGAAGGACTGTAGAGCCAGAGAGGCAAGTGTGACTCAACCTCAGAGACAGAGTCAGCAAGGTTCCCAGAGGCGACAGTTTCCAGGTGGCACTAGAGGACGTGGACAAGCATCCCAAGTTGGATCATCAACACCCAGTAATCGAGCACTGAATCAACCACAGCCAACGACGAGGTTTTATGCGATGAACCAGCCTGATGCAGTAGTCAACCCTCGGGTTGTGACAGGTCAGATGAAGTTATTTTATTATGATATGTCTACATAGTGTGTCGTATCTGTTTTAATTGATCCGGGTGCTACACATTCCTTTATCACTCGAAGAGTGATTCTTGACTGCAACATGACTACCAGTCATAGAGCAGATAGTCTGTTGTTAGAAACTCCTTTGATGGGATCTGTTGTGTTGTGGGAGGTGTGTTCTCCCTGCATTCTTTTCTTTTCTGAACATCGCATTCAAGTGGATCTTATATCGCTTGATATGCACGGGTTCAATATAATTCTTGGGATGGATACCTTAGAAAGGTACAAGGTTGTCTTGGATTGTGAGTCCAAGCAAGATGTGTTCACAGATGAAAGTGACACATGGATCTTTCAAGGAGATAGAAAGATTCTTCCAACTTGTCTTGTGTCAGCAATGGTAGCTGAGAAGCTGATGAGGCAAGGATGTTTTGCATTCTTGGCCCATGTGGTTGATACCACAATGGAGAGTTCTAATCCTTCTGAAGTTCCTGTAGTCAGGGAATTTGAAGATGTATTTCTTGAAGAACTTCTGGGTGTACCTCTACCCCGAGAGATTGATTTTGAGATTAATCTAATCCCAGGCACGCAACCAATAGCACAAACACCGTATAGGATGGCGCCTGCTGAGATGGCAGATATCAAGAAACAGTTGCAAGAGTTGCTTGAGAAGGGTTTTATCCGACTGAGCACTTCACCCTGGGGTGCTCTGGTCCTCTTTATTAAGAAGAAGGATGGGTCTATGTGATTATGCATCGACTATAGACAGTTAAATAAAGTAACTATAGAGAATAAGTATACTTTTCCAAGGATTGACGATTTGTTTGATCAGTTACGTGGTGCAACTGTCTTTTCAAAGATAGATCTGAGGTCGAGATATCATCAGCTGCGTATTAAGGAGGGTGACATACCTAAGTCTGCCTTCAGGACAAGGTATGGTCACTATGAGTTCACAGTTATGTCATTTGGATTAACTAATGCACCAACTGCAATTATGGAACTCATGAATAGAATCTTTTGACCTTTTCCTGATCAGAGTGTTGTCGTCTTTATAGATGACATCCTGATCTATAGTAGAGATGCTCAACAACATGAACAACATCTGATCTAACTTTGCTAAGAGAGAATAAGTTATATGCTAAGTTTAGCAAGTGTGAGTTCTGGTTACCAGAAGTTTCCTTTCTTGGACACGTAATATCTGCTTCAGGTATTCGTGTTGACCCTAAAAAGGTAGAATTTGTCCTGCAATGGGAACAGCTGAAGACACTGACGGAGATTCGCAGTTTCTTAGGGTTGACAGGCTATTACAGGAGGTTCATTAAGAACTTTAGTTCTATAGCCTTACCCTTAACTAAGTTGACCAGAAAAGATGTTCCTTTTGTCTGGAATGACAAGTGTCAACAATCATTCCAGTTGCTGAAGGAGAGGTTAACTAGTGCACCTGTATTGGTGTTACCTGAACAAGGAAAAGGGTATATAGTTTTCTGTGATGCCTCTAAGAATGGACTAGGATGTGTGTTGATGCAGTATAAGCAAGTGATTTCTTTTGCTTCTCGACAGCTTAAGAAACACGAGGAGAATTATCTAACACATGATCTAGAGCTAGCTGCTGTAGTCCATGCTTTGAAGATCTGGAGACATTATCTCTATGGAGAGACATTCCAGATTTTCACAGACCATAAGAACCTAAAGTATATCTTTTCTCAGCATGAGCTAAACATGAGGAAACGCCGCTGGATGGAGTTAATCAAAGATTATGATTGTACAATTGATTATCATCCAGGAAAGGCCAATGTGGTTGCTGATGCATTAAGTAGGAAATCAGCAACACCAGCCTTAGATAGAGCACAGTTGAATTCTTTGGTGTGCTCCAGGAGGGATATGCTTATCTCCTTAAGGCAGGATAATGTACAACTTAAGGTATCGTTGTTATCTGGGTTGTTAGCTGAGATGCACATAAAACCTACTCTGAGATAGCAGATTAAGGAGGCACAACAAGTTGATGCTGCAGTTCAGCAGATTAGATCAGAGTATGGTAGTGAGAAACGAGATGGTTTCCATGATTCAGATGATCAGGTAGCCTGTTATCATGGTAGAATGATAGTACCTGATGTTGATAACTTAAGGAAGTTAGTCCTGGAAGAAGCTCATTCTTCAATGTATGCTATGCATCCAGGAAGCACCAAGATGTATCATAACTTAAAAGATATGTATTGGTGGCCTGGATTGAAGAAGGATGTTGCTGAGTTCGTTATGCGGTGTCCGGTGTGTCAGCAGGTTAAAGCTGAACACTAGAAGCCCACAGGAACAATGCAGCCTTTGCCTATACCATAGTGGAAGTGGGATCATGTGACCATGGATTTTGTGGTTGGTTTACCAAGAACAGCCAAAGGTCATGATTCCATTTGGGTGATAGTTGATAGGTTGACAAAGACAGCACATTTCTTACCTGTCAAAACAACCTATTCTACTGAAAAGTTGGCACAGTTATATGTAGATGAGATAGTGCGGCTGCATGGGGTCCTAGTTACCATTGTTTCTGACAGAGGTCCCCAGTTTATGAGTTGTTTTTGGGAGTGACTTCATAAAGCTTTAGGCACACAGTTAAGGTTTAGTACATCCTTTCATCCTCAGATAGATGGACAATCAGAAAGGACTATACAAACCTTGGAGTACTTGCTCAGGGCATGTGTCCTCCAGTTTATAGGAAGTTGGGATCTACATCTAAGCTTGATAGAGTTTGCCTACAATAATAGCTATCAACACAATATAGACATGGCACCTTATGAAGCTTTGTATGGTAGACGTTGTAGATCTCCCCTATGTTGGTATGAAACTGGTGAGTATCAACTTTTGGGTCTTGATCTTGTGCAGCAGACCACTGAGAAGATTAAGATAATACAACAACAGCTAAAGACTGCACAAGATAGACAGAAATCTTATGCTGATAAGTGTCATAGACCTTTAGTGTGGCAACACATCCCGCTATCACACAGACAGCGAGGTGTTACGTGAAAACGTGCGGAAAACACCATAAACCACAGATTACCAAAAACACAGGTTAATTAAAACCAATTGCAGAAAGCGGATAAACCAAGAAACTATTACATTTAGGTCCTTATCCTACAAGGAAACATGTTATATAAACATTTACAAGGCTTGATACATGTCCACAGCTCAGAGGATCAGCTGTCTAACCACCACATGAGTTCATCACCTATTATATGTACATAACGGCCCACATTCGGCCAGCAACAGGATATACAAACCATCAACAACTATACATCGTGAAACAACGTCAAAACGCTCCCAAGGACCTGAGAGTACAGGGATGACTCTAAG